>NW_024121766.1:677647-742647 GCF_016745375.1 Pimephales promelas
TTTGGACGTGATTAATCGTTGCACAGCACTACTATATATATAAACTACTGAAGGTTTCAAAGAAAACGACCGACTCAAGATTCTGCCAATATTCAGGATAGATTCGTAAGCGTTTATAATTGATCCTCAACTCTCGACATCATGACCCCGAACGACCCGACCCGAATCAGACTCACACTGAACATCCGACAGATCGACGACAATGAAAACGATAAACACTGAACACAAAACACTCAATCGTTCAGTCTGAAAGGGTGTGTGTGTGTGTGTGTGCTGATGCATTTACATATGAAATCAAATGTGACTCCATCCATCATGATGACACATTCATGCAGTGTGTGTGAGTGTGTGCGCATGCGTGCATGAGTGTGTGTGTGTGTGTGTTTCTTGTGTACCTTTGCATGATGAAGGTCGACTCCATACATGGACAGTTTCTTCACATTCTCCAGAAAGTGCATCTCGGCTTCGGCCGGCGTCATTCCTCTGAGACACACACAAACACAACCGCACTGCATCATGGGAAACATCAGCACAATTACGCTTGAGTCATTCACACGGTGTTTAACTTCCTAACCCAATAGTTTACACGTACTGCGTTCGATTAAACTGAGAAGGGTCACAGCACTTGTATGCTGTCCTATAGTTAGTTTCACTGCTTCATTTGTAAGTCGCTTAATAAATAAATAAATGTAAATTGGGACGGGATTCACTTGTAGTTCTTGTGCAGGTCCATGATCTTCTCCTCCATCTCTTTGGTCTGATGAGGCGCGAAGCGAAACTCGCTGACGTACTCGTAGCCGTACTCGTCCGGGTCGTGGTCGCCCAGCTCCGACTGGACCGTGTACGAGCCCAGAACCGTGTGTGTGGCGAACGAGCACGGCAAGCGGCCCGAGATGATGTCATCCCTCAGCTGCAGACACAGGTAATACCTGACCGACACACGGACACACACATTTTATATCATGAAATATTATTACAATTTAATATACGTAATATATTTGAAAATCGAATTTATTTCCAGCATCATCACTCCAGTCTTCAAAGTCACATGATCCTCCAGAAATCACTCTAATATGAGGATCTGATGATCAAGAAACATTTATGATTATTATCAATGTTGAACTGTTGTTTAATTTTTTTTTGATGAATATAAAGTTCAAAAGAACAGCGTTTATTTTAAATAGATTTTTATGCAACATTAAATGTATTTACTGTCACTTTTGATCAATTTAATTAAACCTTGATGAATAAAAGTATTACTTTATTTTATTTCTCCCCCCCCAAAACATTTAATAATAACCCCCAAACTTTTGAACGGTTTCATAAGCTTTCTATTTCAGATAAACACTATTCTTTTGAACCTTCCATTCATCAAATTATCCTGAAATAAATATCTAAACAACTAAATAATAATCATAAATGTTTCTTGATCATCAGATCCTCATATTACAGTGATTTCTGGAGGATCATGTGACTCTGAAGACTGGAGTAATGATGATAAATTGCTTTAATGTACAGTATATTCACATTGACAACAGATGATTTACAATGCAATAATATTTCATAATTTTACTGTATTTTTAATCAAATAAACACATTTTTTTAAAACATTAAAAAATCGGACTGATCCCGAACTTCTGACTGGTAGTGTGTGTGTGTGTGAGTGTGTGTGAATGAGTCAGACCTGGTGATGTCTTCAGAGAGCAGCGCCGGTTCAGGAGGATAAAACTTCACGTTGAATGAGAAGTTCCAGGCGACCCCTGAGGAAGAAAACGCAGAGGTCAAGCGCAGCACACGAGCACAGGACAGGACAGGTGTGTGTCCCGAGAGAGAGGGCCTCACCTCGGATCTGCTTCTTCAGGTCTTTGGAAGGATCCAGCCAGTTCTGAAACGAATCGTTCAGATGAATCACGACTCACTGAATCAATGTTCAAAACTGCATCTGTGTGAATCTGTTACCTTTTGATTCTCCACATCACGGAAAGTGATTCCGAAGTAATCTTTCTCCAGGAGATTGAGATGTTCACAGACTTTATCGAACAGAACCTGACCTTTATCACGCTTCTGTAGACAGAGAGATAACATTAAACACAATAAAGGGGCGGGGCCTGGTTGAGTTCGTTAGTAGTGTCGTGAAACCAAGCGTTAACCTTCCCGTCTCTCTCTTACTGTGATCCAGCACTGAGTGAGTTCACCTGCAGTTCCTCCACTGGCCACTAGAGAGACTCACTCCCATAGACCCGCATGTTAAAATGCCCAACTTTACAGCAGAATTAAACATGTTTACAGTCTGGTGTTAAAAGTGGTTTTGGTCTATATCGCTAATGTTGCCCTTCATGACGACTGTGAGGGGGGCATTTTTTTTTATAACTCATCCGTTTAAATTATATTAAGCATTGAAGTTCTGCATAATTAAGGGCGTGGCCACTTGAGTGACAGGTGGATTTCCGCTGATGTCACTGCTAGCCGTTTGTCTACTACCGTTAGCGTCACGTCACCTCAGCTAATCCGCCCTTGCACGTTTGTTTATCCAGGAGTGACCCTGCCAAGATGGCGACGACCGGCTCCGCCCACTTTGGGCTTAAAAAACACTCTTCAGAAACACTACAGGTGACGTCACACACACTACACACATATTTTATTACACTCTATGGTTGAAACTGGTGGTTATGAAAAGGGGCGGGACATTTCTCAAAGCGCTCGACCAATCACAACACACTGCTCCAGCCGACCAATCAAAGCACAGTGTGCTTTTCAGAAGGAGGGGCTTCATAGAGACAGGAAGTGAACAGAGCGTTACTGACAGACTGGGAAGAGAGGAGCCGTAACAATGGAGAATATGAGGAGAATAATCAACATTCAAGCAGGAAAACCTGTTCTAGAAGAGCCTGAAACAATATCACGACACTGAGGACATAAAATAGTTCAATAACTCGTGTTTTTGCTCTTGTCATACACTAATATTACACTCCATCTGTGTGTTCTCGTCGCTAATAAGCTCATCATGAGACACACTTGAGTGCAGTGATGATGATGCAACTATTAAGACACATAAGAAACAAGATTCACACAAACCCTGAGAAAGAGAGAGAGAGAGAGAGAGAGAGAGAGAGAGAGAGAGAGAGAGAGAGAGAGAGAGAAAGAGAGACACAGACGGGTTTCATAAAGGGCCGCCGATGATGAAAGTGTTTCAGTCTTTATCTTCACGATCCTCTTGATTCAGTCTATAATGATGATGTTGCTGATGTTGAGTCTCGTGTGCACACATCAGGTTAATAAGGTCAAAAATACAGGATTTGAAATTAACTTTTTCGCTCACTACTAGATATTTAAGTTTAGAGCTTCTACTAGCCAAAAGAAAAGAAAAAGATGCTTCTGTCCACTCACACTTCACCAGTTCACGTATCATAGTGCAATAAGGAGAATGGTTTGTTTCTGGAATGTTGCTTTAAAAATGCTAATTAGACTATCTAATTAAATATGCACTAATTTGCATACATTTCCGGGACAGAAATATGAGCATTGTTTGATTTTTTTTTAAGGTTTTTAAAGTTTACAGGGATGATTTAATTTTTTTTTTCACTTAGAACATCCAACAGGCAAAAAAGCAGAATATAGATATTAGTGAGTGAGATTTCTGACCGAAACTCACTTTAAAGATTTACAGACACAAATAGTGTGTGTGTGTGTGTGTCTCACCTCCACCACGCAGGTGTAGTCGGAGCCGTCGAGCAGTGAGATCTTGCACTGCATGCTCTTGGGTTTCTTGATCACTTTCACAGGAGATCGGGTGAGTTTGCTGGAGGAGGACCAGTGGGAGGAGCCGTCGTCCTCGGCCAGCTGCTGATTGGCTTTCCCCTGTGGGACTCCGCCCACCTCACGCTCCCCAGCCTGACATCACAGAGAAACACACTCAATCAGACACTGACACCTGTGTGTGTGTGTGTGTGTGCTGGTTTGACCTACATTGCATTGTGCTTACGTTGTGGTGTGTGTTCAGGGTTCAGGCCACGCCCCCTATATTATGAGGAATTGCCGATCCTTGTAATTCAAAACTTGTGATAGGTGGGTTTAGGGTTATGGGATAGAAAATGTTATTAGCTCAGTAAAAACCATTATGCATATGGAATGACTTCATAATGATAGGAATGTGTGTGTGTGTGTGTGTGTGTGTGTGTGTGAGAGAGAGAGAGAGAGAGAGAGAGAGAGATAGAGAATGTGTTTCATAATATCAAACCCTTTTTTTATTTTAAAAATGATTATATCTGAAAATCAGTGGCAACTGAATGTAATAGTTTGGCCTAAACGTTTAGCAAAATAAAAACAATGTGTGCTGTATACTGTAGCGTTACCGTGACAATCAGAAGATATACCTGTTGTTTCCTGACAGGTGTGCTGTGGGCGTCGGCCGGGGGAAGCTGGTTGTCGAGGGGCGGGGCCAAAGGGGGCGGAGCCACACTGGCCTCCTGCTGCTCTGCTTTACTCTCCGTTTCTGTCGTCATTTCAGATCAAACTGTGATCAGAGCGGAGACACACACGCATGAACACCTGCGACGGACACTGAGATCATACAACAGCCCAGCATTTCCAGCATGACCTTTGACCTCAGTGTCAAGCTCTGATGTTTTAGGGTGAACTTTACTTTGAGTGGATATTAATGTGATTCTGCTCACAGACGGTCAGATTTAACATTCATCTTCCATTACCCACTGATTCCTGTTCATGTGATCATGACGAATGATGCACAGGATCATGGGTATTAATGTTTGTCTTTCCTCTGTAGGACAGCGTTTGACATGTCTCTGCACAGATCTGGATCAAAGGCATTATGGGAAAGGCATTAAGATGCAGACGAAAACTGTTTTATGGCTCGACAAATGAAACTGTGTATCATGCAAACAGACAGAGAACTCTGGGATAGATCCAGAGAAGATCAAATGAAGGAAAGGTGAGAGGATCCCATCGGATGAGGAAGATGAAACAGTGCAAACAGGAAGCAGTCGAGATGCGTTTCCTGTCCCTCATTAGAATGAGTCTTTCATTTCTGTAGAGGAGGACAAATATAGATTCTGCCACTGTGGGACTCGAGTGTGTGTGTGTGTGTGTGTGTGAGATCAGAGATTGTCCTGCGTGAGCTGAATGAAGAATCAGTGTTTAACTCCTGGAACAGGACGATGCTCATCAGACACTCGATTGCTGTAGTCAGATGCTGGACAATATCTTCTGAAGTGAGCGTGAGGTGTTGAACTGTGCTGGGGGTGTAAGGGTGGTTGCCAGGGTGTTGCTATACAGTTATCAAGTTTGTTTTGATTTATTTTTAGTGTACTCCAAGGTGGTTGCTATGCAACTAAAATAGCTTCTTTTTAGTGTGTTCATAGTTCTGTGTAGTAGTGTTATTGTGTTACTAAGGTGTTGCTATGCAGCGGCTAAGGTGTTTTGAGTGGTTTTGCTGTGTTTCCAGGGTGTTGCTATGCAGCGGCTAAGGTGTTTTGAGTGGTTTTATTGTGTTACCAGGGTGTTGCTATGCAGCTGCTAATGTGTTTTGAGCAGTTTTACTGTGTTACCAGGGTGTTGCTATGCAGCGGCTAAGGTGTTTTGAGTGGTTTTACTGTGTTACCAGGGTGTTGCTATGCAGCTGCTAATGTGTTTTGAGCAGTTTTACTGTGTTACCAGGGTGTTGCTATGCAGCGGCTAAGGTGTTTTGAGTGGTTTTACTGTGTTACCAGGGTGTTGCTATGCAGCTGCTAATGTGTTTTGAGCGGTTTTACTGTGTTACCAGGGTGTTGCTATGCATCTGCGCCTGCTAATGTGTTTTGAGCGGTTTTACTGTGTTACCAGGGTGTTGCTATGCAGCTGCTAAGGTGTTTTGAGTGGTTTTACTGTGTTACCAGGGTGTTGCTATGCAGCTGCTAAGGTGTTTTGAGTGGTTTTACTGTGTTACCAGGGTGTTGCTATGCAGCTGTGCCTGCTAATGTGTTTTGAGCGGTTTTACTGTGTTACCAGGGTGTTGCTATGCAGCGGCTAAGGTGTTTTGAGTGGTTTTACTGTGTTACTAGGGTGTTGCTATGGAGCAGCTAAGGGTTTGACTGTATAATCTTTCTATCATATTTGGGGAACCTTCCTCTAACACATCACCATAACACGACAAAACCAACACATCTGCATTAAAAAATGCAATATTTCATATTTTTATAGTATTATTACCATGATGAAAACATATCATAGAAAACCATGGTACATATAAAGCATAATAATGGATGAATAAAGTATCAGATTATAGTTATTCCCCACTGAATCTCAGACCAGATCTCCTCCTTTCTGGTCTGAGGATCTGGTTTGGCTTTAGTCTGTGAGTCCTTGAGATGTGCCTTTGTGTCTCTGCAAAGGACATGCCGGAGGCTCTCAGCCAATCAGATGCTCCGACACAGCCATGTGTCTTTAAGAGCTCACCACGCTTCCACACACAGACGTCACCTAAACCCTCCGTTCCTCTCTGTGATCTAGAACACGCCGGCGACTCATGAACCCAGCACTGACAGCGCAGTGAAATCCCCTCATGCATTATTCATGAGTCCGGTATTCATATATATAATTACTCCTGACGCTCATTAATATTTTCTGATAGACAATCAGTGGTGGCGGATCAAAAACACATAAACACCTCAGTGATGTGATCAGAAATAATAATAATAGTTCAACCGCACATCATCTGCTTATTGAGACAAAAGACAAAATTATAGGTTTCAGAGATGATCAAGCGAGTAATCAATAAATCAATCTTACATCATTATTCTAATCACATGACAATTATTAAGTACATCTAATTTCAATTACTGTAAAGCTCAAAAATATTATTTATAAAGTAATAAAAGTATTAAACAAATAAATAAATATTAAAAAATATCTATACATTTGGCAGTATTTGTTGTACTGCCTATAATTCATCTGAATATCAATGTTAAAAAAAAACATTGTATTACAGTAACAAGAACATAATTTGAATCACCTTAAATAATGACAATTATAAATGTAAAGTACATAAAACATCTAGATGAATCACAGTATGTGGTTGCTGGGGTGTTCTGAGTGATTTTAGTGTGTTAGGATTTTCCTACGCAGTTACTAAGGTGTTTGAGTAATTTTTGTGTGTTCCTAGATGCTTGAAAGGGTATTGCTATGCAGTTGCTATAACGTTCTGAGTGATTTTAGTGTGTTACTAGGGGGTTACTAGGGTGTTGCTAAGCTGTTGCTAAGGTGCTCTGATCAGTTTTAGTGTGTTCATAGGTGGTTGCTAGGGTGTTGCAATGCCGTTGCTGAGGTATTGTGCATGGTTTTTAGTTGGGTGCTCCTATGTGATTTCTAGGGTGTTGATATGTAGTTGCTAAGGTGGTCTGAGTGGTTTTTAGTGTGTAACTGGATGGTTGTTATGCAATTGTTAGTAATTGCATAACAAGCAATTGTTGCAGTTGCTTTTAGTAGGGTGTTCATATGTGGTTGCTAGTGTGTTGCTCTGTTGCTAGGGTGTTCTGAGTCATTTTAGTGGTTGCTATAGTGTTGCTATGCAGCTGCTAATGTGTTTGGCATTGATTTTAGTAGGCTGCTCCTAGGTGGTTGCTGGGGTGTTGCTGAGGTGTTCTGCATGTAATTTAGTAGGGTGTTCCTAGGTGTTGCTAGGGTGTTGCTATGGAGTTGCTAAAGTGTTCTGAGTAATTTTTGTGTTCCAGGGTGTTGTTATGTAGCTGCTAATGTGTTCTGCATGGACAGAACACCTTAGCAACCACCTAGGAGCACCCTACTTAAATCAATGCTGAACACATTAGCAGCTAAAATTATATAAGTACATAAATTATATAGTACAATTATATAGTACAATTATAAGTACATAGATACATTAAAGTAATAAGAATGAGTAATGTAATGAATATAACGTCAAAATGCAAAACAAATAAAGTAATGGAATTAAAATAGGATACTAATTTTTTCTAGTGAAAAATAACCTTTTGATTTTGGGATGAAATATGTGAAATAATTCGCCCTAATGTATCATGTCCTTTTGCTCTCAGAGATGTTCCTGAACACAGAACTGTCCGACAAGAGCGACGAGAACCAGAACAATCCCTGAATCTAGGCCGAGATGAGTTACAGTCAGAAATAGAAGCTGTTCTTCCGTCTGATCTCACGAGACGTCTGCTAAACGAAGGACACACAGGCATTTGTACGGCGGTCACTGTACAATTTTGTCAGATTTAAATCAAAGGATCACACACACACACACACTTCATAAAGTCACACTGCAGGAACAATGAACATCAAATCCACAAGCAGACCTTCAGATTCTGTGCATGTTAAAACAATAAAAAAAACAACCAAATCATTACGAGCATGAGCTGTAATCAATGCCAACACACTCATTATGTCCGCTTAACTGAACATATCACGTGTCAGCAGCCACCGTCAGTGAGTCTGATGACAACAATACACATAAATCCACTGTAAATGAGTTATGATGCCAGTTATGACTAATAATGTCCAATTGATAGATATTGCACAGACTGTCAATGCTGTGCTCAATGCCATTATTTACACCCTGCATTTCTGCATATAAATAAATAATTCATGTATTCAACACAAAACATGAATATTAATCATCAATTCTCTTCTCAAAAAATGGAGTGGAATTTCAAATCAGAATTTTCTGATTATATTTGATCTGATTATGATGTTATGATGACATCAGAATTCCCTCAGGATTTTGGAAAATAAAGATAATTCATATCAGTGTATTTCTCACCTCGCGCACACAAACACACACACTGTAAATTCTGCGGGCTTTATCGCGTCATACAAAACACGAGTGACGTCACGCCGGCATTTCGCGTGCACGCGCAGGCCACACCCACCGCATTGCAGAACCACAAAAATGAAACCGGTCCCAGAGAAGTTCATAAACTCACATCATGTGACCACGAAACCCGCAGATGCACAACGAAACACGAGTGCATCACATACAATCATATAGACGAGAGCGCGCGCGAGGCATTCAACGACAGGCACGCGCTTGTGTGTCACAATGACTGTCAAATTCCACACACATATAAAACTATTTCTTTGAGTTCTGCTAAATGATTAAGGACACACACACATACATACATGATGAAGATGTGGTGTTACTCTCGTTGCACAAACATAGACGCACACACACACTCACACACACGAGAGAGGATGAACGGGTGTTTACCGGCTCGGATGATGATGCTGCTGCTGCTTCCCGGTGCGCGAGGCGACAGACTGACTGCACACACACACACACACACACTCCCGACTGCGCATCACACACTCACACAGCTTTACTAGTGGCTGATCCTCCTGGAGTAAATGCGTGTAAACTCACCCGTGTCGTGATGCTCCGGTCACTAGTGTCGGTCTGGTGTGTGTGTGTGTGTGTGTGTGTGTGTGTGTCGGTCGAGTTCAAAGCAGTGCAGAACACACAGGGTTAAGCAATGAATGTGCTGACTCATCACTAATATATATAGCTCACTCACTGTATTTATCACACACACACGCACTGAAATACACGAACATAAAAAAATACATTTAATAATAAAAAAAAAGATAGTTGCTACAATAACATGTTCGAGTGATATCTTTAGGACATCTACGACTAGACATAAAAAAATCATCCAAATATGGCACTGCATCTGAAATGAAAAACAGTGTGTGACGAAACACAAGTAATAATGACAACATGGCGAATGTATCGCGTCCGGTTTACATTCATACACACATTTACACTATAGAGAATACGATTGCACTTTATTTTAAGGTGTCTGTGTTACAGAATAATTATATATTTAAGCACTGAGTACTAATAATTAACTACATGTACTAACAAAATTTGGTTGAGGGTTAGTTGCAGGTAATTATGCATAATTTACTGTAATTATTATGGTAACATATGTGACAAGCACACAGTAAAATAAACTTCGCCAAAGCCAAAGTCGAATGAAAAGTAATTTGCACTGGTATTTTCTTCCCTATTGTTCCATATATCGAGTGAAACGCGTCTGGAACAAGAACACACGTGGGCGGGGCTTGATTGTGTCTGTGAGGATTTGATTGAATGGTTGTGGTTTGCTATTGGTGGATGTCATGTGAGTCACAGGTTATAGCCCCGCCCTCGTCATCAGGGATAAATGTTCTGATTTAAGATTACCAGTCACTAAACAACATAATTCAGCTTGAAACATGTGTCATGTGACCATGTGTCACTTTAAACACACGGGTTTATCACAAGCTGTGAGTTCTGCCATCTGCATCCGTCTGTGATCCTCAGAAGAGCGTTCACACACACACACACACACACATCAGACGTCTCCCTGCTGCTCCTTTAATGCTCGGGGGTCTGCTGTGCATGTAGATGAGTCCTGCCTTCCCATCATGCATCTGCACAAGGACACACACAGCATCAGTCTAGCAGAAGCGCATCACACACGACGAGTTCAGGCCAGCTGTCAATCACACGTCAAACGTCACTCTGATTGGCTGCTGTTGAGATTTGGCTTCACTAATGCATCTTCGTTAGGGGTGCAACAGTATATCGTGTCACAATATTATATCGCAATATAAAAATGTGACAATATGTATTGCGGATAGTTTAGAAAAAAATTAACTTTTCAGAGTTTTAGTGTCAGTACTACATTAACTACTATATATAATGTTGGATATAATGTATAATAATGGCTCCAAATATCTGACGTTTCCAGTAAAAGTGTCCGACATTATTCTAAATATATCTAGTCAGTGACAGAGATCATCATATTCATCTACAATAATCTGTGTTTCAGCTTCAGAATCATGAATATTCTTATTCTGGTGTCTCTATTGTCCTGTGTGTCCAAGATATTCATTCACACACACACACGTAATTCTGAATTTAGCTTTTTAATCAATAGAACATTTCTTGTAAATCTTTCATCATGTATTGGAGTATCGCAGTAATATCATATCGTGAGTTCAGTGTCGGGATATGTATCGAATCGTTACACCCGTAATCTTCATACTCGGATAATCTTCTGAAAACCAGAGAGAGTGAGTGTGTGTGTGTGTGTGTGTGTGTGTAAACTAATTTGCTGCTCGGCTGGTTTGTGGATGTCAGGCGGGTCGATCGGTCTGTAATCGGGAGCGTCTCAAACTCCAGAGCTTCTCACAAACACACTGACACACACCAGCTCTGTGAAGGAGAAGAGGAATGCAGAGATCTGACGTCTCAAACACAAGCTCTATATGTTCAGTCACTGAGATTCCGTTTGATGATGATGAAGCAGAAATTACACACAAACATCAGGCAGAGCAGAAAAAAGAGCATTAGAATAGAGTAAACAGATCTAAATGAAAAACAAAAGCTCTTGCAGGGAGGGCTGGACGGGGGCTTGGGCCAGTACAATCACCTAGCAACACCCTAGCAACCACTCAGAACACCCTAGCAACCATCTAGAAACCACTCACAACCCCCTAGCAATGAGCCAGAACTCCATAGCAACACCCTGGCAACCACCCATAAACAATTCAGAACACCCTAGGGACCACCCAGAACACCATAGCAACACCCTGGCAACCATATAGAAACCACTTAGAACACCCTAGCAATGAGCCAGAAGTCCATAGCAATGCCCTGGTAACCACCAGGAACACCATAGCAACACCCTGGCAACAAGAATACCCAAGCAACCACATAGAAACCACACAGAACACACTAACAATGAGCCAGACATCAATAGCAACACCCTGGCAACCACCCAGAACACCATAGCAACACCCTGGCAACAAGAATACCCAAGCAACCACCTAGAAACCACTCAGAACACACTAACAATGAGCCAGACATCAATAGCAACACCCTGGCAACCACCCAGAACACCATAGCAACACCATGGCAACCACCCAGAACACCATGGCAACACCCTGGCAACCATCTAGAAACCACTTAGAACACCCGAGCAATGAGCCAGAGGTCCATAGCAATGCCCTGGTAACCACCAGGAACACCATAGCAACACCCTGGCAACAACCTAGAAACCATTCAGAACACCCAAGAAACCATCTAGAAACCACTCAGAACACACTAACAATGAGCCAGACATCGATAGCAACACCCTGGCAACCACCCAGAACACCATAGCAACACCCTGGCAACCACCTAGAAACAATTCAGAACAAGGCAGCAAGATTATTTATAAAGCACATTTCATACACTATGGCAATTCAAAGTGCTTTACACAGAAAGGAATTAAAATAATAACAAAATAAAAGCAGGAACATTTTAAACAGTTATTATAGGGATTAAAATAGATATAAAGATTTTACAGCTACAAAATTATTTTGATGAGTAAACATTCACATACTGTAGATAAACTTCTCATCTGGCAAATCAGTGGTGTATCATTATTATCATCTCCCAGTTTCCCCATGTTGCTTGTACTGTGTTTGTGGTGTTCTGTAGAGCACCCTAGCAATGAGCCAGAACTCCATAGCAATGCCCTGGCAACCACCCAGAACAGCAACACCCTAGCAACCACCCAGAGGACTCCAGCAGTGCAGTGGTTAGTTCGCCATAGGAACATCAATCAGTCGGTATCTGTTGGAGTGTACTCACGGTCCGGGTCCGAACATGAACAGTGTGTGTGTGCGCGTGCTTGTAACACACGGTGTGTTTGCAGTCACACACGCTCAGATCAAATGATCCAGACGGATTACTGACGCGCTGCAAACGCTCTAATCGCATCAGTGCGCGAGTGCAAGCGTCCACAGACGGGCTTCTGATCATACACTACCCATCACACATGTCACAGTCATTCACTGCACGGCATTCTGGGTACTGATGGGGTTGGGTTAGTTGAATGACAGCATCTGTGACGAGTTCAACTCCTGTCAATCACTCCAAACTAATCAAGATCACAGGAACACGTCAATAAAACTCCAAAAGGAGATGTTTTGAAGAACGTTTTGAGGACAAACAACTTTGGACCCCATTGACTTCCATTGTATGGAGACATTTCTCAAAATATTTTCTTTTTTTTGTGTTCAGAAGATTGAAAAGCAAACAGCCTTGAATCGACATGAATAAACGATGACAGAATGATCATTTTTGAGCTTAAAAACACACAAAAAACTCTAATTATTAATTATAGTCACATTTTTGAATTGTTTATAAAATAATATTGAGACGTAAACATACTAGTTTAACATGGCAGACCAGTGTCAAATAATCACTAACTTTACTTACGTTCCAATTCACAAAGATTACACCTCATATTACACATACTGTGCTGAATAATTAAAATGAAGTCCCCCAATCATTGTATCCCTCAAAACTCACCATATTTAACATATTTAAAAGTCTGCTTCCATTATAAGTGCATTATGACACTCGTGTTTGTTTGTTTGTTTGTTTGTTTAGCCGAATGGTCATTCCCCTAACCTTGTGTTGAATACTGTGTGTAACCCCATCAGGTCAGAATGAGTTCCAGGAGTAAACAGACTCTCAGATCTTAACGCTGCGTTGGACCTGGAGCATCAGGAGGACGACACACACACACACACAAACACACACACACACACACACACACACACGAGTCGAGCTTTATTCTCTGAACACACCAGATGAGAGCCTGAGCTCAGATGCACATCGTCTACAGGGAACACCAGAGAGGTCAGATCACAGAAACTGATGGATTTAAATGTGTGCAGCTGCACTGCAAGTGTGTGTGTGTGTGTGTGTGTGTGTGTGTGTGTCACACAGTAATGGCTGTGTCACACAGAGAATGATTTTACACAGAACAACCCACACACTTCTCTAACTCATGGTTTATTTCTGTCCCCTACAGTCAGTGTTATCAACCCGTGAGATTCTCACAGCGATTCGGCCTCACACTGACCCATACACTCCAGCAGATCAACCACACACACACACACACACACACACACACACACACACACACACACACACACACACACACACACACACACACACACACACACACACACACACACACACACACACACACACACACACACACACACACACACACAGCTCTGTCTGTAATCCAGTCCTCACGACTAAACCTCTGAACACCAGCGATCACGGATACACCTCAGAACAGTGTATATATTTATTTGTATACATATAAATTGAAATAAAGAAGCTAACTGAATAAAATTGAAAAGTATTGAATAAAAATATTAAATGTTTGTATAAATATTAGGTATACATAATTTTTTTAAAGAGTCAAATTAATCAAATATTAATCATTTAATTTTTTTTTTTTTAACAAAACTACAGTAAAACTTAAACTTTTTTTTACCAAGACCAAGTTTACCAATAAATATTAGGTATACATAATTTTTTTTAAAGAGTCAAAATAATCAAATATTAATCATTTAATAATTTTTTTTAACAAAACTAAAGTAAAACTTTAACTTTTTTTTACCAAAAACTTTTTTTTTAACAAACAAGTTTACCAAGACAACATTTCAAATTTTCGTGCAATTTAAGAAGAACTCAAATGACAAAAAACTATATATATATATATATATACTAAAACACTGAAATAAATACAAAATCATAAGTTTATATATATATAAAAAGTAATATATATAAATAAATAACAAACAAAATTGCTCAAATTTTAACTAAAATTTTTAACTTTGCAACTAATATATATACACATACACATACTCATACACAAATTACTAAGCCTTCATTTTAATTTTACTTAAAGCTAATAAACTAATAGAAAATGAAAAAAAAAAATATTACTGAAGGGTTAACTCAAATTTCAAAATGAAAATGAAGGCAGAAAATATAAGAATAAAACCTAACTCCAAATATGTCTAAATACTATAATAACATATTAATGATACTAAAACAACATTTCTGGGAAGTTCAGGAAGCTTCATCAATTCCAGCTTTAGTCATAAATCCAAAAAGATTAAGAATTAATTTGTAAAAGTAGAAAGCTTTGCATTCCTTCGCAAAGACAATTGATATTCGAACAAACAATATGAAAAAACAACACAGATGTGCAATAAGAGCTGAATATATATATATATATATATATAGGCTATGCATGTATATGACGTCCCTCCTCCGGCTTTTCATCATATTTCATCAACCTCAGGAAGAAGATTCATTCTCACACACACACACACACACACACACGAGTCTCACGTCATGTGGAAACATGCCAAACATCACAATCATCCAATCACACACTTCACCGCAGATATCCAGAAGCTCAGAGATCATATGAACACATTCGTGTGTGTGTGTGTGTGTGTGTGAGCTCCTGACGAGAGATGTTCGGGAATCAATCTCAGTGAGCTGGAGGAGGATGCTCAGGCTCTTCTATAATTTATGCAATAACTGCATCCAGAAGGTCCATTCATCGGCATAATGGAGGTCTGTCCTGAAGAGCAGACTCGATCAATACTGATTATCATGCTCAGGTTCTGCCGCCAGTCTTCAGTGCAAACCGACAGACCGAGAGACACACTCACACACTTCTCTGGTTAATCTCTACAACTGGAGCGATGTGGGTTTAATCCACAGATCAGCAGATAATCTCAGTCCGAGAGGTTAAAACCAGGACAGCCCAGATGTTTCAATCGCTGGTTATTCCCAGTTCTCCAGAACGCCAACACAACCTTCCGGCAAAGTTAGCTGGTCTTTAATAATAATCAATGTGTGTGGAATGATACAAAGTAACGTTCTATTAATGTATGAAGAAAGATAAAAAGTAACGTTCTATTAATGTTTGAGGAAAGATACAAAATAACGTTCTATTAATGTTTTCAGATATATTAAAAATCACTTTCCACTTTCCTTTCCAACTTTCAAAGTAAAAAATCCATTAATATTTGAGGAATGATTAAAAAGTAATATACTCATAATGTTAGCCGAATGATAAAATGATTATTCCAAATGCTATTAGATAAACCAATAAACCGAATGGCAGTGGCATGAACTGTATCTAATGTGAATCAGTCTGTGGTTTTGTTCTTGTTTTATGCTTGTATAGTTAGTTATGTGCTGGTGAGCCAAAGACAATAATGACATATACAATATAATACAATAAAAAGTTCTGTTCTCATAACGTTGCAGAATGATAACAACACTTGCCCATGTTTTCTCTAATGTTCAAAAAACTTAACAGGAACGTTCTTTGAATATATATTTTAATATTTAACTGGGTTCCTTGAAAAGCTTTGATTTGCTGAAGCGATCTATCAGATATATTTGGCAGCAAACACAAGCAGAGATGATGATCTTTTGACTTTTAGAGAGAATAAAACACACAAACTCACCGTTCAGACACATCCAGGCCGAGTCCACATCACAGTCCGGGGTCAGACGACAGAGAAGAGAGAGATATGATATGACAGCATATGATTTATCGACATTATACACACAAACAATGGAATCAGACTCGGCTCGGTTCTGGACTGTTGATGCGCGTTCTGGAGGCGCGCGGGGACATCTGTGGTGTCGGGCACGCGCACCACATTCCTGTCTGCATGGAATCTGTCATTCAATATTCTCATGGATTCAGTTGCAGATATAAATAACCATAAACACACGCGTTCAGCAGAACACACAGAGAAACGGGATCTCGCGAAGATCAAATAGAGCATAAAACAGACACTAATGTGAATGAACACGTTCATAAATGAAGCTCTTCAGCAGTGTGTGAGTGTGTGTGTGTGTGTGTGTGTGTGTGTGTGTGTTCAGCAGAACTAACTAAATCCCTCACTAACGAGAAACAGCCGCAACGCGCATCATAAACACAAATATCAGACACACACCGATGTGTTTCTATAATCACAACAGAAAAGAGAGAAACACTCTTACCTTTTATTTATTGACTTTTACTCCTTCAACTCTTTCCGATCCAATAATCCAGTAATTGTGAAGATGAAGATCAAATGGAGATGAAGATGAAGAGGAGCTTCGGTGCTCAGAGAAAGATGTTCGGCAGCAGACACACTGACCACACCCACTTATGCTAATGAGCTACGCCACAGCGCATCCTGATTGGCTCACACTGCTGTCAGTTAGATTAATAAGAACATCTGCACTATAAGAAAACATTAAGCTGACAGCGATAGTGTTTTTGTTAAATTTAACAGATTTCTGAGTGAGTAATTCCAACACTAAATCTTTTACAGTGTAGAAATAATTATTAATTACAAATAAAAACATAGCCTAATAAATCTGTTTTTGAGAGATATATACTTCAAAATGTCATGTTTAATTTAATATCAATTAAAAAAAAATTGTAATTATATGATAGTTTCTAGTACCAGTTGTTTTGTCATGGTATAATATGAAGTGTTTCCTCGGGCACCGACGGTCTCGAGCCCTTCAGACGTGCACAGATGCGCGCCGCCGCTCTTCACATGTATAATTCCCTTTGAGTGGATGATGAGTTTATTAACATCACGCTTTCCAAACGAGCTCCAGCGACACACACACACACACACACACACACACACACACACACACACACACACACACACACACACACACACACACACACACACACACACACACACACACACACACACACACACACACACACGACCATCCTGAATGAAATATGTGGAACAATACAAGATCTCAGACATCTGGAACATGTGTATAATTATTTTGTATATAAAAATATACACACATATGTATTCATATTTTTATATAAAAAAAGTTTCTTAAATATATACATGCATATGTGTGTATTTATACAAAATAAGTATACACAGCAGACAGCACACACGCATATATTATGTAAACTCAAACTTTTATTTTGGAGGCGATCAATCGTTACCCAGCACTAGAATATAACACACATTGGCTTTTTTATTGCCAATGTGTGATCAGCTTGTTAAAAAAAAAAAAAAAAAACTTTTTATTTTAAAATTTTGTGAACGGAAGTATTCGGGACGGTTTTGCCGGGAAAATCAACCATATCCGATACTATAACAGTGTAATTAGGCCATAATGAACTCATCGTCTTTGACATGATGCTGCTTCAAAATGCTGCCCTCTCTATTTTTGTTGAGTGTTTATTCTGTTAGGATCTTGAATCATGTTCAGTTTATTACGTCCATCGACTGTAAAACAAGATTAAATCACGTGTGCATGAGCACGAGCAACTAATTACTGCTGCAGTTCACTTAACGGCCACCAGCGTCGCTAATAACAAGGTTTTCTGAATTCTATATGTGCAAACATACAGTATAAAGCCGTATAATATGAATAACCCTTCTCCAGATATTTAAAAAAGATTCTAAAGTTGCTGACCGATGCGTTTTTGTCTCAAATGCTCATCAATGTATACAGACACAACACCTCACACTGCTTTACTCTCCCTTCAGGGGGGATTACACAGGTTTAACTGTGGAAGAACAGAATCTGAGCAAACCAGTCATCCTGAAACCTCATTAATCTGCCAAATAACCCAGAACCCTTTCCATAGGATTGCTAAGTAATTCTACTGAAATTAATTCATCAGAGCTCATTTGCAGGCCGTCCATTTTGGGAATTGTAGCTGGTAAACATCCGGCTCCTCTGGGCAGTGTTGGGCAGTGTTACAGAACTCAGACTGGATTATACAGCTCAGCTGGAAGGGACGCTTCATGTCTGATAAATGATCCATTCCGGACTTAAAAGCATTACGATTGATCAGTCAGGGCATTTTATGCAACTCAGACTCAATTGAAATTTGTTTTATAAAGCATGTGATCCTATTTTTCAGCACAAATCAATACAGAAATGCAGAACTCTGTAGAAAATCACATGCTTCATCATTATTATCTTCACCAATAATCAAATCCAGTAGAACAACGACGCCCTCTTGCGGTCAGAGACGAGCACAGCAGCGTCACATCAAAAAATAAAATAAAAAACACACTACATTTGAATTCAAAGCACAAGTGAACGTGAATATAATGTAGGTGTTTAAATACATTTTGACAGATAATTTTGTAAATAAATTAATAAATACAAATCAAACTTACGTCTCCGATCTCATTGGCGTAGAAGTTGTCACATGAGGAATCTGCATTTTAGCGGCTAATAACCATATGCTAACAACCCAGTGTTTTTTTAAAGCTTTTAGTTTATTCTTAGCTAAAAACACTTAGTTCTTTCAAAAATGTACGTGCTCATTAATGTATATTTACTTCGTTTAAGTAATAAAGTATTCTCGTGAGTGTATAATATTCCATTAAAAATACATACGGGGTCGCCATGTTGCCCCTCCATCTTGAAAGTACATTAACCAAAGAGGGACAAAAAGCTTCGCCTTTCGCGTTTACGTTTGAGTTAACACTCACGGACGAGGTCGAACTGGAAGCCATGTTAATCTTGGACTACATTGGCCACCGTAGGAGTTAAAACAAAATCGGAATTGAGAGGAACAGAAACTAATATTCACTGGATGGTCATATACCTTTTCACCACTAGATGGGGGTAAAATCACACAGTGTAGCTTTAAACAGAGTAAAAGAGGATTTTAAAGCAGCGTGAGTACTGTTTCACTCATTTATTTACTTTAGTTTAATAGTTTACTTTAAAACATTTAAATGAATAAAGTTACAGTGCCATTTCAACGTGTTTATTGCAAAGTTTAGAGTGGTGAAACATACTTTCATATTCCTTTGAGTCTTTCATAACTGACAGTGAAAACTTCCCTTGAGATCAGAATTATATGAATATATTATTATGCAACACTCATGCAGATGAAATATTAGATCAGTGTTTGTCTGGCTCAGTCTGACAAACCGTCTTGAGAATCATCAATTATGCTGAAACACTCGTTAGTATGCAAGAATAAATGAGTCAGTAAGTCTGAAACCGTCTCTCAATGAATGAATATTGATCTCTGATTATGAGTATGTCTGTATGAGAGCATAGGCCTGTTATTATCTGGATCAGAATGTTAATATAGGCTACTAACGTTCTTTACAAAGTTATCTTGTCTAATGTTCTCATTTCTATCGTTCATGGAACTTTTTCCTGAAACGTTTAAGTTTGTCTAATGTTTTTTTAAAAATAGTTTGGGATTGTTCATAGAACATTCAAAAGTAACATTACCATAATGTTTGAATAATGATGGAAAGTGAATGTTTCATTACATAAAAAAAAAAGTTTTAAAGCATTTTTTAAAATGTACGGTTTGAACATTCTGAAAAAAAACATGTTTATAACTAAACCGGCAACCCGTGTTTCCACAGTTATACGGTAGGTGGCGCTGTTATGCAGAAGAAGCAGCAGAAACTAGTTTATTCTCATTTAGTCTTTGACAAAAACGCTATTTTCTCAGCTTTTTGTTCAAAACGCTGTTTTTTATTTAAGTGTTGAAAAAAATAAAGTTAGAATAAAACTTTTTGTTGTTTAAACGCAGATACTCTGTTCCTTTTGGTATATTGCATGTTTGGATATTCTATTCATACAACAAAAAGATTATTCTGAGGGCATGAAAGTTTTGTGAAAATGATGAAGAAAAAAAACAGTTTGATGACTAAATAAAAACTGGCAGGGAAAGAGTTAGAGGAAACATTAGCAAAACATTGAAACATTTAGCAGCTGCACATTCTCAGTTATAAATGAAATTTGGGAAACTGAATGTGAGCCAGAGTGCATGCTGGGAGATTGAGGGTGTGTTTTGGCAGAGTTACATAAACAACTGTTGACTGTTACATAAGGCAATTCAGATGTTTGAGAGCTATTTAAAACCGTCTTTTACTGGGATTGAGGCGCTTAACCCTTTCCCTGAACATGTCTGTGTTTGCTGTAGAATGAACCGGCTACAAAACCCATGATCTTACTGGTTTACCATGAAAGTTCTGCTGGTTCTGCTAATAAAAAGCCTGATGGAGAAACACCAGATCTCTTCGGTCAGTCAACACCGAGACAGAAACTGATCAGATCCAGTTAATTTCATCAGCTTTTATCTTCCTCAAACTCAAAGCTTTATTGTCTAATAAACAGTCTCCACATTTCCCAGCAATCTCTGAAAGCCTGCAATTATTTCTTGGCCCTCCTGTCATTATTTTTAACAGAGCAAAAAAAACCTCAGACTTAGAGACCAGAACAACACACAAACACATTAGAAACGCCCTAGCAACCACAGAGACCAGACTAATAACTGCATGTAACCTTGAAGACAGGAGTAATGATGCTGGAAATCACAGGAATAAATTACACTTCACTATATATCCACATAGAATAATATTTCAATATTTAATTCAATATTTTCAATTATCATTAAATAAATGTGGCTTAGTGAGCAGAAGATACTTAAAAAGTTGTGTTATATATATATATATATATCACTGATTCTTGAAACTTTGGCAAAAACATGTCCCACTAAAAAAAGTGCTAATTCTGTTGGAAATTAATAACATTTTCATGAATGAAAAGAATAAAGTTTATAATCAGGGGGTCCTTTGCACATATGTAAGGTTCTTTAATAGGTTTATTTTTCATTTTTATTATTTTAATGATTATATGCTGGCCCATTGCCTACAAAATCAGCTGTCCTCGGATAGGAGATAATCATTTCAACTTGATTAAAAAAACAAAAAGGAATAATTGAATTGAATAATATATTTACCACACAAAAGAGTACATTGTAATATGTATTAAAAACTACAAACAGTGAGTTTTGAATAATATTTACTATTATTTTGTGGTTGTTCAAAATGTGTCCCACATATTCGTCACCACCGTCAGATATTTATAAAAAGCAATAAAATCAGGCAACTACAAGGTCAACTACATTCCTCCATACCCCATTTTCAAAGATTCAGCTCTACAGCATGCTTCAAGATCACTCAAGCTCCCGTAATTTTGCTATTTTCTCTTAAACTTGTTCATATATTTGGGCACTGCTACTGTCACAACCATAACATGTCAACACCGTCTCTTTTGTATAGAAAATATTAGATTAGATTATGACATAATTGTATACTTTTTAAGAAGAGGTCTGAAGTAGCTAGCAACAGAGGGGAAACAAGATGGCTATAATGTGAACAACTCATGCATATCATGTGAAAGAGTAGGTTTTGTCACCACCGTCAGACGTCACCACCGTCAGGTTTTCTATCTGACGGTGGTGACATACCGTGTGACGGTGGTGACAAAACCCCCCAAATGGTCTATAACAGAGGCTAGAATATAATTATTGATCACAATAAATACCAATATATCTGTAAATATTTTTATTTATTTAATTCCCCCTATATTTCTTCCATACAGGCTTACACTGCATGCTACTATTAGCGCGAGTGAGAGTGAGGATGTTTCCTGATATCCTCACGGCTGTGGTTCAGCTGCAGGAATACAGCAGTTCTAATCTGAACACGTTTGATGCGATTAAATTGTGTTTCATGACGTTCATTTAGATTTTTGCCCATACTAAAAATTTGTTAAAGCCTAGCATGGATAGGAGCAGCAATAACCCCCTTGGGGTAAACAGAACAGAACCAACATGAATTTTTTACAGATTATTTCAAAATTTAAAGTACAATATAATTCGAGAATTTATTCAGATTCTTGGGGAATCAGAATGTCAAGTCCTGACTGACGAGTGGAGCTGGGGAGGGAGGAGGGTAATGAGCTCCTGAGAAACGTGATAGCTGCTGATAATACTGAAGGAGCTTATATATGTGTACAGTGATAGGCGTCATATTCCTATAGGGGGAGGTTGATCAGCTAATAGTCGACTGATGCGAGCTTGACTAACGTGACCTGCCAGAACTAACACTACGCTTGATATTTAGACAGATTTTTGAACAATTTTTGAGAGAAATGGGCTTTTTGTGTACATGGAAAAAGTCCTAGATCTTTGAGTTCAACTCATGAAAAATGGGGGCAAAAACAAGTGTTGCATTTATAATTTTGTTCAGTGTACATATTTATGAATTATACCATCAGCCTATCGTCCAATAGGGGATAAGGTGTGCCTTCCCTCTCTCTCAATTTACTATTATGCCATGTTCATTTGGCTTATGTCATTTGGGATGCACATAGTGCACACATTTCAGGCTATGCATCTCCAATGACTAAAGCCAAATGAAAATGGCATGACATCATTTAAACAAATCTAACATTCGCTGTAATTACCCCCAATTTCATAGTCATTACACTCAACTTTGACTTTATGTATTTTAGAAAGTTATGGCTAGGCAGCAGCTATCTGTAGAGGAGAGAAGGAGAAGAAACAGGGAATACCAAAAAAAGCTGAGAGAGAAAATACACAGTGAGGCAGAGTCAAATGAGGAATACCTCATAAAAGGAAAAAAATGTTTATCACAGTGCTCAAGATTGTTATTTTTTGGACCAAAGAGTGAAAATGAAGTTGTTAAGCAAGAATTGATTGACTTGAGTGGTATACATTGTGGAATTGTATGTTGTAAAGAGGCCACAGTCACCACCGTCAGATTAATGTCACCACCGTCAGTTCTAAAGTCACCACCGTCAGAAGGAGTTTTATTTGTTTTAAATGAATATGCTTGAAATATGATTCTTCAGTGCTGTTGAGTTATTAAAGTAATAGTCTCTTTTAATACAAAAATATGTTTGTTAAATAAAACAACATTAATTTTTCTATTTAGGCTTAAAGTAAATGTTGTATGATGTTATATCTTTTAAAGGAGCACACGCAAAACAGTATAAAAAATGAACAAAAGTGAATATTCAACATTTAACAGCATATATGTGTACCAAGAATGCCAGATAATGATTTAAAAACTCTAAATACATATTAGACCAAACAAATAAAAAATAATTTGCTATTTATTTTGTCTGACGGTGTTGACAAAAACAAAGTGATAACTGGAGAAACGCCTATTTTATGAAAAAAATACAAAATGAGGAGGTTGCACCGGTGCATGGCTGAACAGCCAAGACCTTGGTTTATAATAATATGCCTTCAGATTTTGTAATTTAACTAACTTTTTATTTTCAAAATTAAAACCTGTTTTATCCAAATTCCCAAGAATCACTGATATATGAAGAGTTCAGATGCAAAAGCCTCTAAATGCCATTTGAAATTTTCTTCTTTAATGATGATTTTTATCAAGCTTGTATATTTAAGTTCAGTGATTTCACTTAAATGGCAATGATAATTACCTATTAATTGTTATTTAAGTGAAATTACTGAACTTTTTTGAAAATTTCAAATGGCATTTAGAGGCTTTTGTATCTGAACTCTTCATATATATATTATAGGGTTCTCAGAAACGTCTTCAGAACTGCATAGCAACACCCTGACAACCACACAACACTCTACATGTAAAACAGGGCTTAGTTTCTTCAGTAAATCTCACACTGAAAAAAATAATATGCTTTATCTAATCAATAAAATTGTGGCAACATATTACAAGCAATATTGTTAATTAAATTGTACAGATTAGAATTCATTAGAATGTTAATTTGATTAACTATTACTCAATTCTAGTTCAATTCAATAAATAATATTGCTTGTAATCTGTTGCCACAATTTTATTGATCAGATAAAGCATATTCATTTTTACAGTGTATGTTTATGAGAAACGGTGCTAATTATTCTCGCTCTAATGGCATCAGACTCATAATAGTACCACAGCTCTGAACAGAACAATAAGAGCCAGACAGTCTGAGGATAACAGAGGAAAGCGCTGCATAAATCACACAGCAGCACATGAGGCCGTGAGCCAAACTGCAGCATTATTGATCCGAAGAAATACAACATACAGATCCGAGAGGAGAGAGAGAGAGACTGAAGGTTATATCTGAAAAAGTTCTGGAGGTCACAAACATGCTGACTGAAATGGGTTACACAATTAAAGCAGACTTTCAGAAGTATTTAACTTTAAGCACTGACTCAGGATATTCCCAGCTAACAAAATCAAAGAACATTTTGCTAGTGTTCCCATTGAGGCATGAATTATTTCGGGATGTTCTCTGAATGTACAAAACGTCCAGTGTTTAAAATGATTAAAGTCCCCCGTGGTGTAAATCCAGCGTTTAATGTTGTTTATGTGTGTATGTGGTGTGTTTAATCCGCTGTAACACACACACACACACACCATGTGTGCGTTGATAAGTGGACAGCATTGCTGAGTATTTCCTCCTTAAAACTGCAGTGAACCAAAGACAGTCTCAAAAACACGCTTTGGTGTTTCTGACGTCACAAACCACCATGTAACCAATCAGATCAACGTGTGTGTGTGATCGTCAACCAGTGGATCTCTGAGTGAGTGAGTGAGTGAGTGAGTGGAGGCGGGGCTAATTTGCATATTCATATAGGCCTAATGTCATTTTAGTAGTCAAAGATGAGTTTTAAGGGATTGGAACATTTAAGGAATGCTATTTTTAATGTCCTCTGAACGCAGTAACATTTGAAAATGTTAGACGAACATCAAACTAAAACGTTTCAGAAAAAAAGTTCCATGAAAATGTTTTTGTGAACCAGATAATGTTGAATGAATGTCCTATTGACGTTTCTGGAAGAAAGTTTGTTCATAACGGTCATAAGTTCTGGTGTTTGAGCCACATGACATCAGCTAAGATAATATTCATATTTTAATAATCTTTTGAAAGTTGAATCGTGTCATACAGTGTGTCAAACGGCACTTCAGATTCTAGACCAAATAAACATCCCAGAATCCGTCAAATCCATTAATAATACTTACTGATGTTTATTCTGTGGTTTTCCCTCCAAAATGATGTCACTTCCTGCAGGATGATGTCACGGATTTTTACAAAGGACCGACAGGATGGAAAGTTATATTGAGGCAAAGGGACAACTTTTAAAAGAAAACATGCTTAAATTAAGGGTTAAATAAGAAAATCACTGTTTTTCCACGTTAGTGCAGAACCTGAGATCGAAACCCAGTCAAACCAGAGCAGAGAAACGATCTCGCGTTCACCTCACTGGGATTAAAGACAAGACAAATATATACTCTAATCTTTGTAAATTGTGAGTTTAATATTTTGTCCAGTGTATTCAGACATGTATGAAGCACAGGAGGAATCACTCGTGGCCCTGAAGACAGCTTCTGCTCCTCTGGTTTCTTCACTGGCCGTCTGGTGCGAATAGTGACCTGCTTACAGGACAATGACACTCATCATACATATTTCATATCTGTAAACGGATGATTTCACTGACACCATATCAGAAACACACACACCATGGAGAGATACTGGAGTATCAAACACACTCTTACAAATAAAGCTCGACATCAATTTCACAAAAGGTCTTTATAGTGGAAAAGGGTCTTTAGATTTTTAAATGTTCTTCACACTGAGAAAAATAATAATTCTTTTAGAAACTGATCATCACTGAAGCTTCATTTTTAAGGGTGTGTTTAACTAGACAGAGTCGGACACAGTACTAGCAGTTTGAGATGGTGCTTGCTATTGTTTTCAGTTGCATTCAATACGTTTATTAATTAGCAGAATCTGATTGTTCTATTAAAGGCAAATGGAGACAAAATGACTGAATTAACCCGGGAAGCTTTAGTAGAGTTTAAAGTTATATTTAAACACCTTAACAAAGACAAACTCCCACACGAGCGTCTGTTCATTAACACCGCAAGCTGTTCATGGATCAAACTGCGTTCCGTTCAATTCACAGTTGGAATTTTCATGGAATAGAACAACACTTGAAGTTCCAATCAATTCTGGGGTGAAATAGAACAACACTTGAGGTTCCAATCGAAATAAAACAACACATGAAGTTCTAATCAAAACACTTGAAGTTCCAAATGGAAATGGAACAACACTTGAGGATCCAATTGAAATAGAACACTTGAAGTTCCAATCGAAATGGAACAGCACATGAAGTTCCAATCAAAACACTTGAAGTTAAAACTTGATCCAATCAAAATAGAACAACACTTGAAGTTCCAATCGAAATGGAACAAAACTTGAGGATCCAATCGAAATAGAACAACACAGAAAGTTCAAATCAAAATAGAACACTTGAATTTCCAATTGAAATAAAACAACATTTGAGGTTCCAATCGAAATAGAACACAGTTCCAATCGAAATAGAACAACACTTGAGGTTCCAATCGAAATAGAACAACACTTGAAGTTCCAATCGAAATAGAACACAGTTCCGATCGAAATAAAACAACACTTGAGGTTCCAATCGAAATAGAACAACACTTGAAGTTCCAATCGAAATAGAACACAGTTCCAATCGAAAAATAAAACAACACTTGAGGTTCCAATCGAAATAGAACACAGTTCCAATCGAAATAGAACAACACTTGAGGTTCCAATCGAAATAGAACACTTGAAGTTCCAATCGAAATAGAACGCAGTTCCAATCGAAATAGAACAACACTTAAGGTTCCAATCGAAATAGAACAACACTTGAAGTTCCAATCGAAATAGAACACAGTTCCAATCGAAAAATAAAACAACACTTGAGGTTCCAATCGAAATAGAACACAGTTCCAATCGAAATAGAACAACACTTGAAGTTCCAATCCAAACTGGTAAAAGTAATAGTATGTGCACTGTGATTGTTAGTCAGTGCATGTTAAACTGACCTGTTTCAGATCACACAAACACTCTAGTACCAAATTAGATTAAAACCATTGGTTTTAACTCTAAACTATTGTTTCCTCAGAAGTTACTTGTTTTTTTTTTCTCATTCAAACATCTGGTTTTGGATGGAACGCAGCATTGCTTCCCTTGGGCCGCTTTAAAGAGACACTGATGATTAATCTTTCTTTCACTGACCCCAAAACTCTAGCGTCTCGTGATATCTTAAATATACTGTAATGGATATTACATTTCAGACAGTACTGAACTACATGAACCACTGTGCTTGCTAACTAACGTCTGGATTTGACTCATGGTTTGAGTTCATTTAAGTAAAAAAAAAAAAAAAGTAAAAACTGAGAGCATACAAGTGTAAGTCAACATCTCAAAAATGCAAACATAAATATTTCCCACACAAGCAGGGAACATTTCAAATGAGATATTGCTATCAAGTCAATTTCTAAAAATAATCAGTAATTTGGTGGTTAAAAAAAGTGCAAGTAGACGACAGTATAAAACATGCTGCTCAGACAGCCAAACTTCACCGCTAAACAAAACAGCCACGAATATTCTACTACTGGAAGTATAAAGGAAATTTTTTAATCTAGTGGAGCATAGCTGTGCTATCATGCTGAAAGTCTGAGACTTACTTCCCATCTGGTTTTTGCTTGTAGTTCCTTGAGGAAACAGTATTAAACACTGACCTTTGGGTCTAACATATCAACAACATTTCAGGCAACGTTTGCTCTCTTTTGAATACCATCACTGCTCGTAATGTCGCTGAAATTACTTTTAAGGTGCGGTAGCATTTAGCGTTGTTTAGCGAATTTGGGCAAGTGGAAATCCAGCCATTTCATAAGGAATCCACGCGAGGGCGAAATATTTCGCAACGATCTGACCATCAGAAATCTGCTTGGTTTAAAGGAGTTTCTTGTGTGAGCTGTTCTTCATACATCACTACAAAAGTAATGGAGGATGAAGCTTTTTTGCCAAGCAGACTTTGCTGAAATTACTGTCTGAAGACCAAATGGACAGAGTAGAAATGTACAGTAACTGGAATTTAACTGTAGAAACTTGTGGCCTATGCGATGGTCCTAAATTTGACCAATGCAAAGTCCATCCAAATCGAGTGAATTCCCATTGAAATGACTGGATTTCACTTGTGAAAATTACTTTCTGAGGAACCATCAAAATGGACAGTGTAGAAATGTACAGTAACTAGAATTTAACTGTAGAAATTTGTGGCCTATGTGATGGTCCTAAACTTTACCAATGCAAAATCCATGAGGAGAAACTCCAAATCGAGTCGATTCCCATTGAAATGACAGGATTTCCCTTGTAAAAATTCGCTGAAATTACTTTCCGAGGACCATCAAATGGAGTGCATTTTAAATACAATTTACCTGTAGAAATATAATAAGCCTTTATGAGAGTTGCACTTTTGCCTTTGAGATGGTCCTCGACTCAACCAATGTGAAATCCAAGTGGGGAAATTCCCAACCCCGTCAATTCCCATTGAAATTGTGAAAATTCTCTAAACAAACTTCCCCAATGTGACCGTACCATTAGCTTCCTCTCAACCAAGAGGCTCAATAGCGAATCCCCGAGTTAAATTTCTACACTGTCCATTTCCACATCCTCTAAAGTAGTGTCCGATTGAGAAACCATTATGAGTTTTTGTTTCTTTGAGTATTGTCTGACCACGCCGCTCTCCTCTTGGTCCGTCTGATTGTGGTCCTTTTCCAAAATCTCAACAGAGCTCCCATGACTAAACATGGCATTGTCCGTGGACTCGAAGGACTCGCCGCCAAGACCCTCGAGTTTGGTGTAGCCCCCGCCACCGAGACCATCCAGTCGAGGGCAACTGAGACGCCTCGATCGCACCTGCCGCTCTGTAGGAATACAAGAGATATCCAGATCAATAGACCTGGAGTAGTCCGATAAAGCGCTTAAAGACAGGTGAGATCCTGTGGTTTTGCGGCCCGGAGAACACGGCGGAAGCAACTGAACCTGCGATCCCTGCAAAGAAACTCGAGGAGCTCCTTGCAAACTTCCGATACTCCTATAAACCTCCACCGAGTCCTGCGCAAGCTCTGGGTGACTTTGAGCCGGTTCCACTTTGGCCTTTGTGATGGTCCTAGACGCAACCAGATCCTCCAAACGTCTACAAATGGCCTCGGCGTCCAAAAACTCTCTCTTGGCTTCTCCCGTTTTATCCGAACCCCTTCTTTCGGACGCTCCTCGGTTGTTGAGCTTCATCATTGGCAGGGTGAACGCATTGACGGAAGTTGATACGATTGTTCTGGTTTCCCATTGTTTGAGCTCAGGTGGGCTTCGTTTCTGATCTTGATAGATACTGTAGACCGTGTCCGTAAAGCTCTGTTTGTCCAAAGAAGAAACTCGTGGGACTGTGGTCGACAGACGTCGGGATGGGTTCGTGCTACTCGCGTCGTGTCGACCGGAGCCCGGAGAAGGCCAGGAGACTTTATTCGGGGATTTGTTCTCTTTCGATTGGCAGTAGTTCACGAAACCGTTCAGCGGCCCGGACTCCTTGCTCCGCAAACTATGAATGTCAATCACCGTTGAGTAGATGTCCCTTAGATTAATGATTTTGGTCTTTTTGTCTCTGTTTTCGTGAAGTACTGCATTCGCACAAATGAACAGGAAGATCCCGATGCCCATGATTAAAGGTCCGAACACCTTCAGCTTGTCGGAATACAAATATCTCTTAATAAACGTAGCAAACGCGCCAAGCTTAGCCGAATGCACCTCCGCCGTCCCATTGGATCCATTATAGCTCCTGAAGACTTTATCTAGTAGATCCCATCTGACGGTCACATTGACCAACTCTCGGCTCTCGTACGTCCTCTGAGCGCTCGATGTGTTCATCAATCCCAGATACGGCGGATTGGGTTTGGGCCAGTATCCCATCACAGCCATTGCGACGCCAACCAGTAGCACCAGAATCCCAATGGCAGCGACCAGTCCGGATATGGAACACAGCTTGAGCTTTCCTTTAACCACAACCACTTCGTTCTTCCTCTTTTTCTTTGCTTTCCTCTTGCGCTTGTTTTCGGCGCGGTTCTTCGCGCGGAGGGAGTCCTGTCGCCGGGCAGATATTCGCAGAAGACCCCCAGTGGCAATCATGATGGCGCTCAATTAATCATCCTGGAAAAGACGGGAAGAACATGAGGACATTAGTGTGGACTGGAAAAGCCATGAGAACTAGACACATACTCACTAAATCTATCATAATAAATGCTAAACACAAACAAAAACACATAAATATATACGTACACACTATCTGTGAAAAGTTTTACTGAAAGAAGTCTCAAGGCTGCAGTATTTGATCAAAAATACAGTAAAACATTCAAATATTATTCTAGTATAAATCATCTGTTGTCTATGTGAATATACAGTAAAGTGTAATTTATTCCTGTGATGTTCAGCATTATTACTCAAGTCTTCAGAGTCACATGATCCTCCAGAAATCACTCTAATATGAGGATCTGATGCTCAAGAAACATTTATGATTATTATCAGTGTTGAAAACAGTTCATATGTTTGTGGAAACTGTGATACATTTAATTTTTCAGGATTCTTTGGTGAATAAAAAGCAATTATTTGAAGTATAATCTTTTGTAACATTATAAATGTCTTTACTGTCACTTTTGAATTTAAGCAGTTGTTTCTTTAGCATCAGATCATCATATTAGAGTGATTTCTGGAGGATCATGTGACTCTGAAGACTGGAGTAATGATGCTGGAAATCACAGAAATAAATTACACTCTACTATATATTTACATAGAAAACAGCTATATTAAATAGTAATAATATTTCACAATTTTCCAGTATTTTTAATCAAAAGCAGAACAGACTTCTTTTTGTTTATCACCATTTTTCAGCGAATGTCACACACCAGCATTTGCCGTGCTCCTATTGGTTCTTCATTAGATGGACGTCCCAGAAGCTCATTTATCCTGATGAAAGCTCAGAGTTTGAACACAAAGCAGGCGCGGCGAAGCTTCTTCTCGGGCGAGTGTTCGTCGGGATCTCCGGCGTGCGGAGTGGGAGCGAGGCGCTGGATCCTGCGAACACCATAAGGATAGTGTGGGTTAATGCAGCACAAACACACTCAGCGATCACTCACACATGACTAAAAGAAGAACAGAAGCCGTGTGAGACGGAGACAGATGATATGATTCACTTCAGACTCCAAACAGAAAGATGAAAAGCATCTGTTTTTTCTGTTTGGTGTTGATTTGACATAAAAGCTGATTCTGTCACGAACTGTGGGAACGAGAGTGAGCGACAGGCTAACAGGTTCAAGCATCTTGTTGCATGTATGATTACAGCTGAAAATATCATAGAGTCCTAGGGGTGTGACAATATATCACGATGCAACAATGTGTATCATGGATAGTTACCCCAAAATAAAACGTTTTAGTGTCAGTACTACATTAAACTACTATATAATGTTGAATATAATGTATAATAATGCAATGGGGGAATATTTGTTGGTCCTAATTATGATAAAAGTGTCCAATATTATTATAAATATATCTAGTCAGTGACAGAAATCATCATATTCATCTAGAATAATCTGTTTTCAGCTTCAGAATCATGAATATTGTTATTCTGGTGTCTCTATATTCATCTACAGTATGCACACAATGTAATACTGAATTTAGCATTTTAATCAACATTAGATTTTGGTTAAAGGGATACTCCACTTAGGCTAATTTTCCACTCCCCCAGAGTTAAACAGTCGAGTTTCACCATTTTCAAATCCATTCAGCTGATTTTTTTTTTTTTGATATTTAGAAGAATATAAGTAACCAGACAGTTTCTGGTCTCATTGACTTCCATAGTATATTTTTTTTCCCTATAAACTTCCAAAGATGAATTACTTCAGTCTTTCTCAAGGATCTCACCGCCTCATTAAAGTGTGTAGAAACTGTCCACCGGTATATATAACACACTGTATGTTTATATCATATTCTTAATCAAAACAAGACTTTGCACTTGCCTTCGTGAACCCATTCACATTTCTGCAGAATAATTTATGGCACCAATTAAATCTTTATATTGTCTTCCAGAGGAAAATTTGAGTTTCCAGGGTTCATTAGTCCTGAATCATCAGGGGAGAAAAGAGGAGAAAAGTGAATTAGTTTCTTTCCGCAAACTCACTGAGTGTCCATTTCTCTTTGCCACTTCCCGCTTATTAAAGTCTCTCAACACATTAGATAGACATTGATTTACCATGAATCAGCAGATATGACACGATAATGACCCTCCGAGGCTTCATAAACCCGACGAGAGTAAACATGAAGCATGTAATTACATGTTCTCGTCAGTCATGAATCTCTCAGCCAGTAAACAGAATAACAGAGTTGACTTTCATACAGCTACGATTCTAGAAAACTCGTGATTTAACTCGCTAACATCGGGTGAATAACGGTGCACTTTTATCTCCCTCAGTATTTGGCGTCTGACGTCCCACTAGATCCACAACACGGTATATAATATTCACTTTCCCTCCTGTCATCACCAAACTCATCAGTAATATAAGCGTTTATGGACCTGTACTAAATGTAATGCTTAAAGTTTATGGCTGGTCAATCTGTGGAAATGCACTCGTCTTTAAATCAAGACAAATTCACTTGTATAGCACATTTCACAATATACACAGTTGCATAGAAAATTCTGATGTTTATATTTATAATATCTTAACGTCTTCATGCCTTTTATAGTTGCATTTAGCAGATTAGAGCCGTGCGACAATATGGTTGCATTTTAAGATGATATACACAATCAAATGAGATTCTATAATTGCTTTACACGAGTGTACTGTATGTATGCAGATAATGTTGGATATACTTATAGTAACTGTATGCAACTTTATAAACAGAACTGGCCGACTATAGTAACAAAAAACTTTGCTATTAGATAATATACTACTGATTACAATTTTGCAACAATATAATCAATCATAACAGTGTTTTTCATCCTATTTTCATCACACATTGAGACAAAAGACAATGCTGGTCAAGTTCATATGGCTGTACAAAGCTCATGAATATTTAATGACATAAATATTCAGATGTTCATGAACATTCTGGTACTGCATTATTACCCTGAAAACCTTTATCACTGCAAATTAGTGTTAATAAATGCAGAAAAAAAACATTGCTAATTGGTTCAAAAGGATTTCTACAAGAGTAAATGCATTCCTTATTGGAACATCTTTATGTTACTTCTCATAATGAACATTTCCCAAACACACTCGAAGCGCTCGACCAATCACAACACACTGCTCCAGCTGACCAATCAGAGCACAGTGTGCTTTTCAGAAGGAGGGGCTTCATAAAGCAGGAAGTGAACTGAGTGTTACTGACAGACTGGGAAGAAAGGAGCCGCAACAATGGAGAATATAATCAACATTCAAGCTGGAAAACCTGTTCTAGTCGAGCCTGAACACATCAAAACTTGGAGGGCATACAGATACTGACATTACAAAACAAACTGCCCTTAAGAAACAAGGCTCGCAGACTTCTGTGTTGGCACTGCTTCTATATTTCCAACCACAAAGCTTTATAGATTTGATGAATTCCTGAGAGTGTTTGGCAACGAAAGACTCCACGTTTAATCAAATAAAGCTGAAAACGCTCTGACAGTCCAGATAAACAGAAGATCACGCAGGCCGCGCGAGTTCAAAGGTGTGTGCGAATCTCTCCACATCAAAGCAAACAGCAGATGATCCGCGCGAACAGAGAAACGAGCGGCGGGATCCACAGAGACTTCACACATCAATTGACATCTCAAACACGGGCGAGAAGGATTTATGGATCACAATGACCTTTACATTCATATCTGAAGGGCAGAGGAGATGAAAATAAACATCATGAGGACAAAACACAAAATGACAGCATTGCGCAAGACTGTCAGAATGAATTTGCGTGTAAAACTAGCTGCAGTAAAGAGACGAAGCTGAAATATGATTTCCATCATCATGCAGTGTAGAGAAACATAAAGGTAATGGGGCTAGAAATGACAGCTATTACCATCCAAGACACGGGGCGCACAAGTCAACAAATAACACTCCACAAATTTTTCCCAAGCATATGCTTCTGACATTCATTTATGGGCGGAAAACGAATAATATGCCGTTAAAAAAAAAGCAAAATCCATGCTGTTTTTCCTCTGGATTTGGTTTATACATTGTGTGAGTTGCAGTCTTGCCACTTACAATCAATAAAGCTCCAAGAAACTACGAACTAGATTAGGTTTGGATCACCTGTGTTGAAGAACACCTCCATTACTGAACTCACTGCTATTGACATGTCTAATTGAAACTAATGACTGCGAGGGACAGATGTACGGTTTACTCAATAGGGCTTACTTGTTCATTGAAAATATACTTTCCAAAAGAAATTCTAGAGGGCAAAAAGGTTGAACATTCAATTTGACTGTCACAGTTTCATTATCACATGCATCAAATTAAATATGCAATCCATAGGCTACTGACCCGGACTAAAGAAGGATCTGGTCTCAAATGCAGATTTTGATTACAATAAGGAATCTGCGCTTCAATGTCAGTCCAGTTGCAACAAATCCCTCTTCTCATCAATAAAGGGGTTTGATTCAACCGGCTGTCGTCTCTAATGTAAGCTAAGAAGCACTTAGTGGTTTTTTCAGCATATACTGTATATGTCAGTTCTGTTGCATGGTTAATGCATGTCAATCACTTTACGCACTTTAATGGTCAACTTAAACATGTTCTTATGCACTTTGGATGCATTAATAAGCTCTGATATCACACATCTCATGCATTTCTGTATTAATTATTGCACTGACTGGAAACAATATGTCAACCACAGTGATGTAACAAACATGCAGAAAACACTGTCCTCATTCAGCACAAAGAAGTCAACTGTATACCTGACACTGTCTCTCACTGGAAGATCTTTAAGGTTTTTAATAACCTAACTGAAATTTATTTACTAGTACGTTTCATATCTAAGACCTTTAAAAGAAAGATTTTAACAGTGAAATACACAGAACATAACATGCATTGATCATATATGACCCAAGAGCCTTATAAATCGGAAACATTGACAGGTTCACCTCACTATTAGTAGCCTACAGATATACAGTTTTCAGTCCTTCAAATCAATAACCAATAATGAACAACCCACCTTCTCTTCAGTGTTTTCTAACAGATCAGTGATATTCAATAATGAGGACATTTATAGTCAATTAAGCTTAATGTTCGTGTATGACAGTTTTATGTGGTGTTACCAAAAATCCAAACGATCTCAATAAAGACACGGGGATCGTGAAAACAGGCGAATATATGTAAATATGATAGTTTTAGTGTTATTTGCACATAAAATTGTGATTTTGAAAATGAGCTACTGCTACATGCTTCTATTAAAAGGCTTTTCTGAAGAAGGAATTAAACGAAATTACCAATAATGGTAATTTAAAACAGCCTGCTTTTCAAAAATGAAGGTAAAACTGAACAGAAACTGGAAAACCAGGGGGTTTATGCGTAGAAAATAACATGCGTAACAGCTCGTGACATTCGGTATATTTAACGAGCCCTAAAAATACATAAAACACTGGAGATACCCAGTCACGCGTTGATAAATTAATCATTTATATCATTCATCGACCAAGCATTTACTCCATCAACACAATGAGATGAACAATAAACGGTCGCTTACCGTCAAATATGGCTAATAAATTCGTATTCGGGCAATTAAACGAAAACTTTCTCCCTTCTGAAGAGAACATTTTGCGCTTAGGTGGAAAAAAATAAGTTCGTTATTTCCAGTCAGGAATATTCCCGCGCTCGTCTCAGCCGTTTATTCGCGCGCGCGCTCGACTCGCGCTCTTCTGCTGTGGGGAGTGTCGCGCGCGCAGGTTTCTGATCCGGAGAGTTGTGCTTCGGGTTTGGAAGCTGAGTCTCTCTAGTGTATGTGTGTGTGTGCTTCTCGGGTGTTGTTGCTATGATACCGCAGCCCGAATCCGGTGGAAGTGCTGCAGGATTTGAATAATTGCCTTCTACACTGTTTAACCCCATGGATGACGGCGCTCGTGATGCTCAAACGCGCGTTAAACGCCATCAGAGGCGGTCAGAATGAGAGAGAGAGAGAGAGAGAGAGAGAGAGAGAGAGAGAGAGAGAGAGAGAGAGAGAGAGAGAGAGAGAGAGAGATGCGGCGCGATGCGACGTTTTTCTTCGCGTCGTGCCGTTTCCTGTTGGTCATATGCAAGGAAAAAACAACAAAATATTCATGCGGCATATTTGGAAAATGTAGAGAACCTTAAGCATCAAAATATGAAATTCACCAGTGAAAACAAAAGTACAGTGACAAAGAAAGACATGCAATACTTTTTCTGTAAGGGTCTCAAATATATCCAAGATTCTTAAAATAATACAATGTCCAAAAAAGCCCTGTGTAGCCAAACTAGGCATTTAAAACATCCAGATTGTGGTAGCCTACTTGTTAGTCTTTCTGAAATAGAGGAACATTTCTGTGTTGAGCAAGGATAAGTGACTGCCGTAGCAAATATTTCAATATTTCAAGCTCGTTAAATGCAAGTAATTGTTTATAAGTATCTGTTGGGAGAGGAGCGTATAGGGTTACAGTAAATCAATGTCCTCTCAGAGGTCAAGCCAAAGATCAACAATCAGTTTAATGGATCTAAACCTGTGATTGGGAAGGGTTTAGTTGGAAAGGCAACAAATAAAGAAACAATTTAATTAACAAACGTTAAAAATGCAAAGTCAGACTACAATGATCCCCTCTTGGTTATGATGTCATGTTAGTACTTATGGAAATAAACCATGGTTTTACTTCAAATACAAGCAAAAAATACATGGTTATTGATGTTAAATCATTGTAAGCACAAAATAAGGAGTATTTCACTCCAAAAAAAAATTAAACCATAATATACATTCTAGGATACATAATTGTATTAAAAAATATCCTGGCTCTTCTAAGCTCAGAGGTGACTCGTTATGCATGGGGTCAGAGGTCACTCGTCCGCTAGAACTAAACTTGCGGTCGACCGTTACCAGAAGCCTGTGGTTACAGTGTATCAATTTATAAATATGGATTTTTTTCTTCACTTATTCACCCTGTCCTGATTAACGCAACTTTAACACTTTTATTTTCCTGTGTGACGCTCCTTTGAAACAAAGCGCTTTATTCGAGGATGGATAAATATTCTTTATTTGGTTCCATGAAGAACCTTTATAAACATAATCCATTGCACAAAAGATTATTAATAGTGAAAATAAGGTCCCATTGATTGCTAAATATTCTTCACACTAAGAAAAAAATAGTTCTTTTAAGAAGTGATCAGTGAAACACCCTCTTTTGTGAGCTTTATTTTTAAGAGTGTAATAAAGTTTGTGAATGGGTGTAATTGCAATATCGGTAACACATTTCACTGTATTCTTGAAGACACCAGTGTTTTTGACTGGTAACTCTTCATTATCGCTAATAATCACCCGAGGAGCTTCCTTTATCTCAAAGCTGATGAAGAACTCCAGTCAGCAGAGATGAAACGCTACAGAACCGAGTCCGCCGAGATTAAGCCAAACCTTCACGCTCTTTGAAGTTCCTCTCTCTACATCTCGCCTGAAGACCCAATCAAGGAACAGTGTGTTCAGAAACACTCACCGATGGTTGAGTGCCTCTCCTCCGGGATCTCTCCCACTTCAGGGAGCGGATCTGATCCCACAGCATTTAGGAACGACCTGCGTCATCAGATTCTCCCGTAATCCTGACCAATCCTCAGTGCGTATCGGTGATCCGGGCCGGCTCTGACCCGGGGTTATTCCCAGAACAAGGCCTTCGCTTAATGCTCAACTAGAAAATGAAACTGGTTACAACATTCTGCAATTGCTATACCCATAACACTGGGGCTAGTGGTCACGAGACTCTGGTATGTTGATTTGTCGAAATCCAAAAGGTCTAAAATGAAGATTATACTGTGAACTAAAGGCAAAGAGCATCATATTTTGTTAAAATCGATTTAAGAACCCAAGTGTTCAATGTAGAACCTTTTTAGGTATAAGGCGTTCTTTAAAATCGAGTTGAGAACCCTAGTATTCTATATAGAACCTTTTTGGGCACAAAGGATTCATTAAAATTGACTCAAAAACCCTAGTGTTCTATATTGAACGTTTTTGGCAAAAAGAGTTCTTTAAAATCGTGTCAAGAACTCTAGTGTTTTATAGAACCTTTTTTGGCATTAAGCGTTCTTTAAAATCGAGTCGACAACCCTAGTGTTCTATATAGAACCTTTTTGGGCATAAAGGATTCTTTAAAATTGACTAATAAACCCTAGTGTTCTATATTGAACGTTTTTGGCAAAAAGCATTCTTTAAAATCGAGTCAAGGACCCTAGTGTTCTATATAGAACCTTTTTTGGGCATAAAGAGTTCTTTAAAATCGTGTCAAGAACTCTAGTGTTCTATATAGAAGCTTTTTTGGCATAAAGGGTTCTTTAAAATTGAGTCGAGAACCCCAGTGTTCTATATAGAACCTTTTTTGGACAAAGCGTTCTTTAAAATCGTGTCGAGAACCCCAGTGTTCTATATAGAACCTTTTTTGGGCATGAAGGGTTCTTTAAAATCGAGTCGAGAACCCTAGTGTTCTATATAGAACCTTTTTGGGCTTAAAGAGTTCTTTAAAATCGTGTCAAGAACTCTCGTGTTCTATATAGAAGCTTTTTTGGCATAAAGGGTTCTTTAAAATTGAGTCGAGAACCCCAGTGTTCTATATAGAACCTTTTTTGGGCATAAAGTGTTCTTTAAAATCGTGTTGAGAACCCTAGGGTTCTATATAGAAGCTTTTTCGGCATAAAGGGTTCTATAAAAATTGAGTCGAGAACCCCAGTGTTCTATATAGAACATTTTTGGGCATAAAGAGTTCTTTAAAATCGAGTCGACAACCCTAGTGTTCTATATAGAACATTTTTGGGCATAAAGAGTTCTTTAAAATCGTGTCAAGAACTCTAGTGTTTTATAGAACCTTTTTTGGCATAAAGCGTTCTTTAAAATCGAGTCGACTACCCTAGTGTTCTATATAGAACCTTTTTGGGCATAAAGGATTCTTTAAAATTGACTAATAAACCCTAGTGTTCTATATTGAACGTTTTTGGCAAAAAGCATTCTTTAAAATCGAGTCAAGGACCCTAGTGTTCTATATAGAACCTTTTTTGGGCATAAAGAGTTCTTTAAAATCGTGTCAAGAACTCTAGTGTTTTATAGAACCTTTTTTGGCATAAAGCGTTCTTTAAAATCGAGTCGACAACCCTAGTGTTCTATAGAGAACCTTTTTGGGCATAAAGAGTTCTTTAAAATCGTGTCAAGAACTCTAGTGTTTTATAGAACCTTTTTTGGCATAAAGCGTTCTTTAAAATCGAGTCGACAACCCTAGTGTTCTATATAGAACCTTTTTGGGCATAAAGGATTCTTTAAAATTGACTAATAAACCCTAGTGTTCTATATTGAACGTTTTTGGCAAAAAGCATTCTTTAAAATCGAGTCAAGGACCCTAGTGTTCTATATAGAACCTTTTTAGGCATAAAGAGTTCTTTAAAATCGTGTCAAGAACTCTAGTGTTTTATAGAACCTTTTTTGGCATAAAGCGTTCTTTAAAATCGAGTCGACAACCCTAGTGTTCTATATAGAACCTTTTTGGGCATAAAGAGTTCTTTAAAATCGTGTCAAGAACTCTAGTGTTCTATATAGAAGCTTTTTTGGCATAAAGGGTTCTTTAAAATTGAGTCGAGATCCCCAGTGTTCTATATAGAACCTTTTTTGGACATAAAGCGTTCTTTAAAATCGTGTCGAGAACCCCAGTGTTCTATATAGAACCTTTTTTGGGCATAAAGGGTTCTTTAAAATCGAGTCGAGAACCCTAGTGTTCTATATAGAACCTTTTTGGGCTTAAAGAGTTCTTTAAAATCGTGTCAAGAACTCTAGTGTTCTATATAGAAGCTTTTTTGGCATAAAGGGTTCTTTAAAATTGAGTCGAGAACCCCAGTGTTCTATATAGAACCTTTTTTGGGCATAAAGTGTTCTTTAAAATCGTGTTGAGAACCCTAGGGTTCTATATAGAAGCTTTTTCGGCATAAAGGGTTCTATAAAAATTGAGTCGAGAACCCCAGTGTTCTATATAGAACATTTTTTGGGCATAAAGCGTTCTTTAAAATCGAGCTGAGAACCCTAGGGTTCTATACAGAAGCTTTTTTGGCATGAAGGGTTCTTTAAAATCGAGTTGAGAACCCTAGTGTTCTATATAGAACCTTTTTTGGGCATAAAGCGTTCTTTAAAATCGAGTTGAGAACCCTAGGGTTCTATATAGAAGCTTTTTTGGCATAAAGGGTTCTTTAAAATTCAGTCGAGAACCCTAGTGTTCTATATAGAACCGTTTTTGGGCATAAAGCGTTCATTAAAATCGAGTTGAGAACCCTAGGGTTCTATATAGAAGCTTTTTTGGCATAAAGGGTTCTTTAAAATTGAGTCGAGAACCCTAGTGTTCTATATAGAACCGTTTTTGGGCATAAAGCGTTCATTAAAATTGAGTTGAGAACCCTAGGGTTCTATATAGAAGCTTTTTTGGCATAAAGGGTTCTTTAAAATTGAGTCGAGAACCCCAGTGTTCTATATAGAACCTTTTTTGGGCATGAAGCGTTCTTTAAAATCGAGTTGAGAACCCTAGGGTTCTATATAGAAGCTTTTTTGGCATAAAGGGTTCTTTAAAATTCAGTCGAGAACCCTAGTGTTCTATATAGAAAATTTTTTGGGCATTAAGGGTTCTTTAAAATCGAGATGAGAACCCTAGATTCCTATATAGAACCGCACTAAACCTTTAGGTCTAAAAGTGTATTGAAAAGGATTCTTTAAAACAAACAGCCAAGCACAAAATAAATGATAAGGTTTATAAATCCGTATATTCATATTAACCGGATTGGTTGATTGTCCATGGCGCTCGTCCAGATGATCGAGGTGCATCTGAAGGTCATGAGCTGCTCTAACAGAACAACATTCACTGATTTCACATTCATATTCAGATGCACTCGGCTGCTTCGGGTCGAGCTCCACTCTATTAATAAACGCGGATAAATCAACGTGTTCTTCCACTAATGCTGCGGCCGGAGATGAGAAATGTTTTCTGACATTTCTTGTGTCCTGATGAACCACGCTGAGAAACAACATGTGTTCTCCCTAAGAACATCCACCGAGACGTTTACATAAAGACGACAGACGCAGAGCAGATTTGCACTGTTTATTATGAGGGTGCGCATGTGGACTCAATGAATTCTGTTGGACAAAGTGTGAGTGAGTGTAAGACAGAGGCTCTATAAATATGTTCAGAACATCAGATCAATAAATCAATCATGGACTGAACTGCAGTGAACTAATACAGCAATGCAACTCAACTGATCATCTTCAGTGAAACTGAACTACACACACACACACACGATGGACTTACATTCCTGACGTTTGGCTAAATGAAAGAAAAGTTCAAAATGAGACGGATTCAATGAAATCACACCAAAGTCAAAATTCATAGCAAATATATATCATTTTGCTTTGTGCATTATAGCAAGTCTTTAAATAATCATCAGAAATTCCCTGATGCGAAACGAGAATTCAGATCACGTGATCTGCTCCGAGAGCCAATGAGAGCGCAGCATTCGCACTCCAATAAAGTGTTCCACTTAGCCTACTACTTTTATAATATTTCATTAAACATAAACGGGGAGTCGTCTTATTCGGGCTCTGTGCAATACATCACAAAAATAAACACTCTTCAATTTAAAACAAATCCATTTGGCATTTTATATTTGTCATATACAATATATTATTATCCTTCACTGTGCAAACATACGGTGATTCTGCACAATAAATAAAAGATGATTCATCAGGTACAGCAAAAATCATACAGAACTGTACAAAATAGAATAAAATTAGAGGAAGTAACAGAAAGGGACAAATCTCTGAGTATCGATGAAGAGTTCAGACACTAATCACCGCTTCGTCATCATCACTCGCGCTCTCCAAAAACACCATAAAAATAGTATTGGATCAACGCTTTCTGAATAATATACAGAAACTGAAGCCGTTCTCCACTGAAATGGACAGAGTGGACAAATATCAATTACTTTTTATACATAAATACACACACACAGAAATATTTTCATGTATATACTGTATATATATTTATTTATAATTTATATCATATAATTATTATATTATATTTTTTCTTAAATATATACAAGCATGTGTATGTATTTATATATATTAAATAATTATACACACTTTTATTTTGGATGCGATTAATCGTTTGACAGCCCTAATATAAATGTGATTCGAGAGATCCAGAGAAGCAGAACTTTTTTAATCAATGAGATTTTCAGTCATAATTCAAAGCTATTAAAAGCCTTACATGATTATCATATGGTGCCGAACAGACCCGGTGTTTACTGGCGTTATTTTGATGAAAGTCAACGGGTTTGGACTCGAGCGCGAGTAAAGATGACAGAACGATCATTATTGGATGAACTATTCATTTAAAGTCATCTCACACACACACACACACATTCGAGAGTAAATCCTGAAGTCGCTGTTCACCTGTTTGTTTGAGTATAAATAGCACCGTGAACGAGAAACCCCTGATAATGCGCCGGTAACCGCGTCTGATTGATTGTCATATCGTCGAGTTTAAAGGATTAGTTCACTTTCAAATGAAAATTAGCCCATGATTTACTCTTCCTCAAGTCATCCGAGGTGTATATGACTTTCTTCTTTCAGACGAATACAATCAGAGTTATATTAAAACATGTCCTGGCTCTACCAAGCTTTATAATGGCAGTGAATGGAAACCAACAGATTGGAGCTCAAAAACGTGCATCTGTCCATCAGATAAATGCACTTTTATGATGGACAAATGCACTTTTATCATGGATTTATGCACTTTTATGATGATAGATGCACTTTTATGATGGACAAATGCGCTTTTATCATGGATAGATGCACTTTTATCATGAATAGATGCACTTTTATGATAGATGCACTTTTATCACAAATAGATGCACTTTTATGATGGATAGATGCACTTTTATGATGGATAGATGCACTTTTATGATGGACAGATGCACTTTTATGATGGACAAATGCACTTTTATCATGAATAGATGCACTTTTATGATGGACAGATGCACTTTTATGATGGACAAATGCGCTTTTATCATGAATAGATGCACTTTTATGATGGACAGATGCACTTTTATGATGGACAAATGCGCTTTTATCATGAATAGATGCACTTTTATGAGCTTCAATCTATTGGTTGCAATTCACTGCCATTATAAAGCTTGGAAGAGCCAGGACATTTTTTTATATAACTGATTGTATACGTCTGAAAGAAGAAAGTCATATACACCTCGGATGACTTGAGGGAGAGTAAATCATGGGCTAATTTTCATTTGAAAGTGAACTAATCCTTTAAGTAAGAGGAGTTCGCACACGTGTGTGTTTGAAGGCAGAACCGGGTCGTGGACACAGAAACCTGATTCGTACGGGTGAAAGCACTAACGGAGGGCGTTCGGGGCACGAGAGGTGTAGGAATGCATCGAGACAGCAGATTTAGATCTGTTTCACACACAGACTCGCAGGGGCAGGGAACTGGGCTGTGATTGGTCGCCTGGGCATCATGTGTTGCTGTCGCCGGCTGCCGATTGGTCGTCCTCAGCGTGTCGGAACATCAGGATGGAGTTGTAGATCTTGAGGGCGGGGCCGAGCTTCACGCTCATTATCTTAACGATATCTCTCTGCGTCAACAGGAGAAAGGCCTTCCCGTCGATTTGCTGGTGAGGGAAAACATTACAGAATCATATACAGATGGATCATATCCGAAATATGGCAAAATTAACGTTTAGCAGAGACACCGGATTTACGGACTAAAAATACTGATGATGTGATCTCGATTGGAGAAGTTTACAATCAGCAAAAAAAAATATTCTCGTAAATCTTACACGTCGCTATTTTTGAAAGGACGCATTAAATCGATCAAAAGAGACGGTAAAGACATTTCTAATGTTACGAAAGATTCGATATGAAATAAAAGCTGTTTCCACAAACTCAACACTGATAATAATCATAACTGTGTGTTGATCATCAGATCCTCATATTAGAGTGATTTCTGAAGGGTCATGTGACTCTGAAGTCTGGAGTAATGATGCTGAACATCACAGGAATACATTACACTTGCACTGGAATAATATTTCACTGTTTTACTGTATTTCTGATCAAATAAACGCAGCCTTGAGCGGAAGAGACTTGATTTTTTATTTTATATTTCTCACATATGCTTCATAAGTAAATCTTAAAACTGCTGTGAGCTTTGATACTGTTCCTTTAACGGAGACACACACACTGATTAGGATTGTGTTTGTGATGAGCAGGAATGATTGTGTATTTCATCTCTCGTGTGTGTTTGATTCACCTCCTCTCTGAACAGCTTGGCCTGTTCCTCACAGCCGGGTAAAGAATGGATGAAATCAGCCACCTGAAACACACACACACACACACACACACACACATCAAGGTTACAATGTGTCTGAATTTGCAGTCACACTAATAAACGTGTCTGTGATGATGCGTTTCCAGTTAACAACGTCACAAATATGCAAACAAATAAAAATAAATATACATATTTAATGCCAGATTTTGTGTTTGCAGTAAACAAGTAAAAAACTCTCTCTTCTCCAAATTATATATAAAAATTAGGGCTGTGCAAAAATTAATTGCGATTAATCGCATCCAAAATAAAAGTCTGTGTTTACATAATATATTTGTGTGTGCTGTATATAATTATTTTCTATATATAAATACACACACATGCATGTATAAATTTAAGAAAATATGTTATTAATATATAAAATATTTATATTTATATAATATAGATTATGTATTTATATACATACAGAATTTAAGTGCAAATAATTCTTATATATATACAAAATAATTATATACAGCACACACAAATATATTATGTAAACACAGACTTTTATTTTGGATGCGATTAATCACAATTCATTTTTGCACAGCCCTAATAAAAATACATTTATTACACGTAAAATGTTGCTTGTTTATAAAATTTCAGTGTATAAGACATCTATGCTCATAAAATAGTTTATTAATAATGACCAAAGAATATTTCTTCTGCTGTATTGAGTGAGAATCACTCACTCCAAGCAGAGTCAATTTAATGGTACAGAGTTAGATGATTCATGTGAAAACACCACGTTAACGAGGTGTGTGTGTGTGTGTGAAGGCGACGGGTCAGTCAGTGTTTGTGTCAGAGACTCAGAGTTTCTGCAGCGTCAGCACAGAAATATCCTGCAGCGTTTACAGAGAAACGTCCACTCGGAGATTCAGGATTATCCAACAATCCAGTGCTAAGAATAACCATCGCAGGAGTGTGTGTGTGTGTGTGTGTGTGTGTGTGGAGGAGCATCGAAGAAGAAAAGATGTAGAAGCCTTCGCTATGTTTCATCCGGTACACTTGAAACAGCCTCGAAAAACAGCCTTGCCCTGCCATCACACACACACACACACACACACACACACACACACACACACACACACCAGGGACGGAAAGTAACGGGGGATTGGGGCTAAAATGGCACCAAAATTAATAAAATTGCTCCCAAAACCAAGATATGGTGCATAAAATACAAGTTTTTAATCGTTTAATAGTTGAATCAGACTATGACTATACAGTATTTTGTTGAACAATCTTTATTGCATCATTTTCCTGTTATTGCTGTACTGTATTGTGAAAGCGCTGTATAAATAAAGATGACTTGACTTTCATTAGTTCTAATGAACAACTTGACTCACTCACTTCTGCGTTCTCCCTGCATGAATCAGCCGCTTTGAACGAATCATTTTGAGTCAACGATTCAATGACTCGTTCTTCAAGACGATGATTTGCTGCATTTTAGTATTTTTAGTATTTAATTTCGGGAAGATTGAATGCTTTGAACGTTTTTGTTTTCAGTCATGATTATAACAATAGTTGTGGTTAACGAGATTTATAAATAGAAGTACAGTAATCACACTGTTCGACGTCACTGATGTGTTGGATGACATTGAGTTTCCAGACCGCAGATGTTCTCTGGATCCGTGCCGCGCTTTAATTAAACAAACTCCACAAACTCCAACAACAACACGAGTGCCAAGACCAAGTCCCCATCGACACCGACACACACTCTCGACACGACACACACTCTCGGACGCCGCCAGACTGTAATAACTCTAATGCATCGGGCCTGTGGTTCCTGATGATGAAGTTCTGCTCTCTCGATTACAGGAAGCATCGTTACTGTACGACTCATTACCATCACACTCGTTTAGAAAAGGCTTCAAACTAAAGCTATTTTGCCTGAGATCGATCCGGCTCTCCGGTCCATCAGATGTTCTGGCGTGTGTGGCTCAAACCACAGCAGACGTCGAGACCCACGAGACACACTTTGGGTGCTTTAACATCCGGACAAAACTGATCCAGGAACAGGGTTACTCGGAGAGATATCTAAAGGAGGAGTTCACTCTCCTGATGATCGACTCTCCAAGATGTTCACGTCTGTCTTTCTTCAGTGGAAATGAAGGATTAGAAATCAGGATTGTTCTCCATAATGGGGTCCAACGGGTCGAAGGTCAGATGTGAGTTTCAAAGTCTCCAGCCGAGGAATAAGAGTCTGATCTAGACACACCAGCGACATTTACAACACAATACACACTTATACACTTAATCCACAGATGCTGGTCTGACAGAAGAGTGCTGTGCTGTTTGATATTTACACAGTCTGTTGTTCAACACACACACATCTCGCGCTCGGTTCATCCTCGCGGCCCCGGCTCAGGTTCAGACGCGCATGGTTACCATGACAACCGTCCCATCATGTGCCGGCGGCCTGAAGAGGCTCGCTTCACCTCTGCGACCCGACATCACCATGACAAACCCCCGACAGCATTCATATACTCAGCGGATCACGTGACCTCCGGGCTCTGCGCTGCCATTGGTCCACGCCACGTCACTTCATTTGCATAAGCGTCTGCTACACTGTGACATTATAAGCTGCAAGTAAATCAACTGTTTTTCGCAAAATTCCACATCGCAGCAGAGAATGTCTAATTGAAGAGAATTGGCACTGGCTGGTAGGGTTGGGTATCGAGAATCGAGTATCGATTGGAACCGGGACTAACTTTTAGTTTTTCCCGGAATCGTTCAAAAGTTAAAATTTCGATTCCTAGTTTCGATATTCACAGTCCGCCGAGCGGAAGAAGAAACCGCTGAACAACACCAACGAAGAAGCGCTGGCATAACCGCGCGAGTCGAACATGAGTAGCTGACGTCGGCGGTCCAAAGTGTGGCTTCACTTTTCTAAAAATAACGAAATCTCGGCAAAATTTGTGACAAATAGAGTATTTGTGACAGAAGGAGTATTTCCTTCAGAAAGACCGTTGGTTAGCAAGGTTAGCTAAACTTTTTTGATCCTGCCTCTTAAAAGAATCGGAATCGAGAATCTTTAGGAACCGGAATCGGAATCAGAATCGTTCAAATTCAAACGATACCCAACCCTACTGGCTGGTTACTTCCGGGTTGTGGACTGGCTGCAGTAACGCGTCTCTGTCCATGCGGGGGCGCTCACGGTCGAGTGCAGAATGAATGGGAGTCAATGGGGTTTCACCCCCAGAAATCCACTTTTCTCAGGATGTAATTTTTTGTCAAGTAATTTGAAAGTTGCATTCAAAAGGGAGGGCTAAGATAATACACTCAGCTGAAAACTGCATTTTTAAGTTCACTTATCTGTTCTAAAAATCCGTTCAAAACTGTGATGACGTCACACAATAGCAGAATGCTAGCATGTTCGGGCCAACAACGGCCTAACCTGTAAGAAATCAAACGGACATAAGTACTCAATCATTCGACTTTTGGCCTATAATCTATATTGAACTTGCGGAATCAACAATAAAATCGATGTTGATTTAACGACAAGCAGGTGAAAGAGACACATTTAGCCGTTTAGCCCCATAGACTCCCATTCATTCTGCACTCGCCCGTGATCACCCCCAGTGGAATTATAATGGAACTGCAACCAGGATGATACACAACAGGGCTAATAGGCTCTCCGTTAGACGGGCTCTGATCGCAGTCAGTGTTGAGAATTACAGTGAATCGAAACGGTGTATGAATATTGCATTTTGTATAAACGGAGATGGAGGACTTTATTGGAAACATAAGTGAGATTACATGGTCCAAATAAACCAAGACATGACCTGACACACACACACACACACACGCGATGCGGTGTTGCTTACCTCCTCTACGCTCCAGTGTGTGACGAGGCTGGCCTGGACGCCGGCGACCCCGGGCAGGAGTTTACAGTGCTGATCCCAGCACAGTGGCAGGTCCCGACTCGGGTGAGCCGACATGGCGGACAGGAACACGGACTGATGGAGCGCCTGCTGGAGACTGTCCATGTTACGCTCTGGGGAAACACACATCAGGCTTTTACAGAGGAAGACCTCACTCCACTCCAGAGCAGAGTAACTCCCCTGCAACTTTATAATTCAATCTTTTTTCCGTCTTCATGTCTTAAAATATCTTGAATGTAACTCGACACCCTTGCCTCATTTAGTATGCGCGGTTCTATGAATATGCAAATGAGCCCCACCTCCACTGACTCGGTTGTCGATCACACGTTGATCTGATTGGTTACAAGGTGGTTTGTGACGTCAGAAACACCAAAGCGTGTTTTTGAGACTGTCTTTGGTTCACTGCAGTTTTAAGGAGGAAATACTCAGCAATGCTGTCCACTTATCAACGCACACACGGTGTGTGTGTTAAAGCGGATTAAACACACCACATACACACTTAAACAACATTAAATGCACCACAGGGGGACTTTAGGACTTTAAGGCACTCAGTATTTGACTGATAAACAGTGCCATGTAGATAAACATGAGCGACAGGAACACACTCCTCTACAGTCGTCATGTGTTTTATAATGTTTCTTCTGTCAAACTAGTTCAGGTATGAAACCTTCACCTTTTTCCATTTGCCACATTAACTCGTTTCACTCTAAAGGTAATTTTTACACTCAAAAATAATCCATAAATTATGTTTTTTTTTATAACAATCCAACATTTTTCTGTTAACAAACAAGTATTCATGACTTCAGTGAGCTCATAGATTCTGCCTTAAATTATTACATTGTTTAAATGAATACATTTTTTGCCAACTGTGTTTTTGTATATACATTTCTGAAATTCATAACTCAGACAGTCTCCTCTGATAATAACAGATCACCGTGTTTCCTGTGAAACGATGTGTGTGTGAGAAGCGCTGTACAAATAAACGTTATAGGGTCCAGAAGAACTTTTATGTTCAATGACACACTGCGCAGATTCAGCGTGTTTATTTCTGTGGTTCTGTGCGCACACACACACACACACACACACACACAGACTGAGATCTCGCTCTATGTTCCTGGCAGTGTTAAAGACGCCCGTGAGGGTTTGGCAGAAACACGGCCTTTCACGATCTGACCAGAAGAGCTGCTAAACACACGGCAGGTCCTGTTAGCGCAACTCAATGAGTCATGCGAGTGTGTGTGTGTGAGTGTGTGTATCATGTAAAGTGAGGAAAACAACACATAAAGGGGATAGAAAACATCATTAGCTTTAAATAACAAACACAGAAGTCAATGGAAGGACAGCATGAAAAAGAAGAAACGTGTGTGTTGAGGGACTGAGGAGTGTGTGTGTGTGTGTGTGTTTATCACCGTATGGATGGACGTGATGATGCAGGTGTTTTCAGGCTTTACTACATTATCAGGTCAACATCGCTCAAACAGCCACACACACAAACACACACACAATCATGAAATTATTAGATATGTCGATACTTAGTCGTATTACTAGTTTTAAAGCTTGGTTAAAAACTATTTGCATCTTTTTGGCTTTAGAGGAGAAGTCAAAGTAGTTCATATAGGCTATGTGTGTGTATATATATATATATATATATATATATATTAGGGCTGTGCAAAAGTTAATTGCGATTAATCGCATCCAAAATAAAAGTCTGTGTTTACATAATATATTTGTGTGTGCTGTATATAATTATTTTGTATATATAAATACCTATGCATGCATGTATATATTTAAGAATTATTTGCGCTTAAATTCTGTTTATATATATAAATACATAATCTATATTATATAAATATAAATATTTTATATATGAATAACACATTTTCTTAAATATATACATGCATGTGTGTGAATTTATATATACAAAATAATTATATACAGCACACACAAATATATAATGTTAACACAGACTTTTATTTTGGATGCGATTAATCGCAATTAATTTTTGCACAGCCCTAATATATATATATATATATATATAAAGTTTTTTTTGCTTCATTGTTCTACTAAAATGTTTTTATTTATGTTACTTCCTTAACGTTTTTGGACGCATCTAAATTGTAAGTATGAAAAACACTGTTTTGACTGAAAATCGCCTATAATAATGTTGTAATAAATGCCCATGACTTGCTTAGGGATTGTTACATGTAGTCAAAATTACATCTGGAAATGTAAAATATCCAAGTACAGCTTTCTAAAGGAAAAAATCCAAACTTCAGGAGGATTTTTTTGAGTTGAGTAAAGAAAATCACTTCAAATATTCTGTTGTTTTTCTTAAATCTGGTAAATTCATCTATTCTAAGACAAATTAAATGTAAAATAGGATTATTTAAATGAGATAAATTGAAACTTCAAGCTCTCCTGTTAAAAATGATATATGGCACTTGATGCTGAGTGCAGGTCTTTAAGGGTTAATGTCCAGAGTATTACTGACGAGTGTTCAGCTATAAAGGAATGAAGAACGAGCATCTGACATCATCACTGCAAAACATCGTCAGTGTGTGTGTGTGTGGCGACGAGATTCACTCGGATCCGCACGGCCACCTGTGTCCCGTTACACAACCCGTTGCCACGGCGATTGTCACACCGCATCGTCGTCTGAGCAACTGTTTGCAATCTGTTGTGTCACATGATCACGAGAGATCGAGACGCGAGACGACGGTGTCGAGGAGGATTAGAGTCTCACAGCTCGAGATGCACTGCAGGACACAAAAGAACAGCACACACACACACACACACACACACTGAACGGCTCATTACAAAGATCCTCACATCACACACCACAACAGACACTCATTACTTCACTTGACAAATAAAAAGCTTGTTCTCCAACAGCGCTTAAGGACACACAAAGCTCAGCGTGTCACTTCTAGAGCCAGACCGATATTATCGGCCGATATTAGGCATTTTCCATAATATCGGTATCAGCAGTTATAATGGCCGATAAATTAATATTTCAAAAATAAAATAAAAATGGACGAAACTCGCTTTAATCATCTCTCCTTGGCCTGTTATATTGAAAATGTATGTTTTACAATCTGCAGTATGATGTTATCCATTGCTAAATTATAGCTCATCATAGACTAGCTAACCACAAAGCTAGCTAATACCACTATCATCAGTGGAAGACCGCTAACGTTAACATTAATGAGCTTGGAAACCACAATGAACTTTTTCTGCCTAAATAAGTAATGATTACTGTATTTATAACTCGCATTTCTCTAATTACAGTCCCTGCATTGTAAAATGTAAGTTATACTTGCGAGGAGTGAACATTTAGACATAGAGAAAAAGTATCAAACGTATCTTGTGCCGAAAAGTTCGCTTTTCTTTTACACGTGTGTGAAATCCAACAATATTTAATAAAAAAAAAAAAAATGTAAAAAAATATCGGCCGATATATCGGATTTTAAAACCCAAAAATATTTGTATCGGTATCGGCCTTCAAAATCCTTTATCGGTCGAGCTCAGCGCGTCACTTCCTGTCTCAGAAGTGTCTTCTTCTGATGTCATCAGTCGCTGAAGACTGACCTTCACACTCGCTGTCACAGACACACACATTTACACACACGGAGACTGTTATTCATGTTCTATCAGACAATAACTACTCAAGATTTTGCTTTAGTGTAATTTTCGGGACAATTAGGGCCAGATTCGGGATTCAGGACAACAGCTTCGATTTCAGGTCATCTGGTCACTGTAATCATCCTCATCATCATAATCATCTTCATCATTCGCAGGCAGCTGATGTAAAACAGAGTCAAACCCAAACTCCTTCATCAGACGGAGAAGAGAGGAAAGCACATCATTCATCATCTAATGTCGTGTCAGGAAAGACTGATAGACTGAGATCGTCCAATCAATCAAGAGCTTGAGAGACTCTACCCTTCAGACGACACCGTACACCCGTCAGATCTCACTGAACTCAGATCAGAGATGATCACACACAACCATTCAGTGTTCAATACACACTCCATCATGACAGACACGGATGAATCACGGATCAACTGCAGCTCATGTTAAACACAGAACCACGACTGTAAATATTGACAGTGAAGAGGAAGATCAGGCATCCCTCGACTCCATCACACACACACACACACACACACACACACACACACACCATCTGCTCCTCAAGGACACGATGAAGGAAAACCAGCCAGTTCACAAATACCATCCAACAAACCTCAGCTCACACGGACGGCCGACAAAGATTAATTAAAGCTGCGCGCAACATTTATCGGGGCTTTGAGCACACGCACACGCATAAAAAGATATTACGTTTTATTTAGCAAGCATTTAACCTTTGACATCATAGATGGAGAAGACCATTTACAGCCAATACAGGCCATTGACCAGGAAATGTGTGTTTTTAAACTTTTTTAAGTTATAGCGCCACCTAAGGTCCGATCTCCATAAAAGTGTGCATGCTTGATTAGAATCATATGTTGCATGTGTTCACCAATTTTCATAAAGTTTTGAGTTTTCGTTTAGGAGTTATAGGCTTTAAGTATATTTTGCCACGCCCCTTTTCTAAATAGCCCTGTTATAGAGACACAATGGGTGAAGGTCAATATTGCTTATTGCTTTCATTAATCAGTCGCCATTATAACAGATAAACAGTAAATTAGTAGTGATACTACCAATATCACTACTAATTTAGGACTGAAATGCTGGATGTAACCCAAATCCTGTCAGTGAAACGGGTGTAAAATGAGACGATGAAATGCTAGCGGGGTAAAATCTAGAAGCCGAGATTCGGAAAGTTGGATCTGAGTAGCGATATCTAAGCAATCCGATTGTTTTTTATAAGGAATAGTATCGAGGATAAGTTCACATGATATAAAATTAGAAAGTGCTTGTTTATAAATGAGTGGTAAAGAAGAAAATCAAGGATTAACGAATCAATTCGTAATCAAAACACAAACACAGACCGCACGTGATTTGATCTGTCAGGGTCGTGTGATGTGATCCGTCAGGGTCATGTGATGTGATCGTCAGGGTCATGTGATGTGATCCGTCAGGGTCATGTGATGTGATCCGTCAGGGTCATGTGATGTGATCGTCAGGGTCATGTGACGTGATCTGTCAGGGTCATGTGATGTGATCCATCAGGGTCATGTGATGCGATCGTCAGGGTCATGTGATGTGATCCATCAGGGTCATGTGACGTGATCTGTCAGGGTCATGTGATGTGATCCGTCAGGGTCATGTGACGTGATCTGTTTAACACGGTCAGCTCATGAAACTCAAGTCGCTGCTGTCAGACTGTCAGAGTCTCTCGACCCACACTGAGCCTCGAGTCTAATGAGCCTGAGAACCACAGAATGCATCAGTCTCTCTCTCTCTCTCTCTCTCTCTCTTACTGCAGAGGCAACTTATGATTATCCTTTCAGTTTAACTTGATGTACTAAAATAACTAACACTGAAAAACAGTTATATAGACATTTAGAAAAAACAACAACAGTTTTTATTTTGTTAATTTTATAAAAAAAAATGTATTTTTTAATATTTTACTTAAATATTTTAAATGAATGTAAACATGATGAAATAAAGTGTAGTGAAAGTGTAAAAGTGAAATAAAAATTTACTTTAAATTCTAAAACAGGACAACCGTGTTTAAAATTCTCAAAAATATTGCTAATGTTTTTAATTCAATATATAAAAATAATAAAATAATAAAAATTAATTACAAAATAGAATTGAACAAACTAAATTTAAGATGCACGCAAAAAATGTGAAAATGAATACAAATGCAAACTAAATAAAAATAAATATAAATATATATACATATATATATATAAACTAATAAAAGTCACAAAAACACTGAGCCTCGAGTCTAATGAGCCTGAGAACCACAGAATGCATCAGTCTCTCTCTCTCTCTCTCTCTCTCTCACTGCAGAGGCAACTTATGATTATCCTTTCAGTTTAACTTGATGTACTAAAATAACTAACACTGAAAAACAGTTATATAGACATTTATAAAAAACAACAACAACAAATGTTTTTATTTTGTTAATTTTATAAAAAATATTTATTTTTTTATAGTTTACTTACATATTTTAAATAAATGTAAACATGATTATTCAAACATGTACATAAAGACTCTTATCATATGTTTAACAAGAAAAGACGATTTTGCACTTCAAAATGTAAGATTTAATCTGATGTGTGATTTGAGGGGAAAGTATTTCTTGTTTCAGTGAGAATAAACCTGAAGCTCAACCTGCTCGTCTAGAGAAAGAGCTGATTCACCAAACGCCTCCTCACACACACACACACACACACACACACGCACACACACACACACACACACACACACACACACACACACACACAGCAGGATTTTCCATGGAAATCGCAGCATTATATTGCAGTGTTCTAAAAATAAGATATTTTTTTCGCATCATTTCTGAATACGCTGCTGCAGATCTCACACACTCTCAACACACACTCACAGTCACACACACTCACAAAGTCATGACTTGCGCGCACACACACACATGCATTTTCGCATCATGTGACTGACACACGTTCCGTCTCCTGCTGACTATAATGAAACATTCCGGACTGGAGGGCTCTCGTGTCTCCATGGAAACAATCCGAAAATTATGACAATCAATGAAACCGCTGTGAAAACGCTGGATATCATATTATTAATGTGAACAACACACATCTCACATGAGCTCGCTCTCACACACACTCGAGGAGTCTGACAGACGAGACTTCAGTCATCAAACACTGACGTGAAAGAGGGAATGTGATTGGCTGAAACATGCAACACACTTCAGTCGTTAAACACACACCTGAATGAGTGAGAACACACACACACACACACACCTGAAATGACACTGTTTACGTCGATGTCCTCGTCCTCGTCTTTGATGCGCAGAAACTTCGCAGACTGAGAGATTCTGAACAGAGAGAGAGAGAGACATAGAGAGAGAATAAGAGAGAGAGGGGAGAGAGAAACATAGAGAGTGTGAGAGTAATATTTGAGTTTATTAGTAATGTTTTCCTGTATCCTCTATGTATCACGTCGTTACCACCTAACGATCATAATTGATGAGTTTATAGCTGAATCCGCACCTGTTGGGCAAACGGCCTCTCTTCCCGAGAGTCACCGGCTCTTCCTTCATCTCTCGCTTCACCAGCGCAGGGCGACCGCGCAGACGAGGAGCGTCCACTTCATACGCCATCATCTCCCTGACACACACACACACACGTCAGTGAAACCTGGGCCTCACAGGACTGTTCGCACTTTTTATGGAATATTGAAGTATTTATTATAAATGATTTATCTGGACATTATTAACAACTAAAACGGAGCTAAGTGTAAAAGTGAAATAAAAATTTACTTTAAATTCTATAACAGGACAACCATGTTTAAAGTTCTCAAAAATATTGCTAATGTTTTTAATTTAATATTAAAAAGAATAAAATAATAAAAATTAATTACAAAATAAAATTAAATAAACTAAATTTAAGATGCACGCAAAAAAATGTGAAAATGACAACTAAATAAAAAAAATATTTTATATATATATATATATATATATATATGAAGAGTTCAAATGCAAAAGCCTCTAAATGCCATTTGAAATTTTCTTCTTTAATGATGATTTTTATCAAGCTTGTATATTTAAGTTCAGTAATTTCACTTAAATAACAATTAATAGGTAATTATCATTTCCATTTAAGTGAAATTACTGAACTTAAATATACAAGCTTGATAAAAATCATCATTAAAGAAGAAAATTTCAAATGGCACTTAGAGACTTTTGCATCTGAACTCTTCATTTATCTAATAAAAGTGACAAAAACATAACAAAATTAAACTAATATTAAAATAAAAACTGTATAAACATAAATGCAAAAATAAAACATCATCTGAATAAATAAGAGCAGAGGTTGTAATGAGTCCGACCATAGCTGTCAACATTGAAAATAAGGGAGATTTCCCGGAATCCATCGCCAAAATAAGGGATTTTTTTTTTTTTTTTTACATTATTAAGAGCACAAGAAACAAACGAAAAAAAAAAAAAAAAGATATTTTATTCCTATGTTATGCTATGACCTCTGTAGTGGACACCAGGACTCGATTGTCTAAAAAAAATGACATGAAAATATATATAGGCAAAAATATTGGAAATTTTTGGCATATAAACATTGTTTTGTTTTTTTTGCCTGGAAACGCTTCCAACATGCTTGCGTGTCGCGTGCATGCATTTCTAGCATGCATGCGTTTGCGCGTGTCACGCAGGCAGTGTGCGTTAACATGGCAGCCAAAATACAAACCATAGACAGTAAAATAAAAGCGTAAAATAAAATGTGTCTCCGGCGCTGCATCCGAGTGTGAACGACTTCAAGCCGAATATTTCCGAGCTTGTACGTCTCACACAATCAGAGCGTAAAAATACGGGATATTTCACGGGAAAATACTAAAACGGGAAGACAGCGGGAACAGAGACAAAATACGTGAGAAACCCGGAAAACACGTGAGGGTTGACAGCTATGAGTCCGACTGCTGCACGGGCGTCTCCGTAAACCACATTAGGCTGCACACACTCGTCCTGAGCTGCACACACTCGTCCGCTGGATTCGGCTCTTGGCAGCGAACGAGTTTGTCACGACTCCAAACCTCTGAGCAAATCAGCGATTCCTCCTCTTCCTGGAGTCGACACAAGATGACCGTGTAACACACACACACACACACACGTTTATTGACTGAACTCGAGCACTGACGCTTTCAAATGAAACGTGGAGCTGCTGACGCACTCTATAGTTGATGGATGCTCACACACTGCGCACAGATAATGCAGATCTCTCTCTCTCTCAGGACACACACTGACAGAGCAAAGCTGTTCTGAGGCCAAACATCACATGAGTGACAATTAAAGTATTAGTTCATTTCAGAATAGGGATGCACCGAAATGAAAATTCTTGGCCAAGGCCGAAAACCGAAAACCGAAACACCGAAAGAAATTATGCCAATTATTAGTATCATTGCATTTATGGCTATGACTGTGTACAAACGTTACTAAAATCAAGGCATTGCAATTGCATAAATTAATATACATTTTTCAAAGAATAAATCAATTACAAATTATGCAAATATTTATTTAGCACAATGCACCGTATAAAATAAAATGTTTTTGACCCCACTCATGTGTACTCTAAATAATAATCTACTGGCCTGCAGAAAGGGTTTAAAATTATATGTTCTCTCATAAAAACAAAGCCGAGCGCGAACTTCTTCTCATCACACCAGCACCCAGTTTGCACGTCTAAATTAGTTACATTTTAAAAATTTGGCATACAATAGCATAAAAAGCCTTTTTAATTGAACAAATGTCCATGTTTAATACAAATGTACATGAAACATGTTTAGTGAATGTAGAAAATATTTAAGAGAGCATTAATTTAGTTCCCATATACATATTCTTTTGTAATGTCACAAGTAATAATCTCAGGGTTTACTGGGTTTTACATGATTATTTTTGTATTGGTGGTGAAATACAAAAAAAAATAAACATTGTCATGTGTTTATCTGTCTACTTCTCATCGATTCCTGATGGTTACTTGAGTCGTCCCCTGTCGTTTCAAGGAATAGTACAACGGAGCGTAATGACGCAGGAAAGGTGAGGCGGTCACCTGACGCGGGCGGGCGATGTAGAGTAGGGCATCGTTATTCTACCTTTTATTTGATTTGTGTAAATGGAGTTTGACTCAGTCTTTGTAAACTCTGGGTCGGCTTTTACGCCTACGTCACGCTTGACCTTTCAACGATCAAGACCAGCATCAGTGGATAAAGTGTGTAAGTGTGTATTCTGTTAAGATCAGACTCTTATTCCTCGGCTGGGATCCATTAAAGTTTTATAGATCAGATGGATCAAATGAGACACTGCAGTAGATCATCTGGTCATTCACAAACCTGTTCTCCACCTTCCCATCATCCTCTTCCTCCTCTTCTTCCTCTTCTTCATCTGGACACAGGCGTTTGGTTTTCTGGACAAAGTGCACCGGGACGAAGGTGATCTGCTTCTCTCCTCCGAGCCGGTCGGGCAGAACCACGTCTTTCTTCATGTTCATGTCGGAATACGGGCAACCGAAGGCACTGAGAGAGAGAGAGAGAGAGTGAGCGTCGCCCCGTCGATCGAGATCTGAACTAAATCTGATGCACTTCTCTGATCTGATCCTCACTCCACACACTCCTCAGTCCTCGGGTCAAACTCAGCGTATGGATCTAAGAATAGAGATCCACTCACTGAACTGGGAGAAACCACTTCACACAGCTCGACCGGTGTGTGTGTGTGAGGGAAATAATGCAGCTGGACTGCACTGAAAAGAAAGACCAGTCCATCTTGCATATTATAATATTATTTATTTATTCATTGCAGCAAGAGCTCAAAGTGACTTTCATATTCATGCGGCCAAAACACGACTTTATAAGTTTCTCATCCTACACTGTTAACAGATGATGAGTTCATCTATAATGAAGATTAAATTATGAAGCTCCAGTAGACGAGGCGATGGAAGATTGTGATTACTCATTATAATATGCATGTTAAATTATGCATCTATTGGAATATAGTTCAGCTCATATAGCTCGTCTACAACTGAAATAAAAATTCACATTAAATTATAAAACAGGACAACCATTTTTAAAATACTCAAAAATATTATTAATGCATTTAATTTAATATTAAAAATTAAAAAAAATAAATAAAAAACAAGTACAATTTAAGAAATAAAATAAAATAAAAAATACACAAATAAAAAATGTAAAAAATTAAAAATTAAAAAGTACAATTTTTTATATTAAATAAAATTTGAAAATTAATACAAATAAAATACAAATAAATAAAGTAAAATTTAAGATGCAAAATTTTTTTTAAAAATTAAATAAAAATAAAACTACACTGTAACAGATGATGAGTTCATCTATAATAAAGATTAAATTATGAAGCTCCAGTAGACGAGGCGATGGAAGATTATGATTACTCATTATAATATGCATGTTAAATTATGCATCTATTGGAATATAGTTCAGCTCATATATCTCTTGTTTACTGTAATAATGAATTTGGGTGTCTCATATAAACAAAGTCTGTGTGTCAAACTCATTTAACTCTAGAGGACGTTTATTAAAGTGATGCAAACCACAGCATCCCGAGAATACTGACACGACTGCAGCGTTCTGCGTAAACCGCTAGTTTGGAGATATTCTGTATGCAAATAGGATTGAAATGAGCTTTTAATGAAAACCTCCATCTCGAAGCGGAGAGGACTTTACAGAAGCGCAGTTCCTGTCTTACGCCGTCGGTGTAATCAGAAGAGGCTTTCTAAAAAAAGACAGGATCCTTTCTCTACACGAGCGCAGCTGATTATACGGATGGGGAAGGTGAGCTACAGGAATAGCAGCGCTGCTGAATGAAGGAGGAGAGATCCGGGGGTCCCTTATATTGTGGGACCGCACTCGTTTAGCACTCGTTCATTTGTGAGCAGATGCCACTGAGAGAAGCACAGGCGGAAAAGTGTAAAAGGCAACAGCGCTTGCAACCACAAGGTAAAGGGTTCGATTTCCAGGAAATGCATGAACTGATAAAGTGTATAGTGTGTGTGTGTGTGTGTGTGTGTGTCTCACCTGTGGTGTCCGGTGTATTTTGCTCCTTTGATGTGTCCGATGCCCCTGCAGCCCGGAGTCGGACACACACCCTGCGCCACCGTCTTCACGTCTGAGAGCCCTGCGTGTGCTTCAAAACAACAACACACACAATCAAAACAACAACACACACACGCTCAAAACAACAACAACACACACACACATGCTCAAAACAACACACACATGCTCAAAACAACAACACACACACTCAAAACAACAACACACACACACACACACGCTCAAAACAACAACACACACACGCTCAAAACAACAACACACACACACACACGCTCAAAACAACACACACATGCTCAAAACAACAACACACACACTCAAAACAACAACACACACACACACACGCTCAAAACAACAACACACAATCAAAACAACAACACACACACACACACACACACACGCTCAAAACAACACACACATGCTCAAAACAACAACACACACACTCAAAACAACAACACACACACACGCTCAAAACAACAACACACAATCAAAACAACAACACACACACACGCTCAAAACAACAACACACACATGCTCAAAACAACAACACACACACACTCAAAACAACAACACACACACGCTCAAAACAACAACACACAATCAAAACAACAACACACACACACGCTCAAAACAACAACACACACACTCAAAACAACACCACACACACACACACACGCGCGCGCTCAAAACAACAACACACACGCTCAAAACAACAACAACACACACACACACACACGCGCTCAAAACAACAACACACTCTAAACACCACATAACACACACTGAATGAGCGCAGTGCTTTAGCCTGCATTTGACTTCATGAAACACTAATGTAACATGTTTCTACAGCATTACTCTAGTGACCAGCGGCTATTTCAGGTCCTCACACACACACACACACACACTCGGATGATAACAACGCTTCATATATCATACTAAACACAGTAAAACTTCACGTCTCTCCGGTCAGCCGAGTAATTCATCATGTGTTCTATTAGTGTGGCATAATGGGAACAGACTCACTCTCTCACACACACACACACACACACACACACTCACCGAGCGGTGGTTCTAGTGGGTGACCCGTCCTGGAGCACCAGCCCATCGGATGAAGATCCGGCAGATCTGAATCCACCCAGAAATCAAACTTCTCATGCCAGCCGTCGAAATGCACCTGAGGAACCGAGAGATCCTCATTACACACCAAACACACACACACACACGAGTTTCTCTCACAGCTTACATTCAGATGATGCATCAACATAAAACCACTAACAAACAACTACAAAAGTCCAAAAGTGATAAATATAGAGATTATTTAGGGTCAAAAAAGAAATAAATGAATACTTTTATTCATCAATGACGCACTAAACTGCAGAAAAGACATTCGTAATGTTCAAATATTAGATTTCAAATAAATGGAGGCGTTCACAGGAAGGTGTGTGACGGGAGCCATCAGCTCTTCCTCACTTTGACTCTGTAGTCTTCGGTGTCGGTGACGGTGGCGACGCGGATCAGCATCGGGTTCCTCCTGTCCACACACTCCAGCTTCATGAGCGGCTGGAACCCGTGAGCCGGCCTCTACAGGAACACAACGGGTCAGAACACACACACACACACACTCAAAACAACAACACACACGCTCAAAACAACAACACACACACACACACACTCCAGCTTCATGAGCGGCTGGAACCCGTGAGGCGGCCTCTACAGGAACACAACGGGTCAGAACACACACACACACACACACACACACACACAAAACAACAACAAACACACTCAAAACAACAACACACACACACACACTCCAGCTTCATGAGTGGCTGGAACCCGTGAGCCGGCCTCTACAGGAACACAACGGGTCAGAGCACACACACACACACACACACACACTCAAAACAACAACACACACACACACACACACACACACACACACTCCAGCTTCATGAGCGGCTGGAACCCGTGAGCCGGCCTCTACAGGAACACAACGGGTCAGAACACACACACACACACACAAAACAACAACACACACGCTCAAAACAACAACACACACACACACACTCCAGCTTCATGAGCGGCTGGAACCCGTGAGCCGGTCTCTACACACACACACACACACTCACCACACAGAAGGCTTGACTCGGGGCGGCGGTAGCGCTGGTGTCTTCCATGTATTCGTCCCAGGTGAAATGCTCTGGATTGGGGTGTCCTAAAACACAGATACACACAATCACACACACACACAAACACGCCTGTACGTACGGCTGAAGCGTTGTGTAAATCAGTGTGTGCTGTGGTGAATCGAGGTCATGTCTGAAAACATTTTCCAGATGAGCATAAAACATCATCAAGACCTTGAGGGCATAATATCACAGTGTTTGGGGAAAGCCCCGCCCATTTCCAGAACCGCCAGTTTAACACACTACTAACTCACTCAACCAGGCCCCGCCCCTTTATTCTGCGCATTAATTATTATGAGGACTTCGGTACCAAGTCTGTACTGACATTTTTCAAATGTGAGGCTTTGAGCGGATTGGTGAGCACCTCTGATTGGCCGTTGAGTTCACAAGCTCATTGGATATGTCTGTGATTGGCTACAAGTGAGTTTTTGTTTAAAACAAGCAGAAAAATAATCTTGTTTCTGTTTAAAGGAGTAGTTCACTTTTGAAAAAACTTATGCTGATAATTTACTCGCCCCCATGTCATCCAAGATGTCCATGTCTTTCTTTCCTCAGTCGAAAAGAAATGAAGGTTTTTGATGAAATCATTCCAGGATTTTCTCCATATAATGGACTTCAATGGGGACCAAACGGTTCAAGGTCCAAAAGAGAGTTAATAACAGTTTCAGTGCAGCTTCAAATGTCTTTAAACGACACCAGACGATGAATAAGGGTCTTATCATGCGAAACGATCGGTCATTTCAAAAATGTAACTTTTCTAAGGACAAATGCTAGCCTTGCTCTATTCTGTGAGGCGCGTTTGTAACGTCACGTAATACGTAATTACGTTCAAAAGGTCACGGGCGACGTAGCCGGAAGTACAGAGTCAAAATTGTCTGACATCGTTGTTTTACCTTTTAATTCCTTTTTTGTAAACGGCGTTTGAGTTAGTTTGCACGTTCAACCTATGCGTTCAACTTGTAAACACTGACTCTGTACTTCTGGAATGTAATTACGTATTACGTGACGTTACAAACGCGCCTCACAGAATAGAGCAAGGCTAGCATTTGTCCTTAGAAAAGTTACATTTTTGGAATAAGCGATCGTTTCGCATGATAAGACCCTTATTCATCGTCTGGTGTCGTTTAAAGACATTTGAAGCTGCATCTGTCTTTTGGACCTTGAACCGTTTGGTCCCCATTGAAGTCCATTATATGGAGAAAAATCCTGGAATGTTTTCATCAAAAACCTTCATTTCTTTTCGACTGAGGAAAGAAAGACGTGGACATCTTGGATGACACGAGGGGTGAGGAAATTATCAGCAAAAGTTTTTTCAAAAGTGAACTAATCCTTTAAATTAACATTATTTTTCTTCCCCCATTTGCAGATCATTTAGTTTTTTTTCAAGCATCAAATTAATTTGGACTATTTGGACTGAAAACAAGACAAAAATACTAAGTAAAAAAACATTTTTTCCAGTAGGGGTATAAAATATACTATCCTAAATATATGCTATATTTTCTTAAGTATTCATCACTTCAATAAGCTCATTGTTTGTGCATTACATTTTTTAAAAAAAATGAATACATTTTTAGCTAACAGTGATTTTGTATATACATTTCTGAAATACATATCTCAGACAGTCTCCTCTGATAATAACAGATCACTGTCGGATTCATACCCACCCTGAGGAGCCGTGAGCGGGCGGCCGTGATCCTGACACCAGCCCACCGGGTGAATGTGAGGACTGCTCGCGTCACACCTGACCAAACAACACACACAACATCATCATCATCATCACTTTCTGCCGTGTGTCCAGTAATGAGAGGCAGTTATCCAGCCAATGGAAAAGGGTTTTTGAAACCAACGTGTGTGTGTGTGTGTGTGTGTGTATGGTGTGTGAGGGCTTTGCTACACAGTAATACACAATAATTTAATAATAATAATAATACACTTTGCTACAATAAAACACAGTCAAATCAAAATTTATTCGGACACCATTCTCACAGTTTATTCGCTATAGTTTAGAAAAC
>NW_024121766.1:747647-757647 GCF_016745375.1 Pimephales promelas
AGTTAGTGGAGGCGGGGCTCATTTGCATATTCATAGGACCGTGAATACTCAATGAGGCGAGGGTGTAGCCAATCACAGACATATCTGATGAGCCCGTGAACACAACGGCCAATCAGCGGCTTTTACGACTCAAAGCCTCACGTTTTTTAAAATACCCAATACCGGCTTTAACAACACCAGCATTAAAGTGAGTGTTTCTGACCTCGGCCACTGACAGCACACAGAACATGGACGGATGCAGCGGGTCGATCCCTTCCAGCCTCATCCCGACCTTAAATCCGTTCCTGCAGTTCGGGATCGCCTGGAACTGGAAGAGCACAAATCACAGAGTTCAGAGACACGAAGAAGCCGATGAACGTCTTCGGTCATATATTAGACATAAGTCGGAACCAGGATCACTTCCTGTAACACCGGATGCACTCGCTACATCATAAGAATGGCATCTATGGTCATTTTAGTCTTTCTGTTTGTCATCTTCATCCTCCTCATCCTCAGCTGTACCTCAGTGAAGAGCTCCTGAGGCGCTGCTTCTGCTCTCTCGTCCTCCAGATACTGATCCCAGGACCACGGCTTCTTCTTACCACTCACTGCTGACACACACACACACACACACAATCAATAATTCAATAGCACAAACATCCATGCTGTCAGAGAGTTATAGATGGAGTGCACTAGCAATAACAGAAGTAAAAACACTATTCATCTCCTCCATAACCTATGCTGTGAGCGGCGAGGCTAATCGATGGGGTTCGCTTCTGTTCAAGCCGTCAGCCCACATTATTTCCACTAATTTAATGGATGGATAATCGGAATTTGTGGTGAAAACTACATTACCCATGATGCTGTGCAGAAAATTCCACCAGTTACAGAGTCAAAACATCGAGTATATCGAGTCAGAATAGTCAAATATGTGTGTATAGATTCATATTTATTTGCCTATATAGTCAACATGTTTATATTTCGTCATTCTTCATGGAATTGTAGTTCTTCCTTTTTTTGCTCCAAGTCAATGTTTGTCATGTTGTGATTCTCCATGTAGCCGTTTATGACTTTTTTTTAAAATTCCCACGAGAAAAATGCTTCCGAAAAGGTGGACGGGAGGCGTATTAAATACGACTATTTCCGATACGCATTTTTTCTTTTTAAAGTGTGGCAGCAGTTTCTTTTTTTCTACCTTGTGAAGTGGAAACTTTATTCTTCATCTTGGTGGCGTCGTCTTTCGGTCGCTCCTGAGGAGGAAGAAGAAAGACTCGTCACTGAGCTGGAGGTGAGAGGTCAGAGGTCAGAGGTCACGGTACTCACACGCAGACTGTACTCGTCCGATGCGCTTCTGGCGTTCAAACTCGGTTTCTTCCTCTTGCGGTCGTCGCTCTGCATCATTAGAGATCGACTACGGACACAAATAAACCTCTTCATCAGAGCATTAAACTCACTCTCTTCTGCTCACAGCTGCGCAGATTTGATCAAAAAACACAGCAAAATTTTTTTATATTATTGTAATATAAATCATCTGTTTTCTATGTGAATATACAGTAAAGTGTAATTTATTCCTGTGATTTTCAGCATCATTACTCCAGTCTTCAGTGTCACATGATCCTCCAGAAATCACTCTAATATGAGGATCTGATGTGTGCATTTAATTGCATTAAAGATGTGCATGTTATCACTTCATTTTTCAAACAATTTTAAACCATATAACTATATTCTATTCATTATTACTATTATTATTAAATTAAATAAACAAAAAGGAAATACTTCTGTTGTAATGTAAAATAAATAACAGTGTATATAACGTATTTTTACAGTACACCTAATATATTTATATAGATATATTTTATATAGTACATCTACTAATATTTTTCTTCATTTAATTTTCAACCATTATTTAATATAAATTTAATATTCAAACATTAAAAAAATGTTAACCACATCACTATATTTTTTTTAGTAATTATTAAATAAAATAAGAATATTATTAGAGTAATGTATAATAAAGTAATAGATACATATACATATATATATACATGTTATATATATATTAATTTTTATATTTATATTAATTTTTGTATTTATTATATAAACATGATCTCTAGCTGTAATGTTATAATATTTCATAACACATAAAGCTACAGCATCATCATGAGTCCATAATAAATAAACTGACCGGCTGATATCCGGTCAGGGTTTCATCCCGCAAGCGTCCGACTCAAACACATGCTTCATCTGTCCTGGACCAACCAGAGCACACACTCACAGGACCTGAAAGAGACCATCAACATCAGATCTACTGCAGTTCACACACTGAGAATGAGACGAGCCACGAGCGCGTGTGAAAATAAAACACCACCAAGCATGACCAAACCTCCCCTCATCACAATAATCTGTAATGTTTTTAAACATAATATAATGAGGCAATAAAATGTTTTAAATATAACAATATTATAAATAGATTAATAGATTAATTAGAATAAAACATAATAGTATAAATAGAGTACATATAATAATATCATAATAGTAAATATAATACAAATATTTGTAAAAACTATCACATTATGAGGAAAATATATTTTATATATACAATATTTTAAATATGAGGGAAAAATTAAACCATTAACTTGGGTTAAATTATTTATCTGAGGACAAAATAATTTGGCAAAAAAATGCATAGAAAAACAAAGAGCTGACAGGAAAAAGAATACATTCACCAAAACATAATTAGTTATTCATATTTCACTGGTGCTCTAATTTTTGCATGCGTTTATGATGTATTTGATTGACAGTCTGTTTCATTGCATTATCATCACAAATAAACCAATCGACTCCAAGCACAACTATTATCAAAATATTATTATCAAAACGATGTAAAGGGTGAAGAAGTCAGTTTCCTCATGCTTGATTGGTCATTTTCAGTGATTTTGAGGCTTTAGTGAGTGTAAATCCACATGACATCATGTGCTGCAGAAACCCGAGAGTCGACAGAACGAAAAGAGAAGTAATTACACTGTAAAAGGGCGAGTGTGTTTAGTGGCGAGGCGCACAGAGAAACATGAATTATTCAGTGTGTTACGGCACAAAAACACAAAGGAGCGTTCAAAAATAAATAACCAATAAATAAACCAGTGAAGCCGGAGCTGACGTCAAGATGAATAAACCTGCGATTAATCTGAATATTAAACTGATACACCGCAAAATAACACTCTAAAATAAACTATTAAAAACATCTGTGTTCATTGAAATACAGCAGAAAAATAAAGTAAAAAAAAATTACTTGAAAAAATGTTGCCCTGGAAATAAACTGAAATTTAAATTGTGAAATGGAAATAAATAAAATATAAATTCAAATAAAAATAAATTAAACATAAATGGAAATATTTGTAAAAATAACCCAAAAATTTCAAACAAAAATGACAAAAAATTAAACAAATTATCATCTAAAAACTAAAGCAATATATTAATCTCCCAGCATGCCTCACTCACGCAAGCCTTCAGGGAAACGAGCGTCGACGTCAGCAGAACTCGCTGATATTTCTGTCACACACACACACTATGCTTTTCTTTCCTCTCATTGAAATCTCCAACAATGGAAATCTTGTGGAGTGAATCAGTCACTCAAACACACACATACAGGGAACATTAAAGAGTCAGTTCACTCAAACACACACATACAGGGAACATTAAAGAGTCAGTTCACTCAAACACACACACACACACACACACACACACAGGGAACATTAAAGAGTCAGTTCACTCAAACGCCGTCATCACTCCGGTCGGGTTTTAAAGAAGAACTGATAAAGCATCACGACAAATGACTCATTTCAGAGACACTTTAAGAGTCAGTTCGTCGGATTTCTGAACGAATCAATCTTTGGATTCAAATCTTTTTAGAATTTGTTGATTCGCTTTTGAAACCGGTTCGACTCACTCTTTAAAGCCGAGTCTGCAGTTTGTCCTCTTTGTCGCCATCTCTGTTGGAAATCTGCAATTGCAGATCAGCTTTACGCGGGTCGTGTCTCGGCGCGGCACAATATGGAAAAAGCTGGAATATGAGCATTTTCCTTAAAAAATAAACAAACAGGGCTGGTTTCGGATCAGTTCGGATCCTTCAGGAGTAATGATCTGAACACGAGCGGCAGAGAAAAACGGATTTTTATGTCTTTAATCTACAATAAACACACGATGAAACGTAATAAACACAGTAACCGTCAGACGAGGAAACGACCCGCTCTCGTGAAGAGGAAGAAATACATTTATCCTACAAAGAAATCACAAAGCACAGATCACACGCAAACCTCTCTTTATGAATCTCTGAAACACCAGAATCTGTGTTCATATCGGCCGTTTATGACAAATAAAGCTCATCACAATCAACAGAATAAATCAATGATCAACACTCAAAAGCGCAACGATCACGACGGACACACTCGTGTTGATGATGTCGAAGTCTGATCTTTTTAAAACACACACAGTTTTCAGATTAATAGAGAAGTGTGTAAACTGATGTTCACTGATGAAGCCTTACAACACTTTACAGGTTTAGGAACACTTTATAATATTCAAATGTTTTTGCACGATACACACACACACACACACACACACACACACACACACACACACACACACACACACACACACACACACTGTGATTGGGGGATAGTGCTGCTTGTCTCTGATGTGTGTCTGGATTTGAGTGCAGGAAGTTGTTTACATGTTTCCTGCTGAATGGCTACACACACACACACACACACACACACACATAAAAACTGTTTTATTGTTCAGCAACACTCGCTTGCATCTCGTTTCCACATCAGATCATCTCTATATAAATGTGTGTGTGTGTATCATTAAATGTTTTTTTTTTATGTAGATCAGGAGTTTTGAGAGGTTTCAAGAGTTTCCCTGTTTCAAATCATTGGATTTTCCCAAACACACACTAACTGTGAGTGTGTGTGTGTGTGTGTGTGTTTGGGAAAATCCAATGATTTGAAACAGGGAAACTCTTGAAACCTCTCAAAACTCCTGATCTACATAAAACACACACACCACAGCGGAGCCTTCGTCATCATCATCACGCTGTCATGTAATACTATCAATCTAGTGTGAGTTATGAAACGGCTATAATCAATCTCTACAGAGATCTCCTGAACAGATCTCGAGATCAGACGAATAAAGAACAGATATAAACGTATTAAACCTCATCTAACGTTTGATACTGACAGCTTTATGAACGTTACTGTGTGAATGAACATTTATATGGATGAAATACTTATTTTATATAGTAAAAAACAACAGTATTTTGTGTATTGTACTATTATAATAACACAATGATCGGTTGAGAAAACTGTGCCAGAGCCATTAAAACATTAAGAGAATCCCTATAGAAGTGATGTTTCTGTAAATGACTGAGTTATTCTTTTATTATTATGATGATGATGAACTATTGAATGTGAAACCTCGTATGAATCGAGATTATGAGAAGCTTTGGCATGAATTAATTAATGTTGTAACCACAACTACAGCTCAAAGAGGTTAAACACAGTGAATGCACTTATTAATAACCATCAAATAATATTCACAATCCAGCACTAATCATGTGTGTGTGCTCATCTCATTGATTTAAACCCAACAACACTAAACTAAAGCTCGCAAACACACTTCTGGACAATAATAAACACTTTGAATATTGAATATACACAATTGATAGAAAATCTGAAAGTAAAAGTGAAATTCAACAGGTGCAGCTCTGATGATCCAACATTACAGAGATTCCCTCAGACCAGGGTTTGATATCACACTCATACATGACTGACACACACACACACACACACACACACACACACACACACACACACACACACACACACACACACAACACAACACAACAAAACACCCATGATGAGAGCAGGAAAATGGCGACTTCACCACACAAACAAGTAAATACATGTGATGAAACACACACACACACACACACACACACACACACACACACTGAGAGAGAATCAGATGAGAGTTGTAACACTCGCGCGCGCGTCATCAGATGACGGGAAACACTGTAACACACACACACACACCAAACACACACGAGCGATTCGAGTTCATCGGGACTGCCTTTAACAACAGAAACACACAGATTAGCCGAACAGCATTATCATCACAAACACACACACACGACTGCAGCTGCGCAGGAACGACACACACATCCCAATCCTGAACGACACAACCTCACACACCTGTGAAGCGGATTGAACACAACAACACACACACTCTGGCAAATATTAATGAATATTTCTCACCAGCACGAGCCCGAGATCCGCCAGCCTGACGCGGTGACAGCGAGTGCAGTGCGCATGCGCAGAGCCCTCTGCTGGAGAGGAGACAGGTGTCACTTACGGACGAGCACCACGTGACACATCTCTATTACTCTCGCTTTCGACACGAATAAAGTACAAGCGGGATATTCTGAACGGATGGATGATGACGTCTTATGTTTGCTAACTTATCTAAAGGTCATAATCATCTGTTAGCAAACAAGTATTCATCACTTCAGTGAGCTCATGCATTGCATTATTACATTGTTTTTAGCTGAAATAACAGTTTCCTCTGATAACAACAGATCACTGTACACTATAATGTTTTACTAATAAAAATATTTGCCACAAAGTACATGTTTTCCCTCTGAAACGGAATTAATAATAACAAAAATAATAGCAATTTACCTATTATAATGCTTCTTCATAATTCTTATTGTTCTGAGTTATTGTATTAGCAATAAGAATTGTTAAACATTTGAGGGAACTATTAAAGCATAAGTATGAATAAACATTACTTATATCATCTGTATTATTATCTTGAACGTTACATGCAGTTCAAAGTCAGAGTTATAAACCATCATAAATATCTTTATGTTTCTGGCAGATTCTTCATGATGATATGATATTAATTATATTATATTATTTTCTATTATGTTACATTATATTACAGTGCATTATATTATATTATAATAAATCATATTATATTGCACATTATATTTTATTACAAATTTACACATTATATTACATTGGATTATGTTACATTATTTTCTATTTTATTACATTATATTACATTGCATTATGTTAAATATATTATATTACATTCTTTGTATTGTGTTATATTATTTTCTATATATTTCATTGCATTATAATATTACACATTATATTACAGTTTTTTAAAACTACATTAATTTCCATTTTTCATTAAATTATATTGTGCTATACATTATATCACATTACATTATTTTTATTATATTGCATTACATTATATTATTTTATATTACATTATTTTCAATTAAATTATAGTATATCAATTATAGTTTTATACATTATATTATATGATTTTCAATTAAATTAAATTATATAACTGAAATTAAATTATGTTAATTATTATATTATGTTATATTATGTGAGTGCGGTGTCTGAGAGGTGCAGTTCGTCCTGATCTCCAGTAGAGGGCAGCAGAGTCACAGATATGTTTATGGATTAATATGGATTAATATGAGCTCATCTGATCGCAAAGACAGTTATGAGCCATTCTCATCCAGATCATATTTCATCTGCGGCCCACACTCTAGACAATGAGGGTTGGTTTTACCCCACGTTTGGGTCAAATATATACAAATAAAAAAAATGTGTGTTTGGTTGGGTCAGGTTGGGTTAGAACATATTTGACCCATAGTGAAGAGTGTAAGATTTCAGAAGTGCATTTAGGGTTAAATAGATTCAAACAGTGAAGACATTCCTGTAGAAATAATCAGAACAATGACTCAAACTCTATTTGAAGTTGACATGTCATTCATCAGGATCAGATACTGTGAGGTCAGAGGTCAGAGGTCAGTGTTTGGAAACCATGCCTGAGACACAGATCTCTGAACTAGCGCTGATAACTAGAGGAACCCAGCTCAGAGATCATGTTGTTGACTCACTGTGTGTGTGTGTGTGTGTGTTTTATAACACCCATAAACATTCCTTCACACAGCGTAAAACACACTTCCTGTACGAGGATCGGCGCGTGTGTGTCGTGCTTCACATTCTCGGCCTTTTTCAGGTTTCTGAAGTTTCTTTCAAACTGGAATTTCACTTGATGGAAAATAAACATTCATTGTGTGAACATGACGAACACAGACCGACTAAAACAGAAACTAAAACTAAAAATTAATAAACATTATTTGAAATATACAGATAGTTATCAATGTAATATCTATTTCTCAAGTCCTAAAAAAATGAAAAGTAAACAAATCAGAAGTAAAACTAAAAGCAGTTTGTGTAACCTGATGCCAATCCTCCTGATTCTGGGAAACACGTAGGAGAGGTGTGTGTGTGTGTGTGTGTGTGCGGCGTCGCGCTCTCTCCAGCAGGAATGAGGGATCAGGGGTCGGATCATCTGTGTGGATCTCTGTTTTCTTACACTCCTGAGAAAACACCAGAGTTCTCCAATCTCAAACAGCAGCGCTCGCAACGGCAGGGTCATGGGTTCCATTCCCAGTGGGTACACACACACACACACACACACACACACACACAGACACACACACTCAGCCAAAATGCATTTTTCCAAGAAGATGTAATTTTACTGCTTTGCCAACAGATGCCATCCTGCACATCTCATAAATAATGCGTATGATCCCGCTAATGGCTCCGCACACACACACACACACACACACGCACACACACACACACACACACACACACACACACACACACACCAGCCTGTGATATATTATATTTCCTCATTGGTTTCAGTCCTGTTATGCAATGGGTCAGCACACACTCTAAAAATCACTGGGTCAAAAAAACAAAAACTAAATTTGGGTTGTTTTAACCCAAGGGCTGGGTAAACACATGTTGGGTTAATTTTACCCAGCAAATTGAGTTCTTTATTTAAAACAGCATAATGGCTAGATTTAACCCAACATAACCGGTTGATTCATTATACTATAATACTAGCCAATCTGACGGAGCTGCACTGCTCTCTCCTGAAGAGGTCAGGAAAAGCCCACAATAAATAACTCAATCCCTGGGTTGTTACATCTGACCCAGGAGGAGCTGGGTTACACAAAAACGACCCAAACACTGAGTTGTTATACCTGACCCAGGATCTGGGTTACACAAAACTACCCAAACACTGGGTTATTACATCTGACCCAGGATCTGGGTTACACAAAACTACCCAAACACTGGGTTATTACATCTGACCCAGGATCTGGGTTACACAAAAACCTCCCAAACACTGGGTTGTTATGCCTGACCCAGGATCTGTATAACACAAAAACTACCCAAACACTGGGTTATTACATCTGACCCAGGATCTGGGTTACACAAAAACCTCCCAAACACTGGGTTATTATGTCTGACCCAGGATCTCGGTTACGCAAAACTACCCAAACACTGGGTTATTACATCTGACCCAGGATCTGGGTTACACAAAAACTACCCAAACACTGGGTTGTTATGCCTGACCCAGGATCTGGGCAACACAAAAACTACCCAAACACTGGGTTGTTATGTCTGACCCAGGATCTGTATAACACAAAAACTACCCAAACACTGGGTTGTTACGCCTGACCCAGGATCTGGGTTACACAAAAACTACCCAAACACTGGGTTGTTACGTCTGACCCAGGATCTGGGTTACACAAAAACTACCCAAACACTGGGTTGTTATGTCTGACCCAGGATCTGGGTTACACAAAAACTACCCAAACACTGGGTTGTTACGCCTGACCCAGGATCTGGGTAACACAAAAACTACCCAAACACTGGGTTGTTACGCCTGACCCAGGATCTGGGTTACACAAAAACTACCCAAACACTGGGTTGTTACGCCTGACCCAGGATCTGGGTTACACAAAAACTACCCAAACACTGGGTTGTTATGTCTGACCCAGGATCTGGGTTACACAAAAACTACCCAAACACTGGGTTGTTACGCCTGACCCAGGATCTGGGTAACACAAAAACTACCCAAA
>NW_024121766.1:762647-887199 GCF_016745375.1 Pimephales promelas
ATAAAAAAGAAGACATCAATACAATAAATAGTACGATCAACAATATAAAATAGCCTAATTCATGAGAAGAATACTCAGTAACAATACTAACATCAATCAGGCAAAAAGTATCCTATTCCATGTTTTTAAATTTTATAATGATTAGTGTATGTATATATATATATAAATTTTTAGAGTTTCTATTTTTGTATGTGCTATATTATTATTATTTATTATAATGTGTATTTATCTAGTTAGATTATTCTTACAGTCCTCGGTAGTTTAATTGTGATGTGAGATTTATAGTTTCATGTTATTTTATTTTATTTATTTAAAACCTGACTCTGAGAAACGCACAAGAATTCCAATGTACCTGTACTGAAACGTACCTGTGCAAGTGGCAATAAACTTTGAACTTTACGATAAGCTAGCCTAAATAAATACGTTTTTAGGCGTGACTTAAAAATCAAAAGACTCAGACTGAAAAACATACACATGAAGAAGTTCACTGAGATACGAAGGTGCTAGATTATGTAAGGCCTTGTATGTAAAAAGTAGGATTTTAAATTGAATACGAGATTTAATTGGAAGCCAGTGAAGATTATGTGCTCGCTCAGTGATGTTCGTGTAATGATCCGACGCCGCTGAGTTTTGAACCATCTGAAGTTTGTGAATCATTTTCCGTGAAGCACCACAAAGCAGAGAGTTACAATAATAATTGGGTTATTATTGTAATGAGTGAAATGCATCGTTCTTTAGTGTTTTAGGACATGTTTTAATAAAGAGTTGTAAAAGTCTCTCTCTCCTTCATTTCTCGGGGGTGTTTGTTCATGGAAATGTGTTTTCATCCAAAACTACTTTATAACGAGGAAAACACGAGCAGTTTCACGAGAACGGCTTTGGTTGGTCCATGAAGAACTGATTTATGGCGACAAACCCCTTCGGAAGCGTTGTGTTAAGAGTGTGTATTGTGTTAACAGTGTGTATTGTGTTAACAGTGTGTATCAGAGCAAAGAGAGTTAGAGAGTAAAAGCAAAGCGAGAGAAAAAGAAAAAGAGTTTAATTGAGAAGCTGTTCTTCACACAGTGAGGACAAACAACGAGCCTGTGTGTGTGTGTGTGTGTGTGTGTGTGGCTGTACCTGCAGAAACATTTATGAATGTGTGTGTTGGTCATGATGTGTGTGTTGGCTGTACCTGCAGAAACACTGCTGAATGTGTGTTGGTCATGATGATGATGATGATGTGTGTGTGTGTGTGTGTGTGCAGATTTGCATGACGCTGATCCCAGTATTTGAATGGTAAATGGGGACTGTTGGCTCTGGAAACGGTTTCTCCTCCTGAACGGTGTGTGTTTTGGGATTCGTGTTTAATCTTCATCCCGGATTATAAAGCTCTCGATCCTCCAGTCAGAGTTCAGGAACGAATCATGTGATCGGACGCGGAGTACGGAGAGGATGATGATAAGAGTCAGCGTCTGACAGCTCATCATGTCCTCTCGTGTTCTTCCGCTGTCTCTGAGAGGCTAATAGGAAGTTAATGTTGTATTATTGATTTGTGTGTGTGTGTGTGTGTGTGTGTGTGTGTGTGTGTTTAGGGTAATATACAGCATTATATAGCTCTGACTTTACAATCGCTTTAGCCAAAACAGGAAGTCTCAGTGTTAGTGCACTTCCTGTCTGCGTCCTGAAAGCACATTACCCCTCGCTAGCGGACACACTCCGTCTCACGTTCATGAGGAATAAACACTTACAGTTTGGGGGTCATTATGATTTTTTTTTGTTTGTTTGGAAGAAAATAATACTTTTATTGGGAAAGGATTGCATTCAGTTTGTCAAAAGATTATATTTCATTTAAAGACTGGAGTAATGATGATAATTCAGCTTTGATCAGGAATAAATGTCACTTTACTGTATATTCACATAGAGAACAGATGATTTACACTGGAGTAATATTGCACTGTTTTACTGTATTTTTGCTCAAATAAATGAGATTCTTTCAAAAAATATGAAAAAAATCTTACAGACCGTAAACTTTTTAACAGTAGATGAAAAATTACATCATATTGTTTGTTATAGGAATATAACTGATATTTCTAGCACACTTTTTATGATTTAATTAATTCCAGTTAAAGTAATTTCAGTCATTTAGCAAATGTCTATATCATTTTTATACATTTTTTGTTTCAGTTTTAGAAGATCAAGGACATGTTCCCTTTTTATTTTAGTTAATGTTTATTTCATTTCGGGAAATGTAATGTTTGTAACTGTTTAGTTTAAGTTATAATAATAATAACCCTAGTTCTATTGTGTAAATTCCAAGGTATTTGAATATGGTAATAATCTCTCAAACACATCAGGATCATATTTCACCTCGAAACCAAAACAAATAGTTTTCTACACTGGGAAAAAAAGTTTGGTGTTTTCTTCTAAACACTTTGAAAAGTTGTTTTACAGTGTAGTTTTACGGTGTAGTTTTAAGGTGTAGTTTTACGTTGTAGATTTACGGTATAGTTTTACAGTGTAGATTTACAGTGTAGTTTTACGGTATAGTTTTACAGTGTAGATTTACAGTGTAGTTTTACGGTATAGTTTTACAGTGTAGATTTACAGTGTAGTTTTACGGTATGGTTTTACAGTGTAGATTTACAGTGTAGTTTTACGGTATAGTTTTACAGTGTAGATTTACATTGTAGTTTTACAGTGTAGTTTTATGGTATAGTTTTACAGTGTAGATTTACAGTGTAGTTTTACAGTTTAGTTTTACGATATAGTTTTACAGTGTAGTTTTACGGTGTAGTTTTACAGTATAGTTTTACAGTGTAGATTTACAGTGTAGTTTTACAGTGTAGTTTTACGGTGTAGTTTTACAGTATAGTTTTACAGTATAGTTTTACAGTGTAGTTTACAGTAGTTTTACAGTGTAGTTTTACAGTGTAGTTTTACAGTGTAGTTTTACGGTATAGTTTTAGAGTGTAGTTTTACAGTGTAGTTTACAGTAGTTTTACAGTGCAGTTTTACAGTGTAGTTTTACGGTATAGTTTTACAGTATAGTTTTACAGTGTAGTTTACAGTAGTTTTACGGTGTAGTTTTACAGTGTAGTTTACGGTGTAGTTTTACAGTATAGTTTTACAGTGTAGTTTTAGAATATAGTTAGTTTTACAGTGTAGTTTTAGAATATAGTTTTACGGTATAGTTTTACAGTGTAGTTTTACAGTGTAGTTTTACAGTGTAGTTTTACGGTATTGGTTTACAGTATAGTTTTACAGTGTAGTTTTACAGTGTAGTTTTACGGTATTGGTTTACAGTATAGTTTTACGGTGTAGTTTTACGGTATAGTTTTACGATATAGTATAATCACACCGCAGTAAAGCCACAGTAACTCCTCATATATCTCATGATCTGATCTTGTAATGTGGATCTGGGTGCTCTTGAAAGTGTCGCGCGGATGATGAACGATTGTTTGCGGTTTGTTCTGGTCTAGTGTCGGCTAGTCAGCATGAGTGGCGAAGACGTCTGGACGCTAGCGCTCTTCAGCTTCACTCTCAGTCATTATTGCTCCATTAGCTCATGTAGCGGCCTATAATTCACTGGTGCAAACGTCTCCAGCGCTGATGTGAGTCTTTACAGTCCCGAGCCGCTGTATTGATCTGTTGTCAAGCTAATGCTCCGGCTTTTACCCGGCTGAAGTGCTGTGATCTGCTGACGCTGGTGAAGTGCTTGGGGTAAGTTGGGCCGGGCTGATTAAATATAGTGTGTGTGGTGTTATGGGTCAGATTCCAGCGGCGGGCTGTATGCTTTAAACCCAATCAAAGAAATGCAGTAATGAATTATTGTTATTTAAATGGTGAAAAACTGTGATAGATCTAAATGTACATTTAATGTAATTTTAAAATACTGTTAAATTTAGTTTTTGGAAGTAAAAAAAAACCCTCTATAATTCTATAATTTACAGTTGATACTCCCACTTCACATTTGATGTATTTTTGTTGAAATAACTGTTTATTCATAGTTTTTTTCTTATCAGTTATGTATAGGGTTTTATGTTATATTTAATGTTGTAAATTAATGTGTATTGCTTTTTTAAAACCTCATGTGTGTTACCATTAGTGTGTGTGAGAGTGACCCTAGCAGCTTCTGTATATTACTATTATCTTTCTCAGTGTGACTCTCATCTCTGCTGTGATTGGTGGTTCTCAGTGTTTTACAATCGTACCAAAACCAATATTACCGTAGTACTTCAATGGATCGATAAATAAATATTATATCAGATAATGAATTGTTTTCACTGTAAATTTAAGTCTGTAGAACATAAAATGTTGCTACCGTATTTTTATGGTAAATTTCTGGCTGCCAGGTTTTTTACTGTAAATCGGCCTGGATTTTTTTTACAGTAGCGCTGTGAATATTGGACTGGTTAATCCAGCATTTATTATTAGCAGGAAAGCCGCTTCATTAGTCTGGTTGTGTTTCTCAGTTTGAGTGTTCCTCAGGGTTGGTGATGTTGGAAACCGACTCTAAAGGTATTTCTAGACGGCAGATGTTTCTCGTTAAGACTTCGGGAGGAACGACGCTTGCGTTCCTGATGGATTGATGATAGTTTATGCTGCCCGGAGAGTGAAAACAAACCTGAGAGCCAGTATTGCAGGACTCTGATGGAACGGGCGCCTGTTTTCTTCAGATTTTATTTGATTAAATGAACGACCCTTCGGTAAATCTCGTTCGCGAGTCTCTGGTTCCGCCGTTTGCGTTCCCGTAGGAATGAGGAAGTGTTCTGTGTTCTGACATGTGTTCTGAGTTTGGTCTGACCTACATTCATCACGGGGGGCTTCGGGACACAGACGTCATGAAGATCATCTGTTCAAATCTGGATCCTGAGAGCTTGTTCTGGGTTTAATAATGAAAATCTTCACAATAGAGTTTGTCTGACTGACAGAAACGGATTTAATCTGGCATGTTGAATTCTATGCCAAGTGATTGTCTGGATATACAGTATTTATGAGGACCCTAATGTGAAGTAGGAATATAAATAGTCCCTGCAGTAAAAGTGATTTTGAGCTTCAAACCTTAAAAAACGGTGGTTTATGAGATGATTAAAGCGATCAGAAAGACGAGTGGTGTTCTTATGCCGATCCTCAGATTGTTTGAATAAAAAAAATCACATTTTTTCCCACAATTTTGAGTTGCATATAACTTGCAATTGGGAGTTTATATCTCACAATCAGAGAAAAAGGTCCAATAAATATATAAAAACTTGTGTCTCATAATTCCGACTTTTTTTTAGATATAGCCAAAGTTATATGTAAAAAAACAGTGGGAATTATGACTTTTTTCAATCCCGTGGAGGAACATGAACAGCCAGGCGCTGATGGAGGGAATGTGTGTTTAAACTGGAGAATGTTGGTGTTGGGAATGTTGTTGTGGTCATTATCCACATCTGGAAGCGGTTTTCCTAAATCACTCGTTTCTGTGTGTCTGAATGAGATGAGCTTTAGCAAGAGTTGTAAACGGAGAACACAATGGACAGATAATGACATGAGAGAGAGAGAGAGAGAGGTGGGTGGTGACACACACACACACACTACCAGAGGAAACCCTCGCCGTGTCTCTCTCTCTCTCTGCCTGTGTTGATTGTGAACAGGACCTGATTGAGAACAGCCACATGCTCCTGAAGCTCCAGATCCTCGAGTCGCTGCTGCGTTTATGAACGAGCTCAAACGCGGCGCATTTATGGAGTTTATACAGGACCTGATTGACACCGTGCGCTGGATTGGTTTGTGTTGGCTTTAGTTGCGGAGGGTCACGGCTTCTCGATCCTGTGAACACACACACCGTGAGTCTGAACATGTTGAGTTGCTCTCTTCGCATGTTGTGTCTAGTAATAGAGCGTGTTGTTTGTAGAAATTGAGTTTTATTTTGCACTCTTAAAGATAAAGGTTTCGGTGATCAGATCCTAAAATAAAAGTTTGAAGAACTTCTTTTTCTGCATTAAAAACCTTTTGTGCGATGGATGTAAATCCATCAATGCCAATAAAGAAGCTTTATTTTTAAGAGTGAAGTGGAATTATTTGAACACATTGATTTCTGTGTTTATTCGAATTGACAAGCGAAAGTAGTAAATCTAGACCATGTTTTAAAGTCTCTGTGTAGAATTTCTCATGTTTATTGGCACTATTAAGGCTGTTGAGAACAAAACTCTAGATATAGTTTTATTTGGTCAAGTATACTTTCTATATATCATTCAAAAGTTTGGGGTCACTGAGATTTTTTTTTTTTTTGTGTGACAGAAATTGATACTTTTATTCATCAAGGAAACATTAAACTGATTAAAAGTGACAGTAAAGACATTTATAATGTTGCACATAAAAGCTGTTCTTTTGAACTTTCTATTCATCAAAGAATCCTGAGAAATTAAATGTATCACAGTTTCCACTAAAATATGAATTATTCCAGCGCTGATAATAATCATAAATCAGCATCGTGATTTCTGGAGGATCATGTGAGTTATGATGCTGAAAATCACAGGAATAAATTACACTTTACTATATATTAAAATAAAATACTGATGATTTAAATTAGAATAAGTTTTCACATTTTTACTGTATTTTTGATCAACTTTTTGAGCAGAAAAGACTAATTTCACCTGAATATTGCTCTAATGTCAGGACTAATCAGCAATAATCAGATCATAAATTTGTTTATGCATTAAAGTGTTCTTCAGAAACGTGTTCAGATCAAAACTGAATCGAAACACACACACACTCATGTTTTCATGACATAAACAAGTCAGATCCACACACTCCTGTGTTTTCGAGTGATGACTGCAGATTGCGTTTCTGTCGAAGGCTTGATGTGTGTAAACAGGCCAGAACTTTTGAAGGCAATTAAGTTCTTCATGTAACGCGATTTCGGCTCCATCACGCGGATCGATCACTTGCTCTAAGTGTTCGGTTCACTTACTAACGCTGAGAGAAACCTTCATCTTCATCATCCTCATCATCAGCTCCTGAAGCCTTATCAATATTTGATGGAAACCCAGAGATGAAGCTGGTTTTCTCTTCAGTGGTTTATGGAAATGCTGGACATGCCGTTATGTAATAGCGCAGTTACATGAACAGCTTTGTCGCTTTTGCCTTGCTGCGTTGGGGACATTTAATATTAATCAATATTATTGATCTCCTGCATTGACACGATTAGTTAAAAAATTAGAATATCGTGCAAAAGTTATAATATTGATGATTATGGTTTACAGCTTATGAAAACCTCAAATTCAAAATAACAGATAATTAGAATATTAAATGAAATCATAAAAAAAGGATTTTAAATACAGAAATGTCAGCCCTCTGAAAAGTATAATCATGCATATGTTTATAGTTTTATTCTTATATATTAGTTTCACCTTTTAATTTGAATTACTGAAATGCACACATTTTTGCACGATATTCAAATTTTGAACTGAAATATGAGAATTGCACGATGACATCACAGTTTATTCCAGAGCCGCTGTATATATAAATGACCTAAACGAAGCATCACTGAAGTGACTTAAGATGTACGACGTATTCTCTTCTGGAAACACACTTTGTGTCATCATGTTCCTGTTATCTCTGTAAAGCGGCTCTGAAACACTCTGCGTATAAATAAACGTGACTTGACTTGGCTGTTCTGTCTCTGTGTGTCAGGAAAGCTCAGTGTCCGAGGACAGGCATGAGTTCCCCCGGCTCCGGGTCTCCTCTCGCTCCGGATCGCTCCGTGTCCCGGGACTCCATGGAGGATTACTGGAGCGAGATGAAGAACATCCAGGAGGACCGGCAGGACCGGCACGAGGATCTGGTGGAGCGGGTCAGCTCAGACGGTGCGTATCAACACGCTTGGCTCAGTTTACCCCCATCCGGCTCAGTTTAACCCCACTCGGCTCAGTTTACCCCCACTTGGCTCAGTTTACCCCCGCTGGCCACCCCAGTGCGCCAAGAACACAGGGTTAAGCTGTTGGTCGTTCGGTGGCTCTGGACTGTCGAAACTGCGAAAAACACAGAAAATCAAACCCGATCCGAATTTTTTTATGACAGACGAAAGTTTTGCGGTCAGTGTATAGATGCGATTGACACAACGTGAGGTCGTATTTATTTTTTAACGTGCGAAAATTTCAAATTCCAACATGGCATCATGACTTTTGCGTAAACATACACGCCACTTGAATTATCTGGTGGAGCGGGTCAGCTCAGACGGTGCGTATCAACACGCGTGGCTCAATTTACCCCCGCCCGGCTCAGTTTACCCCCACTTAGCTCAGTTTACCCCCGCCCGGCTTAGTTTGCCCCCACTCGGCTCAGTTTACCCCCGCTGGCCACCCCAGTGCGCCAAGAACACAAGGTTAAGCTGTTGGTCGAAACTGCGAAAAACACAGAAAATCAAACCCGATCTGAATTTTTTTTATGACGGACGAAAGTTTTCACAACGTGAGGTCGTATTTATTTTTTAACGTACGAAAATTTCTGACGAGAATTTCAAATTCCAACATGGCATCATGACTTTTGCGTAAACATACACGCCACTTGAATTATCTATACGTATTTTGAGCTATCCGCGTGTATGTCTATGCCGTTAAATGTCCACGCGAAACAAAGCAAAATGTAGATCTACATCTGGGGAGCGATATTTTTTCCTAGGATGGTAGGGGAAGACTCATAAATGCCATTAACCCCAGTGATGGGGTTAGGGACGGGGTTGGGGTAGCTCATATAATGTAACGTTAAGTCAACGGCGTTCATAAACACACTGATTTATGCGTGTTGATAGCACGTCAAAAATGGAAATACGAATTGCCGTGTAATCCAAATGCCATTTCATGGGATCAGTCTGCAAATTCAGTACGCAGCCGTTTCATCGTTCCTAGATCTATCGGCGGGAGTTCCCGGAGTTTGGCGTGTTCGCACCGCAGGAACTGGGAACGATTTCAGTTCCAGAAACTCCTTATGGAGGAACTAATTTACTCCTCCTTCAGAGTCACTCTAAACCAGCGCTCGAGGAACCACAGTGACGGTAGTGTGCGCTGATTGGCCGAACGCACGCGAAACACCAGCATGCGCCGCTTTTTTGATAGACGTTCTCATCGCCGTCAAAATAAAAGTCCCAACAGCAGCTGTGACACCAGGAGAACGTTCCGGAAACACCCTGGTGGCGAGATCCTATAAACACCCGGTGCGAAACCCCCTAATGTTGCACAGTCTGCTAACAATGTCATTTCACCTTAACTTAATGCTTGACATCATCACTTTGACATCATGTGATTCTGCAGTCTAATTAATGTGTGTGATTGGTTCAGAGGCGGAGCTTGAGGAGGCGTGGCTCCAGGAGGCGGGGCTTAGCACGCTGGTGACGGGGACTCAGAGCGACGGCCCGGCCGAGGCTCTTCTCTCCACGCTCACGCGATCACAGGCCGCTATGGTGAAGAAGCGGGTCGATAACTACACACAAACACTGCGCAAGAGGAACCGGCAACCCACGAGACACGTGCGGGACGTCTTTTCCACGCCGGACGCCTCGGTGAGCGCAAGAAGTTTGTCTACTTCTCTGCAGCTTCAAATTCAGAATACAGGATTGTGACTGTTGTCTGCGATTGCACATCTCAACATTCAACCATACAGGTTTTCACATTGGAGCTGTGAGTGTGATTTTAGTGTACGAGTTGAAATATTGTCAAAAGTTCTCAAATTCACATCTACGTACCCTCGTGTATAGCTCCTCTTTTACCTTCATAGGAATCCATTTGAGGAAATACTTCCTAACGTTCAGTAGGAGCTTCCATCCACTCAGTATACGGATGGGATAATTCCCCATGATCCTTTGCTGCCGCAGCTGTTGTGGCCGTTTGTTCGGCGTGTGAATGTGTCTTAAAATAACAGAGACTGGAATGAGACGCATGAGGAAACCCCAGACGTGTTTAAATTAGCCTCATGACAGCAGGAGACAACAAACCTTCCACGTTCCTGCTGGAGTGACGCGTGCTGGAGGAGCTGAGGGCAAGATGAAACAAGTTCTTTCCTATTGTGATGTACATTCGAGTGTTAGTTTATCGGGAAATGTAGGGCGGGACTTGGTTCTGTGAATTGGTTGTTGATTGGATGTTGAGATGTGGGCAGAGTTTTTAAAACTGGAGGCGGGGCATGTGCTGGTTTACCCTGCATACATCACGCTTGACGATCAAATAAAGATTGTATCAATTAATTAATCGGTTAGATATAGAGGAAGTGTGGTCAGTAAATGGTAAGACAGATCGACTCTCAGATAGACAGACAGATAGATAGATAGATAGATAGATAGATAGATAGATAGATAGATAGATAGATAGATAGATAGATAGATAGATAGATAGATAGATAGATAGATAGATAGACAGATAGATAGACAGATAGATAGATAGACAAACAGATAGACAGACAGATAGATAGATAGATAGATAGATAGATAGATAGATAGATAGACAGCTAGATAGACAGATAGACAGACAGATAGACAGTCAGACAGAGAGACAGACAGACAGACAGACAGACAGACAGATAGACAGTCAGACAGACAGTCGGACATACAGTCAGATAGATAGACAGATAGACAGACAGACAGATAGATAGACATATAGATAGATAGACAGATAGACAGACAGACAGATAGATAGACATATAGATAGATAGACAGATAGGCAGATAGATAGACAGACAGATAGATAGACAGACAGACAGACAGATAGACAGTCAGACAGACAGTCGGACATACAGTCAGATAGATAGACAGACAGACACAGACAGACAGATAGATAGACAGATAGATAGATGGATAGACAGACAGATAGACAGACAGATAGACAGTCAGACAGACAGTCGGACATACAGTCAGATAGACAGATAGATAGATAGATAGACAGACAAACAGATAGACAGACAGACAGATAGACAGACAGATAGATAGACAAACAGATACAGACAGACAGATAGATAGATAGACAGACAGACAGACAGACAGACAGATAGATAGATAGATAGACAGACAGAAAGACAGATAGACAGTCAGACCGACATACAGTCAGATAGATAGACAGATAGAGACAGATAAACAGTCAGAGAGACAGACAGATTGATAGACAGACAGACAGACAGATAGATAGACAGAGACAGTCAGACAGCACATGGTGTTGAGGGTGATTTAGTCGTGAGGAATGGTCAGCTGTTCTGACAGCTGAAATATCTCATAATGTGATTGGACGTGCATGAGAGATTCATCAGACCGAAATAGTCCAACAAAAGTGCAGTGTTCAGCAGGACATCCACTATCCAGACATTATATACACAACACATGCTAACTCATGTTAAGTCATTAACACATGCTGAAATGATGTATCTCTGACACGTGGGATCCATGCCCTTTCTAAAGTGCGTTCTTTTCACTTGCAAAAAGTGCTTGAGAAAGGCCTGTCGCAATTATTGATTATGGGTTATTTGATCGAATCAGAACGTTTACCTCTTGAGCGCTCTTTGGGGATCCGTGGGTGTGATGATGTCATTGTGTTCTCTTACAGTCGGAACTGACTCCTCCCATTTCTCCAAACGGACAGATCGCTCCCAAACTCCCCCAGTGGAATCCTCCTAAAGGTTGGACAACGTTTGAGCCTCTTCAGATCATACATTACTCAGACATTACTAGTGTGATCAGGACACGTTAGATCAGAGCAAAATAAAGTGAAGTGTGACATATTACACCCAAATATTCTTCATACAAAGATATAAATAAATATATATATATATATATATATATATATATATATATAGAAAAAAATATAAAAATTTGACACTTTGATCTGATGATGTTCTGCTGAAGTGTGTTTTCTGTAATTGCTAATGCTCTTTTACACACACACTGAACAACATGAAGCATTGCTTGCGCTAAACTGGTATTATCTAAGTGTGTAGTTCAATTAAACAGCTGACAGATATTCAACATAATTAATGTGTGAGAGTCCAACAGAAGGACGGATGAAACCAGTCAAATATCCACTGATCTGAGACCTGAGTTCTGCTCATGTGTCTAAACTATAGCAAATAAACTGATAATGTGAGGGATGTTACGGAGGCGTTATTGCTTTCAAGTCAAGTCAAGTCAAGTCACATTTATTTATATAGCGCTTTTCACAATACAGATTGTATCAAAGCAGCTTCACAGTGATAACATGTAAGTAGCACAACACAGATCAACAACATTGCTAAACACTAAATAAATAACCCCAACTGAGCAAGCTCAAAGCAAGCCAAAAGCAAGGCGACAGTGGCAAGGAACCAAACTCTTTCACTTGAAGAAAAAAAATCTACTCTGTTTTTCTGAATTAACAAGTTAATTTTTCATGAGAAAAAAAAATTGCTCTGTTTTTCTGAATTAATGAGTTAATTTTTCATGAGAAAAAAAGTTTTTGCTCTGTTTTTCTGAATTAACGAGTTAAATTTTTCATGGATTTTTTTTTTTGCTGTGTTTTCCTTAATTAATGAGTTAATTTTTCGTGAGAAAAATAAATATTTTGCTCTGTTTTTCTGAATTAACGAGTTAATTTTTCATGGTTTTTTTTTTGCGCTGTTTTTCTGAATTAACAAGTTAATTTTTAATGGATTTTTTTTTTTGCTCTGTTTTTCTGAATTTACTCGTTAATTCATAAAAACAGAGCAAAAACTTTTTTTCTCACGAAAAATTAACTCATTTATTCAGAAAAACAGAGCAATATTTTTTTCTCGTGAAAAATTAACTCATTAATTCAGAAAAACAGAGCAAATTTTTTTTTTCTCATGAACAATTAACTCGTTAATTCAGAAAAACAGTAGATTTTTTCTTCAAGTGAATGCAATACGCCTCCGTAGGATGTTGAAGGAGTCTGAGTACATTTTTGTTTGGCTGTATATATTTACATGTATTAATTTAGCAGATGCTTTTATCCAAAGTGATTAACAAAAGAGGAACAGTACATGATGAGAAGCAGAAGCTAATTATTTTAGTGCCTGTGTTTATGGTTTTAGTGAAGCCTAATGTTGTGTGGTGTGTGTCCAGTTGCTCCGCCGTGTTCGCTCTTCACTCCGCCGGACAGCAAGAGCTCCAGCAGCGGATCCGAGCCCATCCTGTTAGCGTTTGACGTGCCGTATTCAGAAGGAGCTCGCGCTCACCGGAAGGGCCGCGAATGCCACGACTGCAGGAGGATCCGTAAAGACGACAAGGATTTACCGGTGTGTATAAGATCCTTTCGTTTATTTGTTTAGCACATTTAAAAACAGTGTGAGAGGATCCTGAGAAGAGGACCATGTCGGTCTAAAGTGACCATTTTTTTTGTCAATGAAATGTAGTATAATTTAGTCTAATAATGTTTTTTTTAGGGAATTTTTTTTATACTAAATTATATTATGCTGTATTTATAATCCATTTATTCACTTTTTGAGCATAAACCTTAAAAAATGTATTTCCAAATCTGGAATGCTTTAAAGCACAGATTTAAGTTTGATCTCTTTTCGAAAATGTTTAAAAAAGTCAACTTTCAAGTAAAAAGAACAACGTTATGAATGTCTTTACTGTCACTCTTGACCAATTTTAATGCGCCCTTCCTCAATAAAAGTATTAATTTCTTACTGAGCCCAAACGTGTGCATATCAGCTCCAAATAAAACAAACTAAACCCTAACCATGTCATCACAGGAAGGAAAACGGGAAAGAAACGCGCATTTACCGGCAGTGTTTACCCTTCTGCTGAACGCTGAAAAACGCAGCTTGCTGAAAGCATTTTGATAGTGAGGTCGTATCAGATGCTGTGGTGTAATGAGGTTTGTGGTGTCTTCTCCAGGCTTTTCAGACAGTGAAACCCAGACAGGGTGTGACGCGAGTGAACGATCTGTCGTCGGAGGACATCAGGAAGATCGGATACATCTCTCTGATCGAACTGACCACATTCTACGACTTCATGGGCATCGAGATGAAGAGGAACCGCGTGGAGCGCAGCAAAGCTCGAGGTGCGTCTCAATCATCCAGAACCACGAGAAACTGGCTGTTAAAGGGATAGTTCACCCAAAAATTAGCCAATGATTTACTCTCTCTGAAGTCATCCTAGGTGTTTATGACATTCTACTTTCAGACGAATGCAATCAGTTATATAAAAATGTCCTGTCTCTTCCAAGCTTTATAAATGGAGTTCCATCATAAAAGTGCATCTGTCCATCATAAAAGTGCATCTATCCATGACAAAAGTGCATCTATCCACCATAAAAGTGCATCTATCCATTATAAAAGTGCATCTGTCCATCATAAAAGTGCATCTATCCATCATAAAGTGCATCTGTCCATCATAAAAGTGCATCTATCCATCATAAAAGTGCATCTATCCATCATAAAAGTGCATCTATCCATCATAAAAGTGCATCTGTCCATCATAAAAGTGCATCTATCCATCATAAAAGTGCATCTATTCATCATAAAAGTGCATCTATCCACCATAAAAGTGCATCTATCCACCATAAAAGTGCATCTATCCATTATAAAAGTGCATCTGTCCATCATAAAAGTGCATCTATCCATCATAAAGTGCATCTGTCCATCATAAAAGTGCATCTATCCATCATAAAAGTGCATCTGTCCATCATAAAAGTGCATCTATCCATCATAAAAGTGCATCTATCCACCATAAAAGTGCATCTATCCATCATAAAAGTGCATCTATCCATTATAAAAGTGCATCTATCCATCATAAAAGTGCATCTATCCATCATAAAAGTGCATCTGTCCATCATAAAAGTGCATCTGTCATCATAAAAGTGCATCTATCCATCATAAAAGTGCATCTATCCATTATAAAAGTGCATCTGTCCACCATAAAAGTGCATCTATCCATTATAAAAGTGCATCTGTCCATCATAAAAGTGCATCTGTCCATCATAAAAGTGCATCTGTCCATCATAAAAGTGCATCTGTCCATCATAAAAGTGCATCTGTCCATAATACTCCTAAGCAGTGAGCAGCTAGTAAAAAGAAGTAGTAGAAAAAGAACATTCTCTTTTCAGTTCTTGCGCATGTGTCGTGGCAATCTCTTGAACTCTCGTCTCAGGCCCACAAGGAAGAAAAGGAATAGTCGAATAAAGTCGTTATTTTTTGTTTTTCGCACAAAAAGTATTCTCGTCGCTTGATAAACTTATAGTTGAGCCGCTGTAGTCAAATGGAATATTTAAACATTTTCTTCAATGACTTTTTTGGGCCGTCAAGTTTCAGTCCCTTAGGAGCCTATGGAAGAGTGATCCACCTCTCAAATTTAATCAAAAATATCTTCATTTGTGTTCCAAAGATGAACGAAGGTCTTACGGGGTTGGTACAGCATGGGGGTGAGTAATTAATGACTTAATTTTCTTTTTTGGGTGAACTATCCCTTTAAATTGTTTAGACAGTCTCATTCTGTTATTCATAATCATTATGTTTGCCAGTTTTTGACTTAATATAAACGTGCGATTAGTCGACTAATGTCTTAAATAAACGACTACTGGTCGACTAGAAACGTCTTTACCGCTGTGGTTGGTTTCCCACAGACAGCGGGATATTCGGTGTTCCTCTTGCTACGCTGCTGGAGAACGACCAGAAGAAATATCCCGGCTCCAGAGTTCCTCTGGTGTTCAGGAAGGTACGTGGCTCTTCTTTCCCTCTTCGGTTGAAACACTGGAATGTTGTGATCAAGATTGTGAGCGCAGGCTTTTCCGGAAAGTTCCTAGTCAGCACTTCTCGCTATCTCACACTATCCTGACCTGGCGGCCCACGCTCCTCTCGCTTTTCCAAAAAACAAAGGCGGTGGCCAGAAGTGCTCTGGTTTGTTTTACACGGCTGTCTTGACCTCGATGTTCATGTTTTTAAGTGGAATGAGGGAGGCCGTTTATTGTTTCACTGTTGCACCCTTTCAGGCGCTTGAAGGTTTACTGAGGGAACGCTTAGGAACAGGATTAAAATAAATGCTCAGGAGTGAATCAGCTCGATCCGCAACGCTGTCAGTATTTGTGTTGGGAAACTGGAGACCTGACGGGAAGATACGGAGACTCCTGGAGGGTAGAGATCCAGCGCTGACAGCTGATGAGTCCTGAACTCTTATCAGACACTGATAAAGACTCTCTGTGTGTCTGAATCAGCTGGAATCTCAATCATCTGTCAGAAAACAACAGCACAGCTTCTTCCAACAAGACTGTGTTGTTACCATGGTAGAAATCCAAACCATATGGTGTTATCAGTAGAAACATGGCGTTATTGTAGAAAACATGGTGTTACTGTAGAAAAAGGCGGGAAAACATGGTGTTACTGTAGTAAAATGCCGGAAAACATGGTGTTACAGTAGAAAAAGGCGGGAAAACATGGTGTTACTGAAGTAAAAGGCCGGAAAACATGGTGTTACTGTAGAAAAAGTACTGTAAACATGGTGTTACTATAGAAAAAGGCCGGAAAACATGGTGATACTGTAGATAAAGGCCGGAAAACATGGTGTTACTGTAGAAAAAGGCCGGAAAATATGGTGTTACTGTAGAAAAAGGCCGGAAAACATGGTGTTACTGTAGAAAAAGGCCGGAAAACATGGTGTTACTGTAGTAAAAGGCCGGAAAACATGGTGTTACTGTAGAAAAAGGCCGGAAAACATGGTGTTACTGTAGAAAAAGTACGGTAAACATGGTGTTACTGTAGAAAAAGGCCGGAAAACATGGTGTTACTGTAGTAAAAGGCCGTAAAACATGGTGTTACTGTAGCAAAAGGCCGGAAAACATGGTGTTACTGTAGTAAAAGGCCGGAAAACATGGTGTTACTGTAGTAAAAGGCCGGAAAACATGGTGTTACTGTAGTAAAAACCCGGAAAACATGGTGTTACTGTAGTAAAAGGCCGGAAAACATGGTGTTACTGAAGAAAAAGGCCGGAAAACATGGTGTTACTGTAGTAAAAGTCCAGAAAGCTACGTTAATACCCAGCATTCGTGTTTGTGTGTCTCGTGATTATTGTGTTTCTGTTTTCAGTTGTTGTCTAAACTGGAGCAGACGGGGTTACAGACGGAGGGAATCCTCAGGGTCCCGGGATCAGCATCCAGAGTAAAGGTGAATAATGCATCATCCCTGCAGAGGAACACGGCCTGGTCCAGTGCTGGTGCTGTTTTGCTCAGTAAAACATCCATAAAGCATCTGACCTGGATTTCTCCCACTGATCCCAGCTTTAGTTTAAAATTTTAAAATTCCTAATATTCCTAAACTCGTGTGTTTGTCCTCCACAGCACCTGCGTCAAGAGCTGGAGTTGAAGTTTTACGAGGATCGCTTCGACTGGGATCAGGTGCGTCAGAACGACGCGGCGGGTTTGTTGAAGATGTTCATCCGCGAGCTGCCGTATCCTTTGCTAACCCAACAGCATCTGCCAGCGTTCACAGCGGCTCAGAGTGAGTCTGAACACACACACACACACGAGTCCACCAGTAGCCACGTTTCCATTACAGATTTCCGCAAAACTTTTGCATTATTTTCTAAAAAAACAATTGCGAAATGGCCGCGTTTGCATTAACCGATGTTATGTGACTAAAACATAATTTTTTTCCTCTTGTAATTAGTGATTTCAACAATTATAGCAATGGATGTTGGTAGATTTACATATATCCCAGCCACCGCAGTTTCATTTTTAACCGAAGGTGACGTAGGCATATTTCTCGTTGGCCAGATGACCTTTAAAAGCGCAAAAGCCAGGAGAGACGCTTATACTTGAGGAGTTCCTGGGAGTTTCTTCTCATTTCTGCTTTCAGCTCTTGATCGTGGCATTTCTTTGTTGTTTAGAATCCAGTATTCCTGTAATAATTTTGTCTTTTTTGAGTTTAATAAAGAACTCTGTCTCGTCTCCTGTCCAAACACACCGCGCCTCCTCTAAAGAATGATATATTTTTCGTACAGATACAGATGACCTGTACATGCGCAAAAACTGTTTCCATTGCAGTTCGGTGAAATATTCATTTTTTTTCTCGAATTGCCTGAAAAACCTCCTCATGCGAGCGTAAAAACCATTTTGTGATATATGGAAATTTGCGAAATTGACACGTTTCCATTTGGCGGATTTTCAATTTGCGCAGTTGCTGGGTAATGTGAACGCGGCGAGTGTCTGTTCAGAGTCACTCATCTCTCTCTCTCTCTCTCTCTGTCCGTGTGTCAGGTATCTCGTCCCCCAAACACCAGATTCAGGCTCTTCATCTTCTCATCATGCTGCTTCCCGAAGCCAACAGAGACACGCTGAAGGTCTGTTCATCTCCACACACTGTTTATAAGGATCAGCAGCTCAATATTACGGGTGTGACGAAACCCTCATGTCACGATGCAATACATAGTTTAATATAGTACTGAGACTAAACCTTTTTATTTTGGGTGAACTATCCACAATACATATTGTTGCATTTTTGTTTTGCGATATATTGTGAAACGCCTACTAAATAAAGGCTTTTTGACTCCGATATCACTCATTTTCAAAGACAATTAAAGGCCCTCCATGTATTTATCAAACTTCTGCTATAATGACATTTTCAAACCGTTTATTTACTGAAACTATGACTGGCGGTATTTTTAAATAATATAATTATAAATGATGAAATTCTATTATTATAGTAGCTAAAACCATAAAAAAAAAAATTCTGTTACTTGAAATTTCATGTTTAACTGAAATAAAATAAAATAAATAAAACCAAAAGCAACATTTTTTATTTTCATTTAGTTTAACTTTATATATTAAAATAACTAAAACCAATAAAACAAAATGGACATATTTAACAACAAAAAACCCCAATAACTAATAAAAATACAACAAATTCTTTTTTTTTTTTTCAAAAATTAAAATATAAAAAAAAAATATAATAGTATCTCGATACTAAAATCAAATAACACTTGGTCATGGTTTACGCAATGATACATTAGTTTATGGTTTTTAGTATTAGTTTTTACTCACAACAGCCAAACACTTATTATGGAGCTTGAAATGCAAAAAAATAATTATATGCAGGATCAGGAGAACCAAGCAAAAAATACAAAAAATGACTGTTAAAATGAGAAATATGATTTCAGACTTAATCTTCATTTTTAACTTATTTTAAACAGCTGCTTTAAGGTCCGATTTCTCCCCAGAAATGAGCTGAATCGGACAAAATCTGCCATTTATAAAAAACAGATCTATAGAAGTTAAAAAATGTTCTGTGTTTATTAGTGTAAATAAAACCGTATGAGTCTATGGAATGTCCCTATGTAGAGAACTGAGTGTGTGTGAAGTATTTAAATAAACATGTTCTCAGGTGAAGTTGATGAACCGGTCGGACGAGCGGCATGAATTTGTGATTACACACGCACACTCTCTCACACACACACACACACACACACACACACACACGTACACAGACGAGAGAGAGAATCAGTCCTGTTTGACGTCATGTTTTGTGCCCATATTCTCATGTGGAGATTCAGCACTGATTCTGTTCCTGCTGAACTCTCTCAAACACACACACACACACACACACACACTGCTGAAATCTGCTGAAAACGCAGCACAGATGCAGTGGACGTTATTTACCCAGGAGCTCAGAAGCAGAGGTCACGGGTTCGACTGAAGCTTCGATGCAGCGCGAGTCAGATTTATGCATGTTTCCAGAGAAAATTCCTGTTTGGAGTTTGTTAAAATCCTCTAGTAAACATGCTGACGTCTGCGGTGTTTGTTCTCAGGCTCTCCTGGAGTTCCTGAGAAAGGTGGTGGCGTACGAGGAGAAGAACCGCATGAGTCTGTGGAACGTCTCTATGATCGTAGCGCCAAATCTCTTCACTTTCCGCGGGAAGAACGCCAAACAAGAGGAGATGCAGATCGCCGTCTCTGCCGCCCAACTCGTGCGTCTCCTCATTACCCATCAGGACCTGCTGTGGACGGTGAGCATCTGCAGTTGCATTAGCCATGTGATCGCTTCATATACAGAAATATTCAAAAAAAGCCCGGAAAACATGGTCTTAAAACACGGTAAACGTCCAGAAAACACAGTGTTACTGTAGTAAAAGTCCAGAAAACACGGTGTTACTGTAGTAAAAGTCCAGAAAACACGGTGTTACTGTAGTAAAAGGCCTGAAAACACGGTGTTACTATAGTAAAAGTCCAGAAAACACGGTGTTACTGTAGTAAAAGGCCTGAAAACACGGTGTTACTGTAGTAAAAGGCCTGAAAACACAGTGTTACTGTAGTAAAAGTCCAGAAAACACGGTGTTACTATAGTAAAAGTCCAGAAAACACGGTGTTACTGTAGTAAAAGGCCTGAAAACACGGTGTTACTGTAGTAAAAGGCCTGAAAACACGGTGTTACTGTAGTAAAAGTCCAGAAAACACGGTGTTACTATAGTAAAAGTCCAGAAAACACGGTGTTACTGTAGTAAAAGTCCAGAAAACACGGTGTTACTGTAGTAAAAGGCCTGAAAACACAGTGTTACTGTAGTAACAGGCCGGAAATCATGGTGTTACTGTAGTAAAAGGCCTGAAAACACAGTGTTACTGTAGTAACAGGCCGGAAATCATGGTGTTACTGTAGTAGAAGTCCAGAAATCATGGTGTAACTGTAGTAAAATCCTAAAAACATTAGCCATCAGGACATGGTGTGGACAGTGAGCATCTGAAAAGCTATATTAACCATGTTTTCGCTTGATATTCAGAAATGAGCTGGACTGATATTCGTATCCGCAGGTCCCTTGTTTCCTGATCTCCCACGTCAGAAAAATGAACGAAGCCGCCATGGGCAAGAAAACGCCAACCTCGGAGAAAACCAAACGCAGACTATTGAGAAGATGGAACACGGAGAAGGACCGAGACCGCAGCGAAGTGAGTGCTCATGGGACTGAAACTTCAGGACACGGTGGAGCCGTGAACCAGGGTTATTACAGCTAACTAAAACCATAATAAACATTTGGAATTAAATGAGAGTAACATTTTAAATATAGAGTAAAAATTATAATTTGCCAACATTTTGAATTTTCATTTAGCTTCACTTTAAGTACTAAAATAACAAACAAAAATGTAAATAAAAGGAAAAAAAAGATATAGACAATGAAAAACACAATTGCACAAAAATGCACTCAACAAAATTAAAAATCAAAATGGAAAATATAAAAATGTGTGCTGTCAAATCGATTAATTGCATCTAACATTATAGTTTGTTTATATAAATATACATGTGTATGTGTGACACACACACATATATAAACAAACTTTTGTTAGATGTGATTAATCGGTTTGACAACACTAATAAAAAAAAAATTTATTCAAAATAATTATACAATCAGAATCTAAAACAGTATGCTAAAATAACACAGCGTGAATGTGTTGTTAAATTATTTAATTATTAACTTTAAATCTCACAGGGATGTCAAGTAGATATTTGAGGTCATGTGCTGATGAAAATATTCGGGAATTTCTGGTGTCTCCTAATATTAAAATGCATGATGTCGCCGTTTATCAGAACGCGATTTTATGATTTGTACTGTGACGGGACGGCTTCTGAAAGGTTGACCGTTCCAAGATGGCAGACGCGCTGCTGACGTATCCTGAGGGCATAAGGTGTTGTATTTGACTTATAATAGGCTATATGAAACATTAGGTTAAAACGGCATGAACGAATGAATAAATAAAAGTTACATATTTTAAATTTAGCGCCACAAACATATGATATATAAATCTGTTCAGATGGATTACTACGTCCTCGCCACAGATTCAAATGTGCAGCTGAGATCCGTTACTAATCACTTTTCTCCGTTACGTTAAGTCATTCAGAACTAACCACGACGTCGTGGGCTAGCACTGTAGTATCCTGAGAGAAAGAGAGAGATACACTGAGCGTGTGCGCTTACCTTCATCTGTTAGAGGAGCTTTTATTCTCCAGGTCCAGCCATAAAGTCGTGAAATATTACATCAAGACCGCTGAGAGGACGGCTGGTCGATTTGAAACGGCGCGTAATTTCCTCGGTGACGCGTTGCTCGACAGCTGAGCCTTGTAAGGTGATGTTCAATAATAAAAATAAAAAAATTCCGCAAAATGTATCCATAAAGTAATTACTAAAATAATTTCAATAGCTTTAGTTTCTAAATTAATCAAGAGTTTTTGAACGAGTTGACTGACTCACAAAGATTGGGCGCCACCTACTGGCGCAAAACATGTAACTTGCACTGACTCTGTAAACAAAAATGCTCCTCCAATCACTAAAATATGAATAGATTAGGGGTGTAACGATATCCTCATGTCACGATTCATACATATCCCTATACTGAACTCACTATGATATTACTGCAATACTCCAATACATGATAAAAGGTTACTATTGATTAAAAAGCTAAATTCAGTACATTGTGTGTGTAAATGAATATCTTGGACAGAACAATAGAGACACCAGAATAACAATATTCATGATTCTGAAGCTGAAACAGATTATTGTAGATGAATATGATGATCTCTGTCACTGACTAGATATATTTATAATAATGTCACTAAAACTCTGAAAACTTTTTTATCACACAGTCATTTTTATCTATCCGAGAAACATATTGTTGCATTTTTGAACTTTTGTTGCATTGTTACACCCCTACTAGTAATAATAGGATAATAAAGTCTGTGTGTGTGTGTTCCTCAGGTCACGGACCTTCGCGACGGAGTCATCAGAGTTCACGCGCCGCTTCACGCTAAGGTTTCGATGGCGATTCAGCTGAGCTGCGAGATGAAGGCCAGAGACATCACGGCACGCTTCGACATAGAGAACGGGTCAGTGAACCACTTCAACACACACACACCGGTCACATGACCCAACCAACCCATGTTGTTAACCAATCACTGTCGCTTGCAGGCGCGGGTCGCGAAGCGCTAGTCGGCGACAGAGACAGTGTCTGTTCGAGGTGGGAGGAAACATCGGTGAGTCCAACATCATCAGTGCCATTATATTAGTGAATAATAAATAGTAATTATTAGGGGTGTAACAGTATATCGCAACAATATGTATCGAAAAAATGAATATAAAATATTAATATAATATATTGTATAATAATGTGAATATTTGTGGCTCCTGATAATAACAAATATCTGACGTTTCCAGTAAAAGTGTCCGACATTATTCTAAATATATCTAGTCAGTGACAGAGATCATCATATTCATCTACAATAATCTGTGTTTCAGCTTCAGAATCATGAATATTGTTATTCTGGTGTCCTGTGCTTTGGGTTTCAGAAGATATTGATTACACACCCCTAGTAATTATATGATATATCATTAGTAATATTAATGAATAACAAGCATTAATCTGAGGAACGGTCTGTTGTCTCTAGGCGAGCGCTGCCTGGATCCAGACGCACATTTACTAGATGTTTACCACGCGAATCCTCACTGCGAATGGGTGTTAAAGTCACGCTGACCTGAGAACAGTTGGACACGCGTGTGTTCTGCAAAGGTGCTCCAGAGGTCAGAGGTCAAACCCTGAGGTTGACCTTTGTGGCGTGGTTCAATGCTGGTCGTTGAGTGTGCCTGGTGCCAAAACTGTGTGACGTCCCGGACAGAAGCATGTTTCATTACTTCTTACCACTAGCCAGTGTAAAAAAAGAGCATGTACATAAAATATTTATACACTAATTTATCCTGCTGTATGATAATTATTTTGTATTGTTTCTATAAGCTGCATGTTTGTGATGAAGCCATGTGAACTGAACCTGCGAGCGGCTCGTATTCACCCCAAAATCCATTTTATATCAAATTCTCATTGTTTATGAATTACTAAAATGGGGAAATGTTTACATTAATATTAGCGCTGGGCAATGATTAATCGCATCCAAAATAAAAGTTTGTTTACATAATGAGCTGTGCATAATTATGCATGTATATATTAAATAAATACGTTCATTTATATAATATATAAATAACACATTTTCCTGAAGTCTATACATGCATGTGTGTGTAATTATATATACACTAAATAATTATACACAGTACAGTCCATGACGTAAAGAAACTTTTATTTTTTGATGCGATTACTCGTTTCACAGCACTAATTAATAGTTGATGTAGTGCCTTTAATTAATGCATTACTGTTACAATAATAAGAATGACCATTAATCAAACACATAATAATGTGCCCTGATGTATTACAATAATTTTACAGTAATGTGAATTTGTGTTTGAATGTTGAAATAATGTCACAGATTTGGGTTTGAGATATGAGCTGCACGGGGAAATATGACCTCAAATAAACCAGATGAATATTAATGCCAACGTTATCAAACACTAACCGGACTTATGAAGGACTCCAGTGGAAAAACTGAACGATGAAACGTAGACGATCATTCCGAGGACAGATGACCTTTGACCCCTGATGATTTACTTCAGTGCCTGCCAATACTTTTGATGCTCTGAATATGTTTGTTTTTTCATCTTAAAGCTGTTTTTTATGTATGATGTACATGTGCACTTGTTGATTTGGATTTTTTTTTATTTGATTTTTTTATAGCAACACATTCTTGACGTTGCCAATCGAGTTTGTGCATCGAATCCTTTTGAGTTGTGAATGTGTTTATCATAGTGACCGTTTTACAGCAAAGCCATGGGAATATTTTCTGTAGCCTCGTTTCATCGAAACCATGTTAATAAGTGAGTATTACGAAGAAGATGTAGCCATATCACGATGTTAAATATGTAATGAAGTTGCTGTAATATTTGGGTGAAACTACAGGTCATTATGAAACTAATCCAATTAAAACACATGAAACCTCATCAGTGTGTGTGTCATTGTTGCATGAGATCTGAACAAGTTTGTGTCTCTAAAGCTCTTTGTTTGGGTCCGTGTCAGTATCAGCGTTCTGGAATGTTCCAGATAGTGAAGGAATGTTGGTTTCATCATCAGTAACACAAGCGACACGCTCGACTAAGAAATGAGTTGCATTTTATTAACAAGTATCAAACCTGGTAAACCGTCACAATAAGGTTTCAGTTAACTTGAACAATGTAAAACTCTTAAATGTTAAACGTTTTTAAAATCAAATGGATGCACTGTGAACTAACATAAAAATTAACAATTTGATTTTACTATTCAAAAATAAAAGTTGTTAACAAATGAGACCTTATTGTAAAATTTTACCTTTTGGGTAAAATCTCTAGGATTATTCTCAGGACAAGATTAATTACGGTTTTATGCAGGGCAGGAATGAGGAAACACATGCGTGTGTGTGAACGCGGCGCTGAAGTCCAGGACGTCAGTCACGTGACCCTTGAAGACGCGCAGGTTCTTCATGCAACCGCGGAACGACTCTCTGGTGCGAAGACAGTTCTGCTTCACCTCAGCTGTGACACACACACACACACACACACCGTCAACAACTACTGGGACCTTACCACAGATACATGATTGACAGCCTATTAGGAGAGTCAATTTAATCAATAATGATAATTATACCTCATAATTATGAGATAAAAGTAAAAATAATGAGAAAATTTTAAATTATGACAAAAATTCAAAATCATGACATACTAAGTCACACTTATAGATAAAAAAAGATTTATGACAAAGTCCTATCATGACGATCATGATTCATCACAAAAATTCAAAATTATGACGTTATTATAATTATAGAAAGTCATAACTAGAATAAATGTCATAATTATAGAAAGTCAGAATTGTGACAAAAAGTTACGATTATAACAGAAATGTAAAATTATGACCAAAAGTCAAAATCCTGACATATTAAGTCATAAAATTGACAAATTGACCGTTCCCATAGAAACGGGCCGATGCTGAAGTCAGTACCTGGATGTCCGCCCACATAGATGGGGTTTTTTGTCTCGGCCGATGTGGATGATGAGTACGGGTTCTCCACGGTCACCGTCACGCCGTCGACGGTCAGACTCAAGCTGTGCTTCTGCTTGTTGGCCACCAGGGTCCGCCAGCGCCCGTCACACATGGACCCGCTGTTCCTGCTGGTCGCCGAGATACGGCCCGCGCCATTATTCACGCTGAATACCACCTGTGACGGGTCAAGCGTCAGTCACGGGCACCGTAACACGGGTCACTGCAGGCTAACCATACAGGAGGCTACCCATACTGACCTGTCCGTTGATCAGCTCCAGGCCGATGGCATCCACTTTCGTGCTGCTGATACCCAACAGAATTCCGTCGGGAGCCGTGGAGCGGAAGTCCAGACTCACCGTCACGTCCGAGCCCACGTTATAGCCCTCCTTCACTGCAGGAGCAGACACGTGCAATCAAGGCATTCGAAAAATGAACAGCACACAAAACAGACGAATTTATGACAATATGAAAATATGACAAAAAGTCAATTATGAGGAAAAAAGTCCAACAATACTGAAGATGTGTGTGAGAGAGTTCTGTTCTCTGAGATGTGTGAGAGAGAGAGTTCTAAAGGAGGTTCTGTTCTCTGAGATGTGTGAGAGAGAGTTCTAGAGGAGGTTCTGTTCTCTGAGATGTGTGAGAGAGAGTTCTAGAGGAGGTTCTGTTCTCTGAGATGTGTGTGAGAGAGTTCTAGAGGAGGTTCTGTTCTCTGAGATGTGTGTGAGAGAGTTCTAGAGGAGGTTCTGTTCTCTGAGATGTGTGAGAGAGAGTTCTAGAGGAGGTTCTGTTCTCTGAGATGTGTGTGAGAGAGTTCTAGAGGAGGTTCTGTTCTCTGAGATGTGTGTGAGAGAGTTCTAGAGGAGGTTCTGTTCTCTGAGATGTGTGAGAGAGAGTTCTAGAGGAGGTTCTGTTCTCTGAGATGTGTGTGAGAGAGTTCTAGAGGAGGTTCTGTTCTTTGAGATGTGTGTGAGAGAGTTCTAGAGGAGGTTCTGTTCTTTGAGATGTGTGAGAGAGTTCTAGAGGAGGTTCTGTTCTCTGAGATGTGTGTGAGAGAGTTCTAGAGGAGGTTCTGTTCTCTGAGATGTGTGTGAGAGAGTTCTAGAGGAGGTTCTGTTCTCTGAGATGTGTGAGAGAGAGTTCTAGAGGAGGTTCTGTTCTCTGAGATGTGTGAGAGAGAGTTCTAGAGGAGGTTCTGTTCTCTGAGATGTGTGAGAGAGAGTTCTAGAGGAGGTTCTGTTCTTTGAGATGTGTGTGAGAGAGTTCTAGAGGAGGTTCTGTTCTCTGAGATGTGTGAGAGAGTTCTAGAGGAGGTTCTGTTCTCTGAGATGTGTGAGAGAGTTCTAGAGGAGGTTCTGTTCTCTGAGATGTGTGAGAGAGAGTTCTAGAGGAGGTTCTCTGAGATGTGTGAGAGAGTTCTAGAGGAGGTTCTGTTCTCTGAGATGTGTGAGAGAGAGTTCTAGAGGAGGTTCTGTTCTCTGAGATGTGTGTGAGAGAGTTCTGTTCTCTGAGATGTGTGAGAGAGTTCTAGAGGAGGTTCTGTTCTCTGAGATGTGTGTGAGAGAGTTCTAGAGGAGGTTCTGTTCTCTGAGATGTGTGAGAGAGTTCTAGAGGAGGTTCTGTTCTCTGAGATGTGTGAGAGAGAGTTCTAGAGGAGGTTCTCTGAGATGTGTGAGAGAGAGTTCTAGAGGAGGTTCTGTTCTCTGAGATGTGTGAGAGAGAGTTCTAGAGGAGGTTCTCTGAGATGTGTGAGAGAGAGTTCTAGAGGAGGTTCTCTGAGATGTGTGAGAGAGAGTTCTAGAGGAGGTTCTGTTCTCTGAGATGAGTGAGAGAGAGTTCTAGAGGAGGTTCTGTTCTCTGAGATGTGTGAGAGAGAGTTCTAGAGGAGGTTCTGTTCTCTGAGATGAGTGAGAGAGAGTTCTAGAGGAGGTTCTCTGAGATGTGTGAGAGAGAGTTCTAGAGGAGGTTCTGTTCTCTGAGATGTGTGAGAGAGAGTTCTGAGGTTCTGTTCTCTGAGATGTGTGAGAGAGAGTTCTAGATGAGGTTCTGTTCTCTGAGATGTGTGAGAGAGTTCTAGATGAGGTTCTGTTCTCTGAGATGTGTGTGAGAGAGTTCTAGAGGAGGTTCTCTGAGATGTGTGAGAGAGAGTTCTAGAGGTTCTGTTCTCTGAGATGAGTGAGAGAGAGTTCTAGAGGAGGTTCTGTTCTCTGAGATGTGTGAGAGAGAGAGTTCTAGAGGAGGTTCTGTTCTCTGAGATGTGTGTGAGAGAGTTCTAGAGGAGGTTCTCTGAGATGTGTGAGAGAGAGTTCTAGAGGAGGTTCTGTTCTCTGAGATGTGTGAGAGAGAGTTCTAGAGGAGGTTCTCTGAGATGTGTGAGAGAGAGTTCTAGAGGAGGTTCTGTTCTCTGAGATGTGTGAGAGAGAGTTCTAGAGGAGGTTCTGTTCTTTGAGATGTGTGAGAGAGAGTTCTAGAGGAGGTTCTGTTCTCTGAGATGAGTGAGAGAGAGTTCTAGAGGATGTTCTTTTCTTTGAGATGTGTGAGAGAGAGTTCTAGATGAGGTTCTGTTCTCTGAGATGTGTGAGAGAGAGTTCTAGAGGATGTTCTTTTCTTTGAGATGTGTGAGAGAGAGTTCTAGATGAGGTTCTGTTCTCTGAGATGTGTGAGAGAGAGTTCTAGAGGATGTTCTTTTCTTTGAGATGTGTGAGAGAGAGTTCTAGAGGAGGTTCTGTTCTTTGAGATGTGTGTGAGAGAGTTCTAGATGAGGTTCTGTTCTTTGAGATGTGTGAGAGAGAGTTCTAGATGAGGTTCTGTTCTTTGAGATGTGTGAGAGAGAGTTCTAGATGAGGTTCTGTTCTTTGAGATGTGTGAGAGAGAGTTCTAGAGGAGGTTCTGTTCTCTGAGATGTGTGAGAGAGAGTTCTAGAGGAGGTTCTGCTCACTGAAAGCTGCGTATCCGCCTCCACTGAAGAAGGTCCCGTCCTGAGCGCCACTAAAGCAGGAGCTCGTCCCATCCGCCACCAGTGGCCCGTTCAGGTCCATACGCACACCGTTCAGAGTCACGTCCTGAAGACACGCTGCCAGACTGTGTGTGACCTGCAGAACCACACACACACCTCGGATTAACAAAGGACATTCCTGTGCTTTTTATACTTTTAACTCACTATAAAGACATCTTCATCTCTTCAGTGTGTGATCATGGAAAGCTCCAGTTCTCCTCTATATCAGTGTCAGTGTTCCTGAACTCCTGAAACGCCTCCATTGTAGTCTTGAGTTTGAACACGTCACAATATTCCTCATTATAATAATTAATGGGCAGAATAAAGGGGCGGGGCCTGGTGGAGTTAGTTAGTAGTGTGTTAAACTGGCGGTTATGGAAAGGGGCGGGACATTTCCCAAACACACTCAAAGCGCTCGACCAATCAGAGCACAGTGTGCTTTCAGGAGGAGGGGCTTCATAAAGACAGGAAGTAAATAGAGCGTTACTGACAGACTGGGAAGAGAGGAGCCGCAACAATGGAGAATATGAGGAGAATAATCAACATTCAAGCAGAGAAACCTGTTCTAGGAGAGCCTGAAACACATCAAGACTATATGAAAACATTTCAGACTGGTTTAGAAGTGAACAGCATCAGTTACGTTTCCGATCCTCTTGGCTGTGTATGTGGAAGGAATTCCTCCGAGGTACAACTTCCCCTCGACGTCGAGTGTGTGTCCTTTAGTGGAGATGCGGTCGGAGTCACTGCTGTCCACACTGACCATCACTGACTTCTTACTGAACTCGGCCTTCACCTGCAACACACACACACACACACGTTATTCAAGGACTGTCTGACTGTTTTATGATAGATACACTTTTATGAACTTCAGAACAGAAACAGCCATTCACTGCCATTATAAAGCTTAGAAGAGCCAGGACGTTTTTTATATAACAGTTTTAATTTTTGTGTGAACTATCACTTTAGTGGACGGCTAGTCAGGGTGGAGGTGGTTTAACTCACGGTGTGCCAGAGGCCGTCGCTGATGCCAGCAGGGATCGTGGCGCTGGCGGGACCTCGACCCAGGTCACATGACAGAACCAGACGGCCCGTCTGAAGCTGCAGAACCGCGTAATCCTGCTGGTTAGCATTAGCCATGTAGAACAGAAGCCCGTTGTGAGCGAACGTCCGCACAGAGAGCTTCACCACGAAACTGAGACAACACACACACACACACACACAGTGAAGCATACATCATTACCTGTTACAATCTGTGAAAAGACTGGATATAGAGTAGTGGGTCAAAATTATGGAAGCTTGTTTCTGCCACAGAATAAAAAATAAAACAAGTAAATGCAACAAAAGAATTTATAAACATGCAAAAATAAAAGACAAGCAACTAAATATTAAAAACTGATTATGTTGTTGTCAGCATTTGCTTTTCGTTTTTCTGTGACTTTGTTTGTCAGATAATCCCTCACCAAGTTTAGTGTTTGTAAAAAATTACAACATCATATAAATATAAAAACAATTTCCACTCCAGACATCACTTCGGAAAGGTAAATCAATCATGTCATGGGTATGAAATAATACATTGTATTTATTTTAAATATTTTATATTATTTAAATAAATGTTATATTATTGTATAATACTTTTAAATATTTAATTGTATATATTTTGCCCCAGTTAGTAATAATATTATAATAATATTCTGATACAATAATATAAACTTTTTATTATATATATATATATATATATATATAAAATTGTATATATATTTAAATAATACAATATATTATATATGTACTTTATTTTATTACATATATAAATATGATATAATATTGATGTGTCTATAATTTTCTTTCATTAAAATGTTTTTTTTTTTTTCTTATTTTGTTGCTCAGAATCATGTGACTGTAAAGGTTATTTTATTGTTGTATTGAATTAGTAACAAAAAGTGTATTTTGTGCTTTCTGATTTCAAGTGTCCAATCATTGTTTATTTTAATGTTTATTGTGATGCTCTTCCATCGTGAGCTCATGAACATGTGATTTATTGTTAAATAATAATATCAACATGGAGTCATATTGAACACAGAATGCTGGTTTAAAGACAGTTTAATACGCAGTTTATGCAGCGTTAATAATGTGATTATGAACGGGTCGGGTTGATTGGTTTACCTGGTTCTGACGGTCTTATTCTTGAAGCCCATGATCATGTGACTGTGTCGGGACAGTCCGAACTGGCGGGATTCTGGGATGGTGTTTGTTTGGTCCGGGGCCGCACACTGAGGAAGGGCGGTTCAGGTAAAGCTCAGTTTGTAAAGAGACGTTCATAATAATAACCGTGTAACGCTGGTGTGAATGTTGGAGTTCGGCTGGTGCCTTTATAAGGGCGTGACGTTCTTATGATCCGACAGATGTTCAGTGTTTACAGAAACTCAGCGCTATCTGAAGAATGTCACACAACATGCCTGTCATAGTGAGTTACTAAGACATATTTTGGTACTAAAACAATAAAAACACCTTCATTACTTGAAATAAGATGAATTACAACCAAGCTTTCACATGACCTTTATGAAGTTCACCGTGCAAACAGATCAACAGCATCCAGGAGATGATGTATGCACATAAATATAATTGCACTGCACTAAATATTTATAAACATTCCTGTGTACTTCCCAGGTGTGTGTGTGTGTGTGTGTGTGAGACTCACGCTGCTGCTGCCCGGTGTGAGTGCGCTCAGCTCTGCCGCGGGGGTCAGGGGTCGTGTGGAGGGGTCAGAGGTCGGCTCCGCCTCCAGGTCGTCAGGTAGAAGCATACGTTTGGGTCTCTCCTCCAGTAAACAGCTGTTCATGTCCACGTGCTCGTAGTGCAGTGCGCCGGACAGATCCAGCAACCTGATATGCATGTGTATATTTATGAAAAATATGTTATTTATACATAAAATATGTATTATATACATGATGCATAAATATATAAACACATGTAAATGCAAATATTATTTGTGTGTGAGTGAGTGTGTGTGTCACTCACGTGCCGTCCACTGCTGCGTTCCTGATGCAGCCATAGAAGGAGTCGGAGGATCCCGGAGCAACAGCTCGTTCTCCTGGAGGAACACCACCGAAGAAGAGCCGGCCCAGAGCCAGAGCTTTCTCTGCAGACGAGCCCAGCTTCAGAACCACCGGGTTCTGCTCGTCCACCAGCACTGAGATCGACCTGGACATGGAGAAACATGGAGATGGAGAAACATGCAGAAACATGGAGAAACATGGAGAAACATGGAGATGGAGAAACATGGAGATGGAGAAACATGGAGATGGAGAAACATGCAGAAACATGGAGAAACATGGAGAAACATGGAGATGGAGAAACATGGAGATGGAGAAACATGGAGATGGAGAAACATGCAGAAACATGGAGAAACATGGAGAAACATGGAGAAACATGGAGATGGAGAAACATGGAGATGGAGAAACATGCAGAAACATGGAGATACATGGAGATGGAGAAACATGGAGATGGAGAAACATGCAGAAACATGGAGATACATGGAGATGGAGAAACATGGAGATGGAGAAACATGGAGATGGAGAAACATGGAGATGGAGAAACATGCAGGGAGATGGAGAAACATGGAGATGGAGAAACATGGAGATGGAGAAACATGGAGATGGAGAAACATGCAGAAACATGGAGAAACATGGAGAAACATGGAGAAAGATGGAGAAACATGGAGATGGAGAAACATGGAGATGGAGAAACATAGAGATGCAGAAACATGGAGAAACATGGAGATGGAGAAACATGGAGATGGAGAAACATGCAGAAACATGGAGAAACATGGAGAAACATGGAGAAACATGGAGAAACATGGAGATGGAGAAACATGGAGATGGAGAAACATGGAGATGGAGAAACATGGAGAAACATGGAGAAACATGGAGAAACATGGAGAAACATGGAGATGGAGAAACATGGAGATGGAGAAACATGGAGAAACATGGAGATGGAGAAACATGGAGATGGAGAAACATAGAGATGCAGAAACATGGAGAAACATGGAGATGGAGAAACATGGAGATGGAGAAACATGCAGAAACATGGAGAAACATGGAGAAACATGGAGAAACATGGAGAAACATGGAGAAACATGGAGATGGAGAAACATGGAGATGGAGAAACATGGAGAAACATGGAGAAACATGGAGATGGAGAAACATGGAGATGGAGAAACATGGAGATGGAGAAACATGGAGAAACATGGAGAAACATGGAGAAACATGGAGATGGAGAAACATAGAGATGCAGAAACATGGAGAAACATGGAGATGGAGAAACATGGAGATGGAGAAACATGCAGAAACATGGAGAAACATGGAGAAACATGGAGATGGAGAAACATGGAGATGGAGAAACATGGAGATGGAGAAACATGGAGAAACATGGAGAAACATGGAGAAACATGGAGATGGAGAAACATGGAGATGGAGAAACATAGAGATGCAGAAACATGGAGAAACATGGAGATGGAGAAACATGGAGATGGAGAAACATGCAGAAACATGGAGAAACATGGAGAAACATGGAGAAACATGGAGAAACATGGAGAAACATGGAGATGGAGAAACATGGAGATGGAGAAACATGGAGAAACATGGAGAAACATGGAGAAACATGGAGATGGAGAAACATGGAGATGGAGAAACATGGAGATGGAGAAACATGGAGAAACATGGAGAAACATGGAGAAACATGGAGAAACATGGAGATGGAGAAACATAGAGATGCAGAAACATGGAGAAACATGGAGATGGAGAAACATGGAGATGGAGAAACATGCAGAAACATGGAGAAACATGGAGAAACATGGAGAAACATGGAGAAACATGGAGATGGAGAAACATGGAGATGGAGAAACATGGAGATGGAGAAACATGGAGAAACATGGAGATGGAGAAACATGGAGATTGAGAAACATGGAGATGGAGAAACATGCAGATGGAGAAACATGGAGATTGAGAAACATGCAGAAACATGGAGATACATGGAGATGGAGAAAAAAACATGGAGATGGAGAAACATGGAGATGGAGAACCCAAAGCTCCAGCATGTTCCCTCTAGTAACACTGCTGCTACACACCTTTTGTTCCTCTGCAGTACGAGCGAATGCTCCTTTCCGTCACTGAAGGAGCTGTTCTGTGATTGGACGACGGCTTTGTGCACGGCTCCACCCTCTGCCACGCCCACATGGACCTCCACCAATCCGGACACGAGCATCACGAGCAGGAACGGCTGAGAGCAGAGCGAAAGATTAAACACACACGATTTGTGTTGGAAATCGAAAATTGAATACTTTGTCAGAAATCAGATACAAAATTAAAATATCGATTCCTTGTGACGATTCCTCCATTTGTAAATACATTTATAATGTATATTTTATTTATAAACTGTAATGCATACCTGAACATCTTAAAACACTTATTTCAATAGTATCTTTGTTCAACTTTTTTATTTTGGAATTGAAATAAGGAATCGATAAGAATCGAAATCAATAAGCAGAATCGAAATCTGAATTGTTTAAATTCAAACAATTGCCGAGCCTAGCCGCGATCGGACAGGTTCGCAGGGTCGAGCCCTAACCTGTGGCGTCTGTCGGCGCGAGCGTCCCGCGGATCGGCTGAATCCCGCCAGGATGATCCCGTGATCCCGTGTGCTGGAGAAGCTGCTCATGATCTCCGTGTGGGAACCCAGCAGAACACCGGGCATCTCCAGAAAACCACTGCCGAACACAGACACGCTGCGGATGGGCTGGAAACACACACACACACACACAACTTTTACAATATCCAAAACTAACAATAACTAAATAATACTAATAAATCAAAATTATTCACCCCCCAGTGCAAATCGGGTCTACAGACTTTCAGCCGTTTGCAATGAACAAATCAAACAACTGAACTGAAATAGCTCAACTAAACACAACAAATGTTTCACGTGATTTCCCCAAATTCAACTACAAATTAAACTTTTAATAACTTTATTTATCACAAAAACGAAGGGAGATGGAATTTAAAAAAATAAATATATTTTTGTATTTTATGTTTTAAATTTAATTTTGCATGTGTAATTAACTGAAATCATGAAGCATAAAATTTAAAGTCCCCGTGAACCGGAAGTCGCAAACGATTTTTCTCCAGTGCTGTGACGTATTTCCAAGTGAAACGGAATATTGAACAGAGGGCAGGGTTTTACTCTAGCGCTCCTCCTCTCCATCTCTCGCTCATTGTAAACTAACGGTTTGAGGGGAGTGGTTAAGCGTTTCCCCACCCAAACTGTGAAACCTACGTCATCAGAAAAAAGAAACCGTTCCAGACCGGAAGTAACTTTTCAGATTTTGATTAAAGATTACCAAGGTAAAACATTTTTTTAATATATTTTTACTTGCAGGATTAATTGTTCACCACAAGACTAGTAATATGCGCTAACAAAGTAAATAGGTTCAATTTTGATTTCACAGGGACTTTAACAACAATTTATTAAAAGTTTTAAAAAAATTGCATATTTAGGGCTCTATGAAATAACCCCCCCCCTTATGGCGCCCTAAATATGTCAGTATATTTTTTATAACTTTTTCGTTATTTTAGTTGAAGTGAAACAAAAAAATGTTTCCGATGTGACTGATTAATTGTGTATTAAAATCCCCGGATTTGGTGAGTTTCATGCTAATATAATATTCAATTCTCTGATATTATGTAAAACCTTGCTTTAGCAACTAGCTGTAATAATTATTTTTTTTTTTTCACGTAACGTTGAAAAAATGAATGAAAATGTTTTTAACAGTTCTCCTTGACTATAACAAGTGTACCTTGAGGACACAGCCTTTCTTCACTCCGTACGCCTCCCTGAGCAGGTCGAAGTTTGTACGAGCGATTTCAACGTTCTTCATACAGCCGACAAAAGAGCGAGCGACGACCTGCCGCCTGCGGACATCCACACAAGAGTTGCGTTTAAAACCAAAGAGGAATGATTTGAAACATTTAAACAAATGATGCAACTCCAGCATGTCTCACCTGATTGGTCGAGAGGCTGGCAATCCACCGATGTAAATGGGGTCGAGGTCGGAGCGATTGAGGTCAGAGGCCAAACCCGGTGACTCCGCCTCCATGACCTCTCTCTCGGACGGGTTATCCGCGGCCATCACCGATAGATGACCTGCGGACAGAGCAGACGTGTCTCGTGTCAAGCACTACAATTATACCTCATTTATTTGTTTTCGTCAGAACGCTAATTTTATTACATATTGATAATATTTTTTTGATTAATGCATTTTTTTTAATGTTAACCTTTAAATTACTAATTTTTATCAATAAATAATAGTAATTTAAGCACATTCCTCACATTCTTTCTGCTTAAAGTCAAAATATCTCACAATTTCATGCTTGACCCTTTTAATTCAGCTCTAAATATCTTACACTGTGTGCCTTTGACCTCTTGTGGAAAATAATAATATAAGATGATATTTCATGACTCTAGATGGGCGTATATCTCTATATGGAGTAAATGAGCTGTTCCGCTGGGACAGTTATAAAATAATATTTTGTAAAGTTTTAGCATTTTTAGTTTGAATTTTGAGCAGTTTTAGGTTTCTCTATGTGTACTGCAGCATTCCTATGGGGGTCACACTGACCCGTGAGGGTTTGTGTTTTTTTAACACAAAAATCCATTACATTTTTAGCGTGTGTATTCCCGGTTCAAGTCTCGGACCGCTCTGATGAACACTAAAATATTTTTATAGTCAGAATGATCAAGAGGGTTCAACAACTAATCAGTCAGAATGGAGAATAAACGGCACCTTTGCGCTTGTTCCTCTGCAGGGCGATTCTGTACCAGGATCCGGTGTTGTATGTCCTGTTCGAGGTCATGGTGAGTGCGCCTGAGCCCAGTTCAAAGGTCAGGTGAACCTTGCCTTCCACCAGCTCGACGGATAGAAAGTCTCTCTACAAGCACAGAGGACGGATTAGCTGAGGTGACGTGACGCTAACGCTAGCAGTGACATCAGCGTCAACCCAGCTGTCACTCAACTAGCCCCGCCCTAAATTATGCAGAACTTTAAGGTTTAATATAATTTTACTCTATTGTAATCTAGTCAATCTGCATTTCCTTCAGCCTGAGGATTATTATTATTTCAAATATAACTTCTTTGTTTGATATCACTTTTCAGAGTGACCTTTCCCCGACCCTGGAGGCGGGGAGGCCGCGCTGGCGGGACGTACCGTGCCGTTGGAGGCGAGGTACAGCATCAGGCCGTTGGGAGAGAGAGTCCTGAAGAACATGACGACGCTGGTGGACATCGAGCGCAGAGACTTCTGGACCACAGAGAAGCCGCTGCCGTCCAAGTGGAACGAAGTGTCCTCAGTGCGGGGACTGGAACAGGGCATGAGTTCAGAGTTCAATGAGTGTGTGTGTGTGTGTGTGTGTGAGTGAGTCAGTAAGTTTGTGAGTGAGTGAGTCAGTGAGTGAGTGAGTGAGTGAGTCAGTGAGTGAGTCAGTAAGTTTGTGAGTGAGTGAGTCAGTCAGTGAGTGAGTTTGTGAGTGAGTGAGTCAGTCAGTGAATGAGTGAGTCAGTGAGTGAGTTTGTGAGTGAGTGAGTGAGTCAGTCAGTGAGTGAGTGAGTGAGTCAGTCAGTGAGTGAGTTTGTGAGTGAGTGAGTCAGTCAGTGAGTGAGTTTGTGAGTGAGTGAGTGAGTCAGTGAGTGAGTCAGTCAGTGAGTGAGTGAGTTTGTGAGTGAGTGAGTGAGTCAGTGAGTGAGTTTGTGAGTGAGTGAGTCAGTCAGTCAGTGAGTGAGTTTGTGAGTGAGTGAGTCAGTCAGTGAGTGAGTTTGTGAGTGAGTGAGTCAGTCAGTCAGTGAGTGAGTTTGTGAGTGAGTGAGTCAGTCAGTGAGTGAGTTTGTGAGTGAGTGAGTCAGTCAGTGAATGAGTGAGTCAGTGAGTGAGTGAGTTTGTGAGTGAGTGAGTGAGTCAGTGAGTGAGTTTGTGAGTGAGTGAGTCAGTCAGTCAGTGAGTGAGTTTGTGAGTGAGTGAGTGAGTCAGTGAGTGAGTGAGTCAGTCAGTCAGTGAGTGAGTTTGTGAGTGAGTGAGTCAGTCAGTGAGTGAGTTTGTGAGTGAGTGAGTCAGTCAGTGAATGAGTGAGTCAGTGAGTGAGTTTGTGAGTGAGTGAGTGAGTCAGTCAGTGAGTGAGTGAGTGAGTCAGTCAGTGAGTGAGTTTGTGAGTGAGTCAGTCAGTGAGTGAGTTTGTGAGTGAGTGAGTCAGTGAGTGAGTGAGTCAGTCAGTGAATGAGTGAGTCAGTGAGTGAGTGAGTGAGTTTGTGAGTGAGTGAGTGAGTCAGTCAGTCAGTGAGTGAGTTTGTGAGTGAGTCAGTCAGTGAATGAGTGAGTCAGTGAGTGAGTGAGTGAGTGAGTGAGTGAGTCAGTCAGTGAGTGAGTTTGTGAGTGAGTCAGTCAGTGAATGAGTGAGTCAGTGAGTTTGTGAGTGAGTGAGTCAGTCAGTGAATGAGTGAGTCAGTGAGTGAGTGAGTTTGTGAGTGAGTGAGTGAGTCAGTGAGTGAGTTTGTGAGTGAGTGAGTCAGTCAGTCAGTGAGTGAGTTTGTGAGTGAGTGAGTGAGTCAGTGAGTGAGTGAGTCAGTCAGTCAGTGAGTGAGTTTGTGAGTGAGTGAGTCAGTCAGTGAGTGAGTTTGTGAGTGAGTGAGTCAGTCAGTGAATGAGTGAGTCAGTGAGTGAGTTTGTGAGTGAGTGAGTGAGTCAGTCAGTGAGTGAGTGAGTGAGTCAGTCAGTGAGTGAGTTTGTGAGTGAGTCAGTCAGTGAGTGAGTTTGTGAGTGAGTGAGTCAGTGAGTGAGTGAGTCAGTCAGTGAATGAGTGAGTCAGTGAGTGAGTGAGTGAGTTTGTGAGTGAGTGAGTGAGTCAGTCAGTCAGTGAGTGAGTTTGTGAGTGAGTCAGTCAGTGAATGAGTGAGTCAGTGAGTGAGTGAGTGAGTGAGTGAGTGAGTCAGTCAGTGAGTGAGTTTGTGAGTGAGTCAGTCAGTGAATGAGTGAGTGAGTGAGTGAGTGAGTGAGTGAGTCAGTCAGTGAATGAGTGAGTCAGTGAGTCAGTGAGTGAGTGAGTGAGTCAGTGAGTGAGTGAGTTTGTGAGTGAGTCAGTCAGTCAGTCAGTCAGTGAGTGAGTTTGTGAGTGAGTCAGTGAGTGAGTGAGTCAGTGAGTGAGTGAGTCAGTCAGTGAATGAGTGAGTCAGTGAGTGAGTGAGTTTGTGAGTGAGTGAGTCAGTCAGTCAGTCAGTGAGTGAGTTTGTGAGTGAGTGAGTTTGTGAGTGAGTCAGTGAGTGAGTGAGTCAGTGAGTGAGTGAGTCAGTGAGTGAGTGAGTCAGTCAGTGAATGAGTGAGTCAGTGAGTGAGTGAGTTTGTGAGTGAGTCAGTCAGTCAGTCAGTCAGTGAGTGAGTTTGTGAGTGAGTGAGTTTGTGAGTGAGTCAGTGAGTGAGTCAGTGAGTGAGTGAGTCAGTCAGTGAATGAGTGAGTCAGTGAGTTTGTGAGTGAGTGAGTCAGTCAGTGAATGAGTGTGTTTGTGAGTCAGTGAGTGAGTGAGTTTGTGAGTGAGTGTGTGTGTGTTTCACCTCATGAAGCAGCCGCCACACTCGCCCTGTCTCTCCGCGTAGTTCCACAAGCCGATGTTGTTCTCGTTGAGCGACGCTTCGCCCATACAGCCTCTGAACTGGGTCGCTCTCACCGCTGGGGGTTTCTGGGAAACACAACACATGTTCATGGGGTCAGAAGGGGGTTATTTTAATGTTCAGTGAGATTACCTATAGTCTTTACAAAACAAATCATAAATGTGCACGTGTGTGTGTGTGAAGCGTCTCACCTTGACCTGAGCACCGAGTCCCCCAACGAACACGCGTGTGGATCCGCTGACGTCCATGACGGTGGAGAGACCGGACGCAGAGATCTTCACTGCGGGGAGAGGGTCCGAGTCCGTCTGCTGGACGCTGAGGGTCCCGTGTCTCCCGAACCTGCATCACACATACACACACACACACACACACACACACACACACATCAGTGTTCCTCACTCAAAGGAAGAGCTAAAACACCTCAGACCAGCGCTGAGTCACACACACACCGCGTTGCATTGATCCGGTGCCACTTGTCGTTGTTGATCTGAACGGCGGGATACTCCAGTCGGGTGTGTCCTGATCCCGTGTCCCAGAGGAACGATACCTTCCCGTCACGCGTCTCCAACGCCAGGAAATCCTCCTGATGGGGTTCAAACACCGATGAGACTTTAAACATAGACATATTCATACACACACACACACACACACATCAATAACTCAGAAACCATAAATGTTGTTCGCTATAAATAAGTGTTTTGTCTTTGATGGGCCGCTTAAAGGAACACCAAATCACGCATATGTCATATTTGGCCAGTTTCCCAGCTGGATTATTATCATTAACTCAAATTATTACAAAAATTGTTAATGAAATAAAACCAAGATCAGAGGAAATGTTATCATGGCATCCAGCTGACATAAGAGAAGTCTTTCAATTATATACCAGAAATGAATAAAACTGAAATTAAGATAAATGAAACCTAAATAGTAATATAAAAAATATCACATTTACAAAAGCTTAAACTAAAACGTTAATAAAAATTAAATAAAAATTAAAATAATTAAATTATTAATTTTAATTAAATCAATTAATTAATTTTTGGGAATCAATAATTTATTAAGAATTAATAATTTTTAATAATTTAAAATTATTTTTTATTATTTTATTATAATAATAATTGTTATTATTAATTAATAATACATTATTAATTTTAATTAAATAATTAAAAATTAAAATTAAATTTAAAAAAATGAGAAAAGCAAATGACAACATTACTAAAAAAATAAATGTAAAAAAATGAGAAAAGCAAATAACAACAGTACTAAAATTAAATATATAAAATCAAAGATAATTTATAAAAACTAAAATAGTATATAAATTATACTAAAGTTTAGTTTGAATGACTAAATTATAAACTGGAAATAATAATAAATTAAACATAAATAGGAATATAAAAAAGGGAAACGTCCTAAACCTTAAACTAAAATGATATCAGTAAGAATAAGTAGCGTGACGTACGCCGGCGCCGCCGCCCATGTAGAAGAGCAGGTTGTCCGGGTCCGAGGTCTTCACGGTCAGCGTGAGTGTGTTGAAGTTGCTGGACGTCACCTCGGGTCTGTACGCTCTCACACACTCCCGCTCGGCCGAGACCGCCACTTTAATCTGCAGAGATCAGAGCGTGAGTGTGTGTGATGGGAGTGTAAGTGTGTGTGTGAGAGGTCACATGGCGCGAGACCCACCGAAGCCGCCTGTTTGCGGGCCTGGTTGATCAGTTCTCGGATGTCCGACAGGTTCCTGCTCAGGGTTTCTCCCAGAGTCTGCAGAGGCTTCAGCCGCTCGAACAGCCGCTCCGCCTTCAGATGGGCCTCGGTCAGCCGAGAGGACGCCGCGCTGGCTGAGGACGACACGAGAGATCATCAGGACACAGAGAGAGAGAGAGAGAGAGAGAGAGAGAGTGTGTAATGTGTAATATCTCCCCACTGTCCACCACAGTGACCCTCAGTAATGTGTGTGTGTGTGTGTGTGGTGAAACACACCGGCCTCCTCTGAGTCTCGGATGAGGCGGCTGTTGCTCCGGCTGCTGGTGTTCACCGACTCGACCGCGGAGAACGACGCGTCTAGCTTCACGCGGTAATCCTCCAGCCGCCGCAGCGCTCTCTGTAGCGTCGCGTTCACCGCTTCCGCCCGTCGCCGCGCCTCCAGGACCTCGTCTCTGCTGCCTGAGAGAGAGAGAGTGAAAGAAGTTCTCATTAGGGCTGGGTAATAAATATCGATTTCTCGATATTAATCGATTCTCATTTTTACGAACCGATATCGATTCTTAAATCTCAAGAATCGATTAGTCATCCTGTTTCATTTGAATGAATGGGACATTGTATCGCGGCTGCGCGCATCCAAAAAATCGCAATAATCTTTGTCCTTTGTTACTATTGATATGAAACAAAGTCTCAATTTTCAAATTACGTCCATTTTCTTTGGAAATTCAAAAACGTCGCTGTGGCGTGAGATCGCTCTGGAGAAGCAGCAGCGCTGATCTCTCTTCCGGCTTAATAATACCAAATAAACATGAATGAGCGTCTGAAAGTGTGTTAAAGATAGAGTACAACTTATCCAAATCCGGATCATGTCACATTGATTCACTCAATCAGCGTTTCAACCGTGGAAAGACGTCAGTTAAACAGCTTGTAATCAATGTCATCATCATATTTACCTCAGAAAACCCACATAAACTCGTTAGTCAGCTAGAAAAAATAACTCTAGAGAGGAGCATTTTGCTAAATATATACACCATATTACATATGCATTATAATCTTAATGTTCTTCAATATTTAATGCATATTTGAATAAATCTGGCAAGTTTTTATGACAGCCACCATTTAAATGTTTATATTTCATATAATCTTCTTATTATAAAAATAAATAAAAGTGTAATTTAAGTGTTTGTATAGCTACAAAACAGTTCATTATTACCTTCATATTAGGCTAATGAAGCCTATAGGCTACAACTAGACTCCCATAGTTTACAGCATTAGTTCAGAGATTTGATTCCCTTGAGAAAATTTGCCATTTATTGGAACTGATGTCCAAAATAATCAATATTGAATCAAGTCGAATTGGAATCGAATCGAATTGCAAGCTTGTGAATCGAAATCGAATCGAATTGTGAAATTTGTGTCAATACCCAGCCCTAGTTCTCAATGCAGATTTTTTTCATCTGGGATTACACACACACACACACACTGATCCGTGTCACGTACCGTTCGGCAGGTTTCTCAGGACACTGATGGCTTCTGGGAGCAAATGAGTGAAGTTCTGAACATTCGCTCTAACTCGACTCAACCTGCTAGTTACTTCAGTGACGTTAAACACCAGCCCTGGAACACACACACACACACACACCAATACACAATCAGTGTGCAAGTCAACAGCTTTACACTTCAGTCACTCCGTCTCGTCTCTTTCGTGTGTTCACCTGCAGTGAGTGTGTCCAGGGCTCCGCTGGCGTCCCGAATCTCCCCGCTCGCCCGGAGCGCCCTCGTCCCCTGCGCAGTGAGCGAGTGCTCCGACGTCTAACAGAAAACAGGACGATCAGCATCACACACTGCAGACTTCACAATATCAACAACAGCACTGGATGATGTATAGCAGCGAGTCAGTGTTGGGTGTGACTAATTAATGTAATTTAAATACTTTTCCCTTGAAAATGTAAAGTAAGGGATTACTCTTCATTTATCTGTAATTTAATTACAGTTACTTCTGATGTAATTGAGGTAAATACTGTGTACAGATCAATCCGATCTCACAGCGATTCGTATGCATTTTATGAGGTGTCTAAATATTACGCACAAATTCGTGTAAAATATGATAAAAGTGTGAAATGTCATGAGATCAGACATAAAACAATAGTGGGTTTAACACCAAAATGTATTGTCTGATGCTAAAAAGTATATTTTTATAATGTAACCTTCTCCACCTTGGTCAGTTTAAGGATAATTCATGCAATTTTATAGTATTTATTTGAAATAATTAAAGCAGATTCATGTCTATCCTTGTATTATTCAGCTGGTTGAGATTGATATGGGATTTTGAAAGTAATTAGTAATTAAAAGTAATTAAATGCTTTTTAGAGAGAGTAATTAGTACAGTAATCTAATTACACAGTTGAAGAGGTAATTAGTAACTAGTAATTCATTACTTTTTTAGAGTAACTCACCCAACACTAGCAGCGACTCCCAAACCTTTCCCAGTCCAATCGCTTGGACGTAAAATATTCACCATTTTAAAGTAAATATTTTAATAATTTAACAACAAATTAAAAGCAAACAGATATAATATCTCATCTTTTTTAGATTCAAATAATGTATACAGGCCAAAAATGTATTGTATAATATATTATATATTTAAATTCATGAAAGTAGATTTTGTTTAATTAAATTACTCTGAGAATAATATATATATATATATATATTTATAAATAAATAAATAAATAATTTCGGTTTTAGTTCAATTAATAAAATATTTATTAGTTTTAGGTAATAATACCCCTGGTTTTATGAGCATTACTCATTATTTTATATGAATTAATTTATAATAAAAACTTGTATAATTTATTTTATTGTTACATCCAATTAGCTTATTTTGTGAAACCTCCCTGTAGGCTTTGATTGGTGGACGTACCAGATTGAGGGCGGAGCTTGCGCTGTGATTGGCGGCGTGAGCCAGATCTCCCGCCATCTGAATGTTTTCTCTGATGTTGCTGTTGGTCTGACTGACGCTGGTCGCGTTCACTGATGCAGATCTGACCTCGGATAGAGAACTGACCGCAAAAAAGAAAGATATCGAGTTATTTACAATACCAACAATGTATACAAGATGCGTTTTGTTGGATTTTTAGCGTGACGCACCTGTTAAGGGCTTGTGCCTGTTTGCTGAGGGCTTGCGCGTGATCCTCGGCCCGGTACACCATCTGCAGGGCGTCTCTTTTGGTCAAATCCATCACTAAAGTGTCCACATGCTTCCTGAGATTCACACTCCAGCCTTCAAGATGGTTCTTCATCTCATCCAGAGTCTGGAACGACAAACGCATCATCTGGGATCACATTCACCGTCTCATATACGTATGTGTTATATGAGGTAGAAACGTCACTTACATCCGTCCCGTTGTCCATGTTTTCTGCTATATTGAGGGCATCACTCAGCAGGTCTTGAGCTTCCTGTACTTGTGTTTCTACTTCCTGGTTCAGATTGTTGACATTGTTGCTGGAGATCTGGAGAAAAATATTTTTTAAATGTCTCTCTGCTCAAAACTAAAGTAAAAATTGTGAAATATTAATCATTTGTTTTTTTATGTGAATATACAGTAAAGTGTAATTTATCATCATTACTCCAGTCTTCAGTGTCACATGATCCTTCAGAAATCACTCTAATATGAGGGTCTGATGCTTAAGAAATATTTATGATTATTATGGAGTAATGATGCTGAAGATCACAGGAATACATTACGCTTTACTATATATTCACATAGAAAACAGATGATTTACATTATAACAATATTTGAATGAATAATTTATTTCTTTTCATTTCCTTTTCCTCTTCAGAACATGATCATTAGCAACAGAACATATTTTAACAAAAAATAATAAAAACAAAATCTCAGCATGTTCAAAAGAGAAGAAAAGGAATATAGAAAAAAAAAGGAGAAGGAAGAAGCTAACTTATATATTTTTTTTGTTTCTTCTTATTTACTAGCTTTTATATTTTGAAGCTATATTATTTTATATAGCCTATTTAAATAATTGGTTTAATTAAATGTTTTTTATATTTATTTTTTATGTGTTTTTACACATGTAATTAAATACATATTTTAAGAGTTATTAAGATTAATTAATAAGAAAAAAAGTAGATCGGATCATGAGCTATCTAAAGATTCCCATTCCCATTATATTTGCCTTCCCCTTTTACAAATCTAGCTTTGAAACGGCTACTGTTTTCTCTTTACAAAATATCATTATTTATCCTTTTTGAGAAACAAAAAAAGAAAAAACTTAATCATTTGCAGTACATTTTATCTAAAAATAAGTCACACAATACAATTATAAAGTGGAAAAGAAAAATAATAAATAAATAAAAAAAACACAAAATGTAATACTGACAATAATATAAATATTAATGGAATGGCAAGAAACAGACTGTATGGAAAATTGGACATTTGTCCCAGTCTACTTTTCTAACATAGACATTTTAAACCTTCTTTTAAATTGCACAATTTTTATAATAATATTTCGCTGTTGTTACAGTATTTTTCTGAAGTAAGCGCAGTGTGTGTGTGTGTGCTGGACTCACCGCGAGCCGGCTCAGGCTGGTCTGGATCTGCTCCGTCAGGCGACGGCTCTGGTTATTGTGGCTCTCGCTCGTGTTGATGATCTCCTGGATCTGCAGGATCTGACGCTCGAGTCTCCCGAGGGTGGAGGAGATGTTCTCCAGTCTGAACTGGTTCTGTACGAGCGGATGTGCAATCTCCTCCTGAACCCTCCGCAGAACAGACACTGCAGAACTAAACACACACACACACACTTTTGAACACTGTTGCCTATAAGGAACTGTTCCATGTCAACTAACTAAAGTAGTGAGTAACTACCTTAGTTAACATGAACAACACTTCTACAGCATTTGTTAATATTAGTTAATATTAATTTCAACTAGAGCCAGACCGATATTATCGGCCGATATTAGGCAACTATCGGTATCGGCAGTTATAATGGCCGATAACTGAATATTTAAAAAATGAAGCTTGAACCATGTCATGAGTGTTGGAGTTGTATAGTTTGTCCACCAGAGGGCGCTCTACACCGTCACTGTTGGCAACACACGTTGAGTTGGTAATGAGACATACATTGCTTGAATAACAATTAAAAGATAGATTTAACTTTAATAAGCATGACAAAATTTGTGACTATCATGTCCAGTTTTGCTGCCGAGAGTGAAGCGGAATTAGCTAGTAATAGTTACGTGTAGTTGACTGTCCTTTTAACTTTTGACAATGTGACTGAAGTATTTCTTTAATAGCGCGTGACAGTTATAGCAATGAGACGCATCATCTCTCCTCGGCCTGTTATATTGAAAATGTATTAAAATTTGCAGTATGACGTTATCCATTGCTAAATTATGGCTCATCATAGACTAGCTAACCATAAAGCTATAGCTAATGCCACTATCATCAGTCTGTTCTGTCGTGACAATAAAAGAAACAAGTTTGTTTTTAAAATGCATTATCATATTATTTTAGTTAAACTCATAAATAACTACAAATAACTAACGTTAGGGAAATCTGTTAATGTTTTGTAAACATTAAAAAAAAAAAAAATATCGGCCGATATATCGGAATATCGGATTTTAAAACCCCAAAATATTTGTATTGGTATCGGCCTTCAAAATCCTTTATCGGTCGGGCTCTAATTTCAACATTTACTAATACTTTATCAAGTTGACAGTTAATGCACTGGGAACTAACATCAACAAATCTACTGCTCATTGCTAGTTTTTGATAGTTACTGATGTTAGCTAATGAAGCTGATTGTAAAATGTGTGTGTGTGTGTGTGTGTGTGGTACCTGAGTTGGCGCTGCGCAGTCGCACTGCAGTGTGTCAGACTGACGGTCCTGATCCTCTCCAGCGTCGCGTTCATCTCCTCCATCAGGAACGTGTCGTTCGTGCCGTCGAGATCAGCGTCCGTCGTCACGTTCACAGAGCGAACCTGCTCCGTCAGGCCTGGACCAATCACAGACCAGCAGAGCTGAGCACAGTAGCCATAAAATAACACAAATAATACTCAAATAGCTTTATTTGTCTACCGGTGATGGCGGAGTGAGTGTTCCTGATGAGCTCCAGCAGCTGTTTGCCCAGCGAGAGCTTCTCCTCAGCCTTCAGCAGCACCGCTTCACTGCCATCCAACACACTCTGGACCTGCACACACACACACTGAGCATCAGCATCAGCCTCTCGTCGCCATGGTTACCGTGAGGAGGGATGCGAGCGCACCTGTTGCTGCAGGTCAGTGATGCCATCGCTCAGGCGTCTCAAGCTTCGCTCTCCTGCGGTCAGGTGATGATCTGGGCTCTGATCCCACGACATCAAACTCTGCAAAGGAGGTTTACTTATGAAGTGTTCATGCATGCGGTGTTACATGAGTGATGGTTTATGCAGGCTGGGTCACATGACTGACCTTGACCTCTCGGGTCTGGTTCTCGAGCGTCAAGAGCTGGCTGTAGGGGGCGATGATGACACCCGACAGGTTTAGGGACGCGACTGACCCGTCTAGAGAGTCCAGATCGTCCAACAGCAGTCCTGTGCATCCGTCATCACACGCTGAGGAGACACGAGCTCGTCATCACACCGACACCGCAACATGCACACTCCACTCAACACTGAACTCCACTGAATCAACTCTGAACTCAACTGAATCAACTCTGAACTCAACTGAACTCCACTGAATCAACACTGAACTCAACTGAATCAACTCTGAACTCAACTGAATCAACACTGAACTCAACTGAGCTGAGCTGAATCAACACTGAACTCAACTGAATCAACACTGAACTCAACTGAATCAACACTGAACTCAACTGAGCTGAGCTGAATCAACACTGAACTCAACTGAATCAACACTGAACTCAACTGAATCAACTCTGAACTCAACTGAGCTGAGCTGAATCAATACTGAACTCAACTGAATCAACACTGAACTCAACTGAATCAACACTGAACTCAACTGAGCTGAGCTGAATCAACACTGAACTTAACTGAGCTGAGCTGAATCAACACTGAACTTAACTGAATCAACTCTGAACTCAACTGAATCAACACTGAACTCAACTGAGCTGAGCTGAATCAACACTGAACTTAACTGAATCAACACTGAACTCAACTGAATCAACACTGAACTCAACTGAATCAACTCTGAACTCAACTGAGCTGAATCAACACTGAACTCAACTGAATCAACACTGAACTCAACTGAGCTGAAAAACAAGTCAACTGAAATTTAATTTGATTCATAATTGATAAATTCTGTAACTATTATAAAACTGAACTGAATCAACACTAAACTCACCTGAAATTAATTTAAACTCAACTGAACTGAAATAACTCTGAACTGAACTGAAAAACAAGCTGATAATTGATCACAATATCCAACAATATCATAATTGATACTGACATTGACACTGTTACTGAACTCAACCAAATAATTGATGAAGTTTGCATCATCAAAGGTTATAACTTATTTTCCGATTTGTCACGGTGAAGCTGCATTGAAACATCAGTAGAATTAGCGCAGCCTTACACACACACTGCTCGCTGACCAGCACGTGTCTCTCCTCACACTGGTCACACAGATGACCTCTGACCCCAGGCTTGCACTCGCACCGGCCCGTGCGTCCGTCACACACACCGTGCACCGACCCGGTCCCGTTACACCGGCACACCTGACACCGGCCGCCCGGCTCCGACGGGTCGCCATGGTAACCCACCGAACACCTGAGATGCGGAGAGAGCGTTAGCTAGAGTTTTAACGATTCCAGTAAGGGAAAAAAACTTAAATATCATTCACATTTAAACATGTCATCTGAATATCATGAAGCTGAACAACTCTTACACAGGACGCGTTTGCCTGTGTTTCGAAAACACAGTTGAAGAACAACCAGCCAAACTAATATACATGTCAAGCTTTATTAAAGACCAGTAAACACAGCAAGAGAACAAATAAAACATTTGCAATCTCGATTGATTGAAATACGATTGAAATAAACAGTGTTTTAAGATGTTCAGGTTCAGAAACTGTAATCAAATGTACAATAACACTACAGTTTATAAATAAAATATACATTACAAATATATTTACAAAAGTTATTCAGTGGATGTTCTCAGTCTCTGGTGTGTGATTAGTGTTATTATAGAGACGGAGGAATATTAGCGCTGTCCCTTTAAGAGCTGCAGTGTATAATGTGTATCAGAGCCGTGCAGCTCTTAAAGGGACAGCACTAATATTACGAGTGTGTGTGCCGTAACGTCACATGACCTCACCTCTCACAGTAGCGGCCCTCGTATCCCTCCTCACAGCGGTCGCAGCGGAAATCTCCAGCGCCCTCTAACACACACGTGGTGCTGAAGCTAAACACACGCAAAACACACACATCACGCTGAAGTCTGAGAACCACTGCTTTCCATGACATACACACAGCTGTGACCTCACCTTTGACCTCGCAGTGGACAGGCACACAGCGAGCAGTCGCTGACCGAACCCTGAACCTTCCCATAATGCCCTGCGGCGCACAGGTGACAGTGCTCTCCTGCGGTGTTGTGCTGGCATCCCTGAACACACGACACAGATACACGGATTGAGCCTTCATCATCAGTCTGATGTGGATAAAGCGGGTTTATCGATGTGGGTTTGCTCACCAGACATTGGCCCGTCTCCAGGTCACATGACACACTGTGGTTGTTGCACCGGCACGGGACGCAGGGCCGGATGAGCGGCCGGTCTCGGCCCTTCATGTTGAGCTCGGACACGGCCTGCCGGTAATAACCCGGAGAGCACTCCTGCAACAAGAGCGTTCAGTTCAGTCAGACGTGTTCCAGAAGTGTGTGTGTGTGTGTGTGAGGAGTGTGTCCCGGACCTGACACGAGAGCCCGGCGTATCCCAGCGGACACTCGCACGCCTCCACCAGTCGAGCCACTCCTCCGGCTCCTCCCTCGGGGACGTCATCCGCATCCAGAGACACTTCCAGCGAGATGTTGGAGATCCTGGAGAGAACAGAGCGGAGACGCCGTTACTCTCTCCGAGTTCATCGGGTCATTTTCATTTGTGAAAATTTGTAAGTGTTCAAGACTTTCGTCGCACTTGAACCACAAACACACACAACATTTTTGTTATGGATTCGAGGAGTTTTGAGGTTGAAATTTTGAAAAGTAATAAATCCTTCATCAGTGTGACCCCCATAGGAATGAACACGTAGAAAAACCTAAAACTGCTCAAAATTCAAAGTAAAAATGCTAAAACTTTACCCAAAAATTATTTTTATAACGTCTACATGCGTGTCTGAATGTACACTGAACCGAACTGACTCATTTACTCCATATGAAGAGTTCAGATGCAAAAGCCTCTAAATGCCATTTGAAATTTTCTTCTAAAATGACCGTTTTTATCAAGCTTGTATATTTAAGTTCAGTAATTTCACTTAAATGACAATTAATAGGTAATCTTCATTGCCATTTAAGTGAAATTACTGAACTTAAATATACAAGCTTGATAAAAATTGTCATTTTAGAAGAAAATTTCAAATGGCACTTAGAGGCTTTTGCATCTGAACTCTTCATATAGAGATATAAGCCCATCTAGAGTCATCAAATATCATGTGTTATTATTATTTTCCACAAGAGGATCAGCAAAGACACAAAGTGTATTATATTTAGAGCTGAATTAAAAGTGTTAGGCATGAAATTGTGAGAAATTTTGAATTTAAGTTGAAAGAATGTGAGGAATGTGCTTAAATGACTATATTTATTGATCAAATATAGTAATTAAAAGGAAAATATGTTTTTGAAATGTTTTTAAATATCATCAAAATTAAATAAAATAAGATTTCTGGATAAAAAAAAATGTTTAAAGGGATAGCTCACTTTGAAATTAATTTTACCTCAAGGGCATCCGAGATGTAGGTGTCTTTGTTTCCGCAGTATTTTCAATTTTGACATTTTTCAGTCAAACCGTTGTTGTCTATCAGTCATACACTGGAGGCTAAGGGGGTCCACCAAAGAGCAGCACAGAGAAGTCCAAATTAAACATGATTTAATGACTCGTAAATGTAAGTACACATTGGTGGCCTAAGACACGAAACGAGCGGTTTGTGTGAGAAAACCAACAGTGTTTATATCGTTTTACCTCTTGTAATCACAGCCACGACAAAATGATCTGACGGCACGGGCGCTTCGGTCTGGAAGTGATCGCTCGCGCGCCGACGTCACTCTTTGTTTATACAGAGATTTGGGAAGTTTTACCTTTCCCTAAACATATTTAGATATACGGGAAACCGCAATGGAAGACGATTTCGGTATATCTAAATATGTTTAGTAAAAGGTAAAACTCACGAAATCTCCGTGTAAATATTGAGTGACGTCACACGCAAGCGATCACTTCCGGCGTAACATTGAACTGATTCAGTTCGGTTCAGTTCAACTGATTCAGATCACTATGATTACACGAGGTAAAAACGATATAAACACTGTTGGTTTTCTCACACAAACCGCTCGTTTCGTGTCTTAGGCCATCAGTGTGTACTTACATTTACGAGTCATTAAATCATGTTTAATTTGGACTTCTCTGTGCTGCTCTTTGGTGGACCCCCTTAGCCTCCAGTGTATGACTGATAGACAACAACGGTTTGACTGAAAAATGTCAAAATTGAAAATACAAAAAAAATACAAAAAACAAAGACACCTACATCTCGGATGGCCTTGAGGAAAGATAAAACATATCAAAAATTAATTTCAAAGTCAACTATCCCTTTAAGTATAATTGCACACACACTGACCGGCTCTGCTGCAGTCCGGATCCGTACGAGGCTTTGATGAGGACGTACTCCACGTTACTCAGCACAGACATGAAGTCGGCGCGGCTCACGGCTTCATCCGACACGGAGTTGAAATACTTCCACTTGTGCTGCACACACACCGAGACACGCTCACACAGGGTCACACACAGCACTACAACTCATTCATCAATCTTTATAGTCTTTTAAATTCAAAAATAGTTAAATAAATAAATATAAACATAAAACAAAATGGCAGAAATAAAAGTGCAGCAGACGCAATGACTGGTAACTTTAACCACTGAAAGAATACTATCACAAAAATATCACTTTCTTTATTAAATATGAGTTTTTTCTGCCGTGAATTTATGATTGACATATTTATATGAGTAAAATCACACTCATAGACATGAGAAACGCCTCTATATCGGACGAGCTGCAGATTAAATAGTGTGAAAAGATTATTTCATCAAAATCAAAATTCCCATTAATATTTTCCTTTCAATAATTCAAGTTCTGCTTCATAAAAATGGCCGTTTTCAAGAGTTTTCCACCCTGGGCTTTACGACACAGAAGTCATGTGATCAGACTCACCTCGGTCAGAGGAACTTCCTGTTCGGTGCGGACGCCGTTCTGCGGCGCGGGAGCGTCGGTGTAGATGACTAACTTGCGCAGGTGTCCGCCCCTCATCAGAACCTGAGGCTCGTGATTGGCCAGCCCGACGCCATCGAGAGCGAAGAAGGCGATGGTGAAGGAGAGTCTTCCTCCGTACGACAGCAGCTGCGAGACACGAGGACACACACACTCAGCTGACTTTAATCCCAGTTCATTTCAACATTTACTAATGCATTATTAAGACCTGTTAACTAACATAAACTAACAATAAACAGTTTTATTTTTTAAAAAGATTAAGAAATACTGTAACACATATATTGCATAGATGGTATGCAAAGAATCCGTGGGGTTTGTACCTTGTTACCGTGGTATTTGGGCGGGGTTTGTACCAGAGCCCGTCTAACGGAGAGCCTATTAGCCCCGTTGTGTATCATCTTGGTTGCAGTTCCATTATAATTCCACTGGGGGTGATCACGAGCGAGTGCAGAATGAATGGGAGTCTATGGGGCTAAACGGCTAAATGTGTCTCTTTCACCTGCTTGTCGTTAAATTAACATCGATTTTATTGTTGATTCCACAAGTTCAATATAGATTATAGGCCAAAAGTGGAATGAACGAGTACTTATGTCCGTTTGATTTCTTACAGGTTAGGCCGTTGTTGGCCCGAACACGCTAGCATTCTGCTATTGTGTGACGTCATCACATTTTTAGAACAGATAAGTGAACTTAAAAATGCAATATTCAGCTGAGTGTATTATCTTAGCCCTCCATTTTGAAAGCAACTTTCAAATTACTTGACAAAAAATTACATCCTGAGAAAAGTGGATTTCTGGGGGTGAAACCCCATTGACTCCCATTCATTCTGCACTCGACCGCGAGCGCCCCCGCATGGACAGAGACGCGTTACTGCAGCCAGTCCACAACCCGGAAGTAACCAGCCAGTGTCTCTCTTCAATTAGACATTCTCTGTTTGTACATTGTTACCGTGGTATTTGGGCGGGGTTTGTACCTTGTTACCGTGGTATTTGGGCGGGGTTTGTACCTTGTTACCGTGGTATTTGGGCGGCAGTCTCCAGTAGAAGGGTCCGGTGAGCACAGACAGACTGTGCAGGTGAGCCGCGTCCAACAGCATCTCCTCCTGCGAGTAATAAACGCCCTCCAGCGTCCCCTGCTGGTCACTCTGAGACACGACACGCAGCAGCGGCGGGGCAGGACCCAGCGCCACCTAAAACACACATACACACACAGACAGAGCAATGGGTTAAATATAGGGCTGGGTAATAAATATCGATTTCTCGATATTTATCAATTCTCATTTTTACAAACCGATATCGATTCTTAAATCTCAAGAATCGATTAGTCATCCTGTTTCATTTGAATGAATGGGACATTGTATAGCGGCTGCGCGCATCCAAAACATCGCAATAATCTTTGTCCTTTGTTACTATTGATATGAAACAAAGTCTCAATTTTCAAATTACGTCCATTTTCCTTAGAAGTTCAAAAACATAAATAGCGTTTTGTCGCTGTGGCGTGAGATCGCTCTGGAGAAGCAGCAGCGCTGATCTCTCTTCCGGCTTAATAATACCAGTCACAGCGCCAAATAAACATGAATGAGCATCTGAAAGTGTGTTAAAGATACAGTACAACTTATCCAAATCCGGATCATGTCACATTGATTCACTCAATCAGCGTTTCAACCGTGGAAAGACGTCAGTTAAACAGCTTGTAATCAATGTCATCGTCATATTTACCTCAGAAAACCCACATAAACTCGTTAGTCAGCTAGAAAAAATAACTCTAGAGAGGAGCATTTTGCTAAATATATACACCATATTACATATGCATTATAATCTTAATGTTCTTCAATATTTAATGCATATTTGAATAAATCTGGAAAGTTTTTATGACAGCCACCATTTAAATGTTTATATTTCATATGATCTTCTTATTATAAAAATAAATAAAAGTGTAATTTAAGTGTTTGTATAGCTACAAAACAGTTGATTATTACCTTCATATTAGGCTAATGAAGCCCAACTAGACTCCCATAGTTTACAGCATTAGTTCAGAGATTTGATTTCCTTGAGAAAATTTGCCATTTATTGGAACTGATATCCAAAATAATCAATATTGAATCAAGTCGAATTGAATCGCTTGTGAATTGAAATCGAATCGAATTGTGAAATTTGTGTCAATACCCAGCCCTAGTTAAATACATGCAGGATTCATGAAGATGTGTGTGTGTGGTCCCTACTCACCGGCACTCGGATCAGGCCGCTCAGCTCCTCACACACACTGGACACCCCGAAGCAGAAGCACGGACTGCAGCCGGACGGGTTCTCCGCCGTCAGACCGAACGTCCCGCTCTTGCACTCGTCACATCCCCTGCCGCCCACATTCTCCTGAACACACAGTTATCAAGAGTTACTCCACGTGTGTGATCATGGAAAGCTCCAGTTCTCCTCTATATCAGTGTCAGTGTGTCTGAACTCCTGAAACGCCTCCATTGTAGTCTCGAGTTTGAACACGTCACAATATTCCTCATTATAATAATTAATGTGTAGAATAAAGGGGCGGGGCCTGGTTGAGTTAGTTAGGAGTGTGTTAAACTGGCGGTTATGGAAAGGGGCGGGGCATTTCCCAAACACACTCGAAGTACTCGACCAATCACAACACACTGCTCCAGCCGACCAATCAGAGCACAGTGTGCTCTAATACCGTATTAATTGCATTTAAAACATATTAAATATTAAAAACTTCTAACAGTGTATGGATACGGCGCTATCGTCACCTTGCAGGAACACCGTCCGTGATCCTCACACCCACACACTCCCAGCGAGCCGTCGCAGAAGTCCTCGCGCGTGCCGGCCGGGTCGCAGTCGCAGGCGGTGCATTCTGGGAAGTTTCTGAAGCCCAAAGCGCAGCGGTCACACTTGAGGCCGGAGAAGTGTGTGTTGCAGCGACACTGAGCCGACAGCAGATCACACTGAGACGAGTTCGAGCCGACAGGACTGCAGTCACACGCCTGCACACACACACACACACACACACATACCGTATTAAACGCTTATCACAATACCGTGGTGCTATCGTCAGTTGGGGAGTGATGTGTCGCACCTTACAGCCGGACACGCCGTCGTGACCCCAGTGACCTTCCTCACACTCTTCACACTTCGGCCCGTGTGTGTGTGGAGGGCAGATACACTCGCCCGTCTCTGCGTTACAGTTCCCGTGTGTGTGTGCGCAGTCACACGCTAGAGACACAAAACAGTCGAGATTACATGAGCCCATCACACTGCAAAACACACACACACACACACACTCACACACACACATAAATCAATGAGAATAATGTGAGTTCTTACGTGTGCATCCGTTCTCTCTAAAGTTGTAATATCCGCGCTGACATCGATCACATTTGTCACCTGTCACTCCAGTGATGCATCGGCACCGCCCCTCCTCGTCACATGACCCAGACACAGAGCCCGATTGGTTACATTCACACAGTCTGCAGCCATCGCCACTGTTAATACCATAATAACCAGCCTGAAACACACACACACACATATTATATGAACAGCTGCCAATCATCACACTGCAAAAATGCTTTTCTTAATCAGTATTTTTGTGTTGTTTCCAGTCCAAATATCAAATAATTCTTAAATCGAGATGCATTTACTTTTACATTTACTAAAATGCCATAAGATATCATTGTCTTGTTTTATATTTTCTTAATTTTTATTTATTTCCCCAGAAAATAAAATAATAATATCTTACTTTTAAGATATTTATTTATTTATTTATTTATTTACAAGTCTTTGTTTTATTTACAAATTTATTTAAAATTTACAAATTTATTTATTTATTAAAAATTTATTTATTTACAAATCTCATTGATTTATGTGTGAGTAAATGCATCTCGATTTAAGAATTATTTGATGTTTGGACTGGAAACAACACAAAAATACTGAGCAAGAAATCAGTTTTGCAGTGTGAAACTCTGCTCGTTCATGAGCGAATGAAGCAATGAAACATTATGGTAAATAAATAATCAAAAACACAGCAGACGTACCAGACAGCGGTCACACGTTTGTCCGACGACGTTGGCTTTACACTCACACTGACCCGTGATGACGTTACAGACGGCGGACAGAGACCCGTTACCATAGCAACCGCAGGCTACACACACACATGCAGAGAGAGAACGTGATTTCAGACACACACACTACAGTAAAACTGACGATCAGTACCGTGTTTGTCCACTGGGCGTCACTAGAGCTTCAGTGGTTAAAAAACATTTTGGTAACACTTTCTATAAAGACCATTATGATGAATTACAGCTCCTTTTATACTAATTTATAAGGAAGTATTACTATTTTATAAACAGCTCCACAGCTCAAGATTAATTAATCCACGTTGTTACAAAAAGCGTTTTAGAAAATCTTTTTTTCCAACTGCAATTAGATTTTACAATCAGTGCTATATAAGATGATGGTCATATATATAATCATAGTCATAATGCTTTGAAAAATTGATATTTGAGTACAAGACTTGTTGTTGTTGTGTATGTTGTTATTTTTATTGTATTTTTGTGCTGCTGGGACATATAAATTTCCCCCCGGGGATTAATAAAGTAAATCAATCAATCAATAAATACATTAATATTTGCATTTGCATTTATATTATGTTTATAATTACTAGGGCTGTGCAAAAATTAGTGATTAATCGCATCCAAAATAAAAGTCTGTGTTTACATGATATATTTGCGTGTGCTGTATATAATTATTTTGTATATATAAATACACACACATGCATCTATATATTTAAGAAAATGTGTTATTCATATATAAAATATTTATATTTATATAATATAGATTATGTATTTATATATATACAGAATTTAAGCGCAAATAATTCTTAAATATATACATGCATGCATAGGTATTTATATATACAAAATAATTAATAATATTATGTAAACACAGACTTTTATTTTGGATGCGATTAATCGCAATTAATTTTTGCACAGCCCTAATAATTACTCATAAGTCGTGCATTAGCTTTTTCAGTGTGCATGCTCATAATCCATTACACACTGATTATAAATGAACAAATAAGCTCACTCACACACACACACACAAGATATTGAACAAACGAGCGTCTCACCCTGGCAGTTTTTGTGTGTGACGGCGTCCCCGTAGAACCCGTCCTGGCAGCGCTCGCAGTGCCGGCCCGCCGTGTTGAACACACACTTCACACACTCGCCCGTGAGCCCGTCGCAGTGGCCCGCTTCAGACCGGTCCACGTTCCCGTTGCACTCACACACCGAGCAGCGCTGGCCCGGGACCGTCGGGTCGCCGTAGTAACCGTCCGCACACCTGACCATGAGAGAGAAGTGTGTGTGTGTGAAACATTCTCTCAGACCCTGAAGTGTTTAACCGTGAGGAATATCAGGGATCTCGTACCTCTCACACTTGTGTCCGGCGTATCCCAGCGGACACTGATCACACACGACCTCTCCGGGACGCTGAAGCACACACGTGGGGCTGAAACTGCAAGATATTACAGGATATTCAACAGAATCTACATTTCATTACACACACACACAATTATCACAGTTTACAATCACAAGTAAACATCCACTCAACACATTTATCACTAAAACTATCTAATCACCACATGAAGTGTAGCCGAGATGGGGACTCGAGTCGCACTTGAGTCACACAAACACTCGTGACTCGACCCACTTTTCGCAATTATTGCTTTTTAAATCTAAATTAATTTTAATGTATTTCTATTTTCTTTTATTGGCGCATATGTTGGGGAAGCGTATGATAAGCTGCATGTCCCCCACCCTTTGTCATACTGTGCATGAGACAGAGCGTATTTAGGCCACGCCCACAGCGGGGGAAACAATCCAACCGTCTCCATTGACTTTGCGTCTGTAGATTTCTCATAAATTCAACAAAAGTTGGCATTGTAAATCATCCCGATCTGCACCGTCATCACAGACATCGCTAGAAAGCGCTCTCTCTCGCTCTCTCTCTCCAGTTCAATGTTGTCGGATCCAAATATGGTCATTTCCTTTTAATCAGCAACCAATCGCGAAAGTAAAAGGGGGATTTAACTCTAAATGAGCAATCTCATTGGCCTGATGGAAATCCGTTTTGCGTTTTCTCAAATGACTTTTCTCTCAAACTCCAAGTCTGAAATCTCCACTACAGTTGCACCGATATACCAAACCTAATACACCAAACTGTCCAGTCTTGTACCTAGTTTTATTATGAACACTATTACAGATGGATTTGTAAATATATTATTCCTAGCTTGATTTATATAACATTGTTTTTCTAAAAACATGGCGAAAATCTATTTAAGGCTATCTGATGACAGGATAACAAAAGTAGATATCCATAAATATCTATTTTCCCCCATCTATTACTAGGGTTGGGTATCGAGAATCGAGTATCGATTGGAACCGGGACTAACTTTTCGTTTTTTCCCGGAATCGTTCAAAAGTTAAAATTTCGATTCCTAGTTTCGATATTCACAGTCCACCGAGCGGAAGAAGAAACCGCTGAACAACACCAACGAAGAAGCGTCTACCGGAAGTGCTGGCATAACCGCGCGAGTCGAACATGATTACCTTACGTCGGCGGTCCAAAGTGTGGCTTCACTTTTCTAAAAATAACGAAATCTCGGCAAAATGCAAAATTTGTGACAGAAGGAGTATTTCCTTCAGAAAGACCGTTGGTTAGCAAGGTTAGCTAAACTTTTTTGACCCTGCCTCTTAAAAGAATCAGAATCAAGAATCGTTAGGAACCGGAATCGAAACAAGGAATCGGAATCGGAATCAGAATTGTTCAAATTCAAACGATACCCAACCTTATCTATTACTGTATGTGAACACAATGAAAAAAATATTTTAAACCTGGCTTTATCTAATAGGCTCCTGAGACTTCGTTTTTTTTTAATATATATATATGCAAATTCGCACATATTTAATTAGGCAATGCCTAATAATTTAAGACTTGAGACTTGACTTGAGCTTCCAAAAAATGACTTGTGAACATCTCTTCCGTGTGCTAATGCTAACTCAGAGTGTTAAAGCCACTTTCATTGTAAGTGTGTGATCATGAATAAAGACACAGTTTGTGTTACTGTGAGAAACGCTCAGACATCCAGACACACAAAAGCCCCCCTCCCTCGGGAAGGATCCGGGCGGATTCGGCACAGTCACTCACTCACACACACACACACACACACACACAGTCACTAACATAGTTAGACGCCAGAGTCAGTGGGCAGGAGCATCTCTGGCACACACACACACTTGTTAAGACCACAGTGTGAGTTGACAGGAGCATCTCCGGCACACACACACACACTCACTTGTTAGACTCCAGTGTGAGTGGACAGGAGCATCTCCGGCAGTCGTCTGGCGTTCCCTCACTGGCGTCTCCATAGAAGCCCGGATCGCAGAGATCGCAGTGCGGCCCGCGGGTGTTGTGTTTGCAGTCCTGAGAACACCACACACACACACACACCGGCACCGTTACAGTCGGGCGCGGCTAACCCTAACCCTAATAAATAAAACACTTTATATAAAACACCTACCAGACACTCTCCGTTGATGTCGCACTCGCTGGCGTGATCGTTACACTCACACTGAAGACAGTTTCCTCCGAACAGAATCCCACCGACCCGATAAAACCCGGGAATACAGTACTGGACACACACACACACACACACACACTGCTGTGAGAAACTGGTGGATATGTGCATGTTCAGCTCATGTGTAACGCATGTGTGTTCGTCACCTCGCAGGAAGATCCTGAATATCCCCACGGACACTCGCACTGCTCCACATCCAGAGGGAGTTTAGCCGGACCGGAGTGTGTGTCCGCAACTCCTAGAGACACGCCACTCAACCTGCGCACCACACACACACACACACATGTTCAGAGTAAACCATTCAATTACACAAGAAGCAAAATATTAGACAGGCCGATTCATGACATACACACACACACAGACACACACACAGAGAGACACACAAATGTGCATTTTAGAATTTTGATTTTAGAATTTTATATATATATATATTAGGGCTGTGCAAAAATGTATTGCGATTAATCGCATCCAAAATAAAAGTCTGTGTTTACATAATATATTTGTGTGTGTTGTGTATAATTATTTTGTATATATAAATACCTATGCATGCATGTATATATTTAAGAATTATTTGCGCTTAAATTCTGTATATATATATAAATACATAATCTATATTATATAAATATTAATATTTTATATATGAATAACACATTTTCTTAAATTTATACATGCATGTGTGTGTATTTATATATACAAAATAATTATATACAGCACACACAAATATATTATGTATTGTAAACACAGACTTTTTTTTTGGATGAGATTAATCGCAATTAATTTTTGCACAGCCCTAATATATATTTATATATAAGCACTGTCAAATCAATTAATCGTGATGAATCACAAACGTAAAAAGTTTACAAATATAAATGTGTGTATTTATATAAACACATACACACATATATACATAGTTTTGTTAGATGCAATTAATCGATTTGACAGGGCCTATATATACATAATAATAAAATAATAAAGATAAAATAATATCACTTGAAAAACTCTACAGAAAAACTCTAGAAATGTTGTCTCGGAAATAAACTAAACTGAAATAACTTATAGTGAGCACTAAAATTACTAACTAATATATATATATATCTGTATATAGTATAATTGCAATTAATTACATCTAACAAAAGTATGTATATGTGTTTATGTATAAATAAATAAATATAAAATACAAAATAAATATATACTTTATATATATTTATATAAATAATAAATATAAAAATATAAAATATAAAATAAATATAACATACAAAATAAATATATACTTTTTAATGAATTCATTCATTAATTAGGTTAATTTCGTCTTGTTTGTGTTCTGACCGTAGCGTTCCCTCAGCGCTAGCCTCCAGCTGAGCTTGAACCCGTAGCGCGGCGACATCCGCTAGCAGCGTCATTAGCTCGTCCCGCTGAACGCTCCTGCCGCTGTGGGCGTCGGTGAACGCGTGCGGGAGAATGCGCATCGAGACCAGCTGCTCGGTGTGAGCGTTCAGAAGCAGGCGAGAGGACGGCGTCTGTCTCAGCGTTCGCCCGTTACCCTGACACACACACACACACACTCATCACACGCGCTACTGCTGCGTTCACATTTCTGTCAGGACCACTATCGTTAGGTTCTGTTCTGGGCAGCCTCAGGGTTAACTGAACCAACATGAATCTATTGCAGATTTCATTAAAGGAGTAGTTCACTTTTAAAAACATTTGCCGATAATTTACTCGCCCCCATGTCATCCAAGATGTCCATGTCTTTCTTTCTTCAGTCGAAAAGAAATTAAGGTTTTTGATGAAAACATTCCAGTATTTTTCTCCATATAATGGACTTCAATGGGAACCAAACGGTTCAAGGTCCAAAAGACAGTTTCAGTGCAAACTACAAACTGTTCAAAGGGCTTTAAACGATTTCAGGCGATGAATAAGGGTCTTATCAAGTGAAACGATCGCTCATTTAATAAAAAAAAAAACAAAGTTTAAGTTTTATAAGCACAAATGCTCGCCTTGCTCTGTTCTGTGATGCCCGTTCGTGGCCCTCCTGTTCGAACTTGTTCATCAAAATGAACAAACCTTTTCAAGAGTCAACTCGTTCATTTCGTTCGTTGAATGAACCAAATGACTCGAAAAAAGATTCGTTCATTTTGATGAACGAGTTCGAACAGGAGAGTCACGAACGCGCATCACAGAACAGAGCAAGGCGAGAATTTGTGCTTATAAAACTTAAACTTTGTTATTTATTTATTAAATGAGCGATCGTTTCACTTGATAAGACCCTTATTCATCGTCTGGAATTGTTTAAAGCTTTTGAACAGTTTGCACTGAAACTGTCTTTTGGACCTTGAACCGTTTGGTTCCCATTGAAGTCCATTATATGGAGAAAAATCCTGGAATGTTTTCATTAAAAACCTTAATTTCTTTTCTACTGAAGAAAGAAAGACATGGACATCTTGGATGACACGGAGGTGAGTAAATTATCAGCAAACGTTTTTTTAAAAGTGAACTAATCCTTTAATTCAAGATTTTAATGTACAACACAATTGGAGAATTTAGTCTGATTCAAAGGGGATTCAGGAAGCCAAATCCCGCCTGAGACAGGAGGAGCTGGGGAGGGAGGAGAATAAACAATTACACATCTGATATATACTGTACACATCATCTTACCTCAATTATTACACTGAAATCTGAGCTCAGCGTTTTGACCACGTTCTCCTCAGATGTGTCGTACGCAACGCTGTAGTTCAAGAAGCCGCCGTACGACGTCAGCTGTACAGAGAAATGAGGAAGATTATTTAGCTCAAGTTTAGCTCTCATCTGACAGTATTCGATCTTAGATAAGTTGACAATATTACTATTCCCCTGTGGTGCGTTTAATGTTGTTTATGTGTGTATGTGGTGTGTTTAATCCGCTTTAACACACACACCATGTGTGCGTTGATAAGTGGACAGCATTGCTGAGTATTTCCTCCTTAAAACTGCAGTGAACCAAAGACAGTCTCAAAAACACGCTTTGGTGTTTCTGACGTCACAAACCACCTTGTAACCAATCAGATCAACGTGTGATCGTCAACCAGTGGATCTCTGAGTGAGTGGGGGCGGGGCTCATTTGCATATTCATAGAACCGCGCATACTAAATGAGGCAAGGGTGTCGAGTTACACTCAAGATATTATATATATATAAGATATTATGTCATTTTGGTGATCAAAGATGAGTTTTAAGGGATAAAGTTATGGACTACAGGGGGGACTTTAAAATGCTATGTCAAGTGCAAACAATAAGTGTATTAAAATTAGTAAAAATAACAGTGTTAATATCCATCATGTTTAATGGAGATCGGAGCTGTTGGAAATGAATGCTATTATTAGATGTTTTAATTTCATGAATCCCCTGCGGACAGACGCTGTGGACGAGTGTAAGCTAATTAGCTGTACATGTGTTAATGAGAGTGAGTGATATGACAGGCCAGCGAGAAACACACACACAGAGGAGAGGGAGAGAGAGAGTCACCTTGTTGTTGAGGAACGGCTCCGGCGCGGCCCACGACCACAGCGACGGGACGCCTGCGGACACCGAGCCGTTGGACACGATCATGTTCTCGTCTGAGATCTGAGATGTGAAGATGCTGGAGCTCTGAGGAGACCGAAGGAGGAGCGCGTCTCGGTGAACCACCTGACAATCAACAACACAAGCTCTGTTTCAAACCACAGTCGAGTCGAGGCCGTCATTTGCTGCCGTCTATTTACAAATGTTTAATTAATTTGAATGAATTATTTAAACCGACAGTGTGAGTGAATGATTCATGTTCTGTTTTATGGGATTTTATATTTTGTATTTCATTGTTTCCCTGTGTTCTGTAACTGCTTCTGTTTTTCACAATTTCCCCACTGATCATACCCTCATTAGTTGCTATGGTTACTGATTGCTTTGCACACCTGTTTCTTGTTTAGTTTATTTTACCCTGTTTAAGCCCTCAGATTAGTTCTAAGTCTTTACCTCAGTCAAGCTGTTACGATGATGTAGTTTTGTTGTTTTTGGTGTGATGTTAAACATACCGAGCTGGTGAACCAGGTCGAGCTCTCGCACACGTCTGACACGCCGAAACAGAAACACTCGGTGCAGCCCTCGGGATTACTGGCCTGCAGGTTATAGAAACCCTGCTTACACAGATCACAGTTCGAGCCCATCACGTTATCCTGCAGAGAGAGAGAGGGGGGGGGGGGGGTTACGCAAGTGTAATTCGATAAAACAATATAAAGCCTGACATATAAAATAATACAAAATCATTATATTTAAAAAAGTGACATTTTGTTGAGTATCATATTTAATGTTTGTGTATGTGTGTGTGTAGCGGTACCTTGCACACACACTCCTTGCAGGGGTCGCTGTTGTGGCTTCCATCCAGGTTACACTCGCAGCGAGTGCATTGTGGGAAATCTCTGAAGCCGAACGCACAGCGGTCACACTTCTCGCCCGCAAAACCCTCCTTACACACACACTGACCTGCAGACAGACCTACACGACACACACCAGCAGCTCAGACACGCTTGAGAGATTGTGATTCAGAGATATTTCATGGCAAACTGAAGATGTTTCACCTGTGTCGAGGGTCGCGTGATCATCGTCTCTGATGCACACGGGGGTCGCTGAACCTCTCGCGTCACACTCACACTCAACGCACGGGCTGTCGGAGTACGGAGACACCTGAAACACACACAGACGTCAAAGGGTTTAACATTCACAGACTTTCAGAAACTCTTCTGGAGCTCTAATGCATAACACAGATAACACTCACTCACTCACTCACTCACTCACTGACTCACTCACTCACTCACTCACTCACACACTGACTCACTCACTCACTGACTCACTCACTTACTCACTGACTCACTCACACACTGACTCACTCACTCACTCACTCACTCACTGACTCACTCACTGACTCACTCACTTACTCACTGACTCACTGACTCACTCACTGACTCACTCACTTACTCACTGACTCACTCTGTAAAGAAGGACTCGTTATTAATGTCTTGGTAACGGGGATCAGCCAATCAGCGTCTTTGTTTTGGAGTCACGGAGAGGACACCCGTTTTTGCGCGAACTGATAGGTTTCGTTTTTGAGTTAACGGTGAGAGTGGCCGGGAAGCCCATCGTAGATATTTCTGAGGAGAATAGTTAATAAATCAGTCATCTGTGCTGTGATCCGTGCATGTGTGCGTTCAGAGACATGTGAGTACCCTGGTGAATGTTTTACATATGTGTATTTTGGTGTATTAGGGTATTTATGAGTGTTGCTTAATCTGAGGTACTCCGTTGAAATGTAGTATTGTTAGCTTAAAGTTCGCTAACAGCACATTAATGCATAGTTATTCATGGAGTGTTTATAATGATTATGTAGTCGAGAACTATGTGTTTTTGGTTGTTGTTGTTACTGAGAGAAGGCTGTTTAATTTAATAATAAGCTAATGTGTGCTGGTATATTATTTTGGTTATTTGATTTAAATAGCTAAAGTTACCTGAAGTGAAGATTATACTAAATGACAAGTATTAGCTTTAATAATTGTATCCTGACAGCATTTTGTTATTTGTATGCTGATATTTTTCTTTTCTTTATTGTTGTTGTTGTAGAACCACACACATACTGTACATTTTAAGAAGACAGACAATCATCTGTTGGCTGTCAATAAACCCCTTCAAGAGAGTCAGAGCATCCAGTTGCATTCTTACCGATGCACCACAGTGGTCACTTATCCCAACAAGCTATAATTACAGTCCTAGCTATCAAGGTCTTCGTTTCAAATTGGTCCTTCGAGCCGGAGGTTGTGTGACTGCTGTGAAGGAGGATGTTTCCATATGGTAGAGGTGAGGCGACGCCACTTCCTAATACCCGTCCGAGACGTCAGACACGTCCGCCAACCTGGTTTGCTGATTATGAAGTCTCCCTGCCTGTTGTGGAGGGACCCCCCCAGGCTGCATCACTCTCCTCACAGCCCTCCTATCAGATGCAGGAGCCCTATTACAGTAGTGAGAGGATTGACCAGATGTCAAGCACTTCACAGCTACTTGATCAGTGGAACCGGACTGGTGCTCGCTCTAAGTATTCCAGAGAGTCAGTGTTCTGGGGACCCCATTATGAGAGCACCCCAGCTAGACCACTGTCTCACAGAGTAACCCCAGGGGCTTCACCTGAAATATTAGATGAGCTGCAAAGGATAAGAGAGGAGAACCAAAGGCTTCAACTCATCGTAATGGAGATGCAAACACAGCTTAATCTAAGTAAAGGTCCAGATCCATCACAACACATTGCATTCTCCCCCCCGGAGTACAGCCCGCACGCTCAACCCTCAGTGCACACTGCCGCCACTAGCTCACTAAGACCCACACCACAGGTTACGGCCCATACTACATTAGCACCTGTGCAGGTATCCAGTAAAATAGAAGTGGACGATGAAGACTGGCCCCTTCCCCCCCCTCCAGTGGCAGATGATGAGGAGGAACCACAGCTATCCACTACCACACTGCCCACAGAGTTAGTGGTAGAGTTGATGACATGCCTTAAGAAGATGGGGAGTACTCAGGAGCAGCTTCCTGAAATGTCAGCATCAGAGAACAGTAAGCTGGTTGCATCTGGTCGGATGGTGAGGTCACACCAGCCGACAGAGCCGCAAGACCGTCCACATATTTTACCTCATGTGATTCCTCTTGAGCCAGGCGCAGCTGATGGACAGAGACCTGAAAACGTTCACTCCCGCCAAGCAACAGAGTACATATATCGGGGTCCTCAACCCACCATCCCAGATTTTAGTAGAGGGGACCCACGTGAGTTTGCTAGGCTGAAGACCTCCCTGGAGAATCTCCTCCCCAAGGATGCTACGGAGAGGTTTAAATATCAGATTCTAGTTGACCATCTAAAATTTGAGGAAGCACTCCTCATTGCTGACTCATACACCAACTCTACCCAACCCTACACCGACACTATGGCCTCCTTAACAGAGCACTATGGGCAACCTCACCAGCTAGCATTAAGGCGGATTGCCGATCTGATGGAGGCGCCTAACATCCGTAGTCAGGACATTGCTGCCTTTAAAGGATTTGCCCTCAGAGTGAGAGCCCTGGTTGGCATGCTCGATCAGCTTGGAGAGAAAGGCCATATTGAGCTTCAGTGTGGGTCCCATGTCACTAGGCTTATGTCCAAGCTCCCGCAAGACATGCGGTCTGGATTTCTGAGACACCTACAACCCCTCGGCATCCGTGTCCCTACGCTGTTAGACTTCGCTAGCTGGCTGGAGTTTGAGCTGCAGATTCAGGAGTATGGATATGAATCCCGACCCAGAGAGAACCCGGAAGGTAAAAGGGAGAGACGGAAGGACTCAAAGTATGGCAGGCCAACCACAGTCCTCCATGGAGCGGAACAGTCTTCAAGTGGCCTGACTGTCCCAGTATTCCCATCCACCAGTGCCAATCCACAAGGCAAAGTCACTCTGCCCTGCCCATACTGTACCGATGCCCTGCATTACTTGAACCAGTGCAGTAAATTTAGCCAGCTAACAACTGAGCAGCGGAGAGATTGGATCAAGAGAAACAGGCGGTGCTGGCGTTGTGGTCGCTGTCATCAGGCCGCACAGTGCAAACTAAAGGCCAGGTGCAAGAATTGTAATGGCAGACATCTGGAAGCTCTCCACGACCTTAACATTAGGTCAGCCATAGTGACACCAGCCACAGAGAACACCTCCTGTTTAGTGAGTACCGCCAATGAAGTTCTCTACTTGGATAGGCAGTCTGGCTGTAGTCAGGTGCTCCTGAAGGTAACAAAGGTTGTGCTACATAATGGAGAGCAGGCCCTGGAGACCTACGCGATACTGGATGACGGGTCAGAGCGGACTATGTTACTTCCAGCCGCTGCTAAAGAGCTTAAACTTAAAGGGGAACCAGAGAGCCTCGCTTTAAGGACTGTGCGCCAGGATCTTAGAATTCTGCAGGGTATGTCTGTCTCCTTCTCTATTTCTCCTGCCAGTCACCCCCAAAAATCCTACAAGATCAGGAGAGCCTTTACTGCCGATCAGCTGGGGCTGGCAGAGCACTCACAACCGGTGAAGACACTCCAGCGCAAATATAAACACCTGAAAGGACTCCCTTTGCAAACATTGGAATGTGTTCATCCCATGGTCCTGATTGGGTCAGACTACACGCACCTGATCACGCCAGTGGAACCGGTTCGTATGGGTCCGCCTGGAGGACCAGCCGCTGTAAAGACCAAGTTGGGCTGGACTATTCAGGGCCCAACCAAAATCCTCAGGCAATATCTCCAGCCACAGCAGTGTCTGCATATCGCCACACAGTCACCCTCTGCAGAGCTCCTTCATCATGTTGAGAAGCTATGGCAAATGGACGTATTGCCTTATAGGAGTGAGAAGATGGTGATTCGCTCAAAGCTCGATCAAGAGGCAGTTCGCATGCTGGAAACCAGGACAGTGAGGGTGGAAGTCGACGGAGTCAATCGCTACGCCACCCCTTTGCTTCGTGTAAAGAACATGCCCTGTCTCCGCACCTCCAAGGATGCTGTACTGGCGAGTCTGCGGAGCACCGAAAGACGTCTGATGAAAGACCCAATACGAGCATCAGCCTATGCAGCAGAGATCCTGAAATTGGAACAGGCAGGGTATGTGAAGAAGGTAACAGAAGAAGAGCTGAGTTTGTCTACAGAGTCCTGGTTCATACCTCACCACATGGTGAGTCATAATGGAAAAAACCGACTCGTATTCAACTGCTCCTTTGCATACAAGGGCTATAACCTGAATGAGCTTCTGCTACCAGGCCCCACATTGACCTCCAGCCTGTTAGGTGTCCTGCTAAGATTTCGGGAGCATTCTATCGCTATAAGTAGTGACATAAAAGGCATGTTCCACCAAATCAGGCTGCTGCCAGAAGACAGATCCCTGCTTCGTTTTGTTTGGAGGGACCTGAACAAAGAGGCGCCACCCTGCACTTATGAGTGGCTGGTCCTCCCCTTCGGAACGACATGCAGCCCCTGCTGTGCAACGTTTGCACTACAGAAACATGTGACCGACCATAGCCAGCCAGAGGAGGACGTCAGGGTGGCCGTTGAGCGTTATTTTTATGTGGATAACCACTTACAGAGCCTCTCATCCCCTACAGCAGCAAGACAGCTGGTTGACAAATTGAAGATGTTGTTAGCCTCAGGGGGTTTCGAGCTGCGTCAGTGGACTAGTAACGTTCCAGAAGTTATCAGTCACCTTCCAAAAGGGGCGAGATCCGAGAGCAGTGAGTTATGGTTCACAGAATCAATGGAGGATCCACAGGAGCTCGCACTTGGACTCCGATGGCTTTGTGCCTCTGACACTCTGGCATACAAGTGCAGCCTCACTAACCGTCCCACACCTACTATGAGGAATATCTATAGTACACTGGCACGTCTTTTCGATCCACTTGGCTTTCTCGTTCCCTTCGCCACGCGGGCCAAAATCATTGTCCAGCAATTATGGAACAAAGAGAGAGAGTGGGATGACCCGTCACTGCCAGATGACGCCCTCAGGGCCTGGTTAACTTGGGAGAATGAGCTGCAGCACCTTTCAGAGATTGTCTTGCCACGATGCTATTCAAGCCCCCCTCTGGATCACCCAAGTTCCGTCAGGAGCCTCCACATATTCTGTGACGCATCTGAGAAAGCTTACGGATCAGTTGCGTATCTTCGTACGGAGGGTTCAGGTGGTAAAGTGGAGGTGGCCTTTCTGACTGCACGTTCTAGAGTGGCCCCTAAGCGCCAGCAGTCGATACCACGATTAGAGCTATGTGCGGCGTTGACTGGAGCTCAGTTGGCAAGGTTGTTGCAGCGTGAACTCACCCTGGTACTTCATGAAGTGGTACTCTGGACAGACTCCACCACAGTTCTTACATGGCTTCAGTCAGACTCATGCAGGTTTAAGGTGTTTGTGGGAACCAGGGTCTCCGAGATCCAGGAGCTGACTGAGGCCCAAGCATGGAGGTACGTGGATTCTGGAAATAATCCCGCAGATGACATTACGCGCGGGAAGACCCTAACGGAGCTGGGGGGGGAGAGCCGGTGGAAGCACGGCCCAGCATTTCTGCGCATGTCATCTGAGTATTGGCCTACTAAGCCAAAGGCTGAGCAGTTGGACGCCACAGAGCTTCGCAAGGCCACATTCTGCGGCTCTATCACCACCACCCCTCTTCCGCCCTTACTTGATGCCAGCCAATTCAATGGTTTCAGGGACATGTTAGAGGCGGTTGTGAGGTCTCGCCATGGGGCGGCAGGTAGCAAGTCAACGCCAACTGCACAAGACTATCGGGATTCTGAGAGAGATTTACTGAGGCAAGTCCAGTTAGACTGCTTCGGGGAGGACTTTCAACTCCTCTCAGAAGGAAAACCTGTCCCTTCCACCAGCCGGTTGATTACATTAGCCCCTGAATATGATGATCGACTGCAGCTGATCCGGGTTGGAGGCAGATTGCGTCGCAGTGACTTTCTGGACACAGAAACCATTCATCCGATAGTTCTGGACCCAGCTCACCAGGTGACTAAACTCATCATACAAGATGCTGACCGTGATCTTCGTCATCCAGGCTCAGAGCGACTCTTTGCAGAGCTTCGCCGACGGTACTGGATCCTTCGGGGAAGAGAAGCTGTGAAGCGGCATCAGCACTCCTGCCCTGATTGTCAGAGATGGAGAGCAAAGCCTGCAGTGCCACAAATGGCAGACTTACCTCTTGCCCGCCTGCGGTTAATGAAACCACCTTTCTTCTCTACAGGAACGGATTGTTTCGGGCCCTTCATGGTCAAAATCGGACGGCGTAATGAGAAGCGTTGGGGTATATTATTTAAGTGCCTTACTACCCGAGCTGTCTACATAGACGTCCTGACTAGTCTAGACCAGGATTCCTTTCTGATGGCCCTCCGCAGATTCATCTCACGCAGAGGAAAACCAGCGGAGCTTCTGTCGGACCAGGGCACAAATTTCAGAGGGGGAGAGAGGGAAATCCACGAGTCTTTCAAGGCACTGCACCCCACTCTACAAGCAGAACTGGCCAAACATCAGATTGAGTTCAGATTCAACCCTCCAAGTGCGCCTCACTTTGGTGGTGCATGGGAGAGGGAAATCAAATCTATCAAAGCTGCCCTGTATGCTACGATCCAGATGCAGACGGTGACAGAAGAAGTCCTGCGTACGGTTCTGATCGAGATAGAGGGCATCCTAAACTCTAAGCCCTTGGGGTATGTATCCAGTGACGTTGCAGACCCTGACCCAGTAACCCCCAATCTGCTTGTGATGGGGCGGCCCGACCCATCGTTGCCTCAAGTATTGTATCCAGAGTCCGAGCTGTTGAGCCGCCGCCGCTGGAGGCATACGCAGGTCCTCGCTGACCAATTCTGGAGGACATTTATTAGGCACTATCTTCCTGCCTTGCAGACGCGCACCAAGTGGCAGAAAGAGGTGGCCCCACTACAATCTGGGGCTGTTGCCATGATCGTTGACCCACAACTCCCGAGGGCACTTTGGCCTATTGGCCGCATCACTAAGGTTATCCCAGGTGCAGATGGGAGGATTAGGACAGCAGAGATTCAGGTGAACAACAGAACTTACACCCGGCCAGTTGCCCGTCTTGTTCCACTTCCTGCCATACCTGAGACAGCACCTGAGACCAATAGTCCTTCTCTGGGACAGCAAATTTGACTGTGCAAATTTGGGGGCGGCTGTAAAGAAGGACTCGTTATTAATGTCTTGGTAACGGGGATCAGCCAATCAGCGTCTTTGTTTTGGAGTCACGGAGAGGACACCCGTTTTTGCGCGAACTGATAGGTTTCGTTTTTGAGTTAACGGTGAGAGTGGCCGGGAAGCCCATCGTAGATATTTCTGAGGAGAATAGTTAATAAATCAGTCATCTGTGCTGTGATCCGTGCATGTGTGCGTTCAGAGACATGTGAGTACCCTGGTGAATGTTTTACATATGTGTATTTTGGTGTATTAGGGTATTTATGAGTGTTGCTTAATCTGAGGTACTCTGTTGAAATGTAGTATTGTTAGCTTAAAGTTCGCTAACAGCACATTAATGCATAGTTATTCATGGAGTGTTTATAATGATTATGTAGTCGAGAACTATGTGTTTTTGGTTGTTGTTGTTACTGAGAGAAGGCTGTTTAATTTAATAATAAGCTAATGTGTGCTGGTATATTATTTTGGTTATTTGATTTAAATAGCTAAAGTTACCTGAAGTGAAGATTATACTAAATGACAAGTATTAGCTTTAATAATTGTATCCTGACAGCATTTTGTTATTTGTATGCTGATATTTTTCTTTTCTTTATTGTTGTTGTTGTAGAACCACACACATACTGTACATTTTAAGAAGACAGACAATCATCTGTTGGCTGTCAATAAACCCCTTCAAGAGAGTCAGAGCATCCAGTTGCATTCTTACCGATGCACCACAGTGGTCACTTATCCCAACAAGCTATAATTACAGTCCTAGCTATCAAGGTCTTCGTTTCACACTCACTGACTGACTCACTCACTCACTCACTCACTCACTGACTCACTCACTGACTCACTCACTCACTCACTCACTCACTCACTCACACACTGACTCACTCACTCACTCACTCACTGACTGACTCACTCACTGACTCACTCACTTACTCACTCACTCACTCACTGACTCACTCACTGACTCACTCACTTACTCACTGACTCACTCACTCACTGACTGACTCACTCACTCACTCACTGACTCACTGACTCACTCACTGACTCACTCACTCACTGACTCACTCACACACTGACTCACTCACTCACTGACTCACTCTCACACTCACTCTCACTCACTCACTCACTCACTCACTGACTCACTCATTCACTCACTCACTGACTCACTCACACACTGACTCACTCACTCACTCACTCACTCACTCACTCACTCACTTACTTACTCACTGACTCACTCACTTACTCACTGACTCACTCACTCACTGACTGACTCACTCACTCTCACACTCACTCACTCACTGACTGACTCACTCACTCTCACACTCACTCACTCACTGACTGACTCACTCACTCTCACACTCATTCACTCACTCACTGACTCACTCACACACTGACTCACTCACTCACTCACTCACTCACTTACTCACTGACTCACTCACTTACTCACTGACTCACTCACTCACTGACTGACTCACTCACTCTCACACTCACTCACTCACTGACTGACTCACTCACTCTCACACTCACTCACTCACTGACTGACTCACTCACTCTCACACTCATTCACTCACACACTGACTCACTCACTCACTCACTCACTCACTCACTCACTTACTGACTCACTCACTCACTCACTGACTCACTCACTCACTCATTCACTCACACACTGACTCACTCACTCACTCACTCACTCACTTACTCACTCACTGACTGACTCACTCACTCTCACACTCACTCACTCACTTACTCACTCACTCACTGACTGACTCACTCACTCACTCACTCACTGACTCACTCACACACTGACTCACTCACTCACTCACTCACTGACTCACTCACACACTGACTCACTCACTCACTCACTCACTCACTGACTCACTCACTCACACACTGACTCACTCACTCACTGACTCACTCACTCACTGAATCACACACATACACCCACACACACACACACACACCTGGTGTGGTCTGTAGTATCCGTCGGCACAGGTTTGGCAGTTCACTCCCGCGGTGTTCTGGGAGCAGTTCACACACACTCCTCCACCCGCAAACCGGCCCTGCGTGTTCAAGCTCAGCCTCAGATCCGCCACCGTCTGGTTGTAGAAACAGTCGTCGGCCTTGTTGTGACAATTACACTCTGATCAACGAGAGAGAAAACACACAGATCAGGAGGGGCGCGATCGCTTATAAACGAAGGTTTGTGTTTGAGTGAATCTCACAAAATACTGTATGTCAGATAGGTGACGTTAGTTATTGTCTTACTCTCGCATGTGTTTCCTTTAGAAAGCGTTCCTGGTTGCCACGGCTCCTGATGGTATCCAGGGCAACACTCATTACAGCTCTCACCACAAGTGTTGTGCTCACACACACACTTCAGTTTCTATGGAAACATGAGAGAAAAGAGAGTGAGACACGCATAACAAACAGCAGAGGGACAGAGAAAGGCTAAAGTGAGACGCCACAGTAAACACTGAGACCAACAGAAAGACCACACACACACACACACTAACCGACCCCTAAACCTACCCATCACAGAAAACTTTTTTAAATTTTTAAATTTTCAAAAAATATATAATTTAGTGTGTTTATTAACCTATTTCCCTCGTGGGGAACCGCTGGCTGGTCTCCGCAATGTAATATAAACATGTACACACACACACACTCAACACCCACAAATGACCTTATTGTAGAGGTGTAAACTGCAATCAGTGACTTCAGAGAGGCGGAGCCAAAGTTCACACTATCATTTGATTGACAGCTTCCTCCTCAAGGGGGTGGAGTTTGTTGTCAGTTACCTTGGTAACGGGGTCCCATGGGCAGCTCTGGGCGTGGCCATAACAGATGCACATCCCGCCCACCGAGACGTCCTTGATGGAGTAATAATACTGAAAACCAGATGAGACACAGTTGTTACTGCATGAACACACACCTACCAGAGTCCTCATAGAGATATCTCTGATCTGAATCCCACCAAATGCAGATAATACTGTATTACAGTTTTTTCCAATTGCTAACACACAATTTTGCAAACTAGTCTGGTTTTATCAAAATACTTAACACAATTCACAAAACCACAAAATACCTCATATATCCTGCAAAATGAAGCACTGAAGCATTCTCAAAATCAAACTTTTGCATGAACTGGCACACACTTCATTCATATTACCAGATTTGTGCCTAAACAACTCCACACTGTTGGGCATCATGAAAAGCACTCCTATCTTTAGTATGCTTTGCCATAATACTCAAATATGCATCAGATTGTTCACATGCACAGAAATATTTGCAGACACACACATGCTGTTGAAACTTCATTTTACAGTAATGTATTTTTTCACTACAGTAAACAGGTCAGTGCAACGTATGCACAGCAGACTGGAAAAAAAATACTTACAAAAAACAGTAAACTGAAAAAGAAACTTCCAGAAAATATATTACAGTAAAAAAAAAAGTGGCAAGAAAAATAATTTTTTATAGTTTTATAGTTTTTATAGTGCTTACATCCTGATTGAAGTGTTAACAATGGCCAGATGGCACATGTAATCGGCCAATCAGCTCTTTAGTGTCATTTTGAATGGTAGTGTTTTGAAAAGGCAAACATGTGACTTTATGTCAGATTGTTGTGTCTTATCCAGAGAACTGTGTTCAGTGCATTTAAAAAAGTGGCATTTGAAATGCAAAATGTGTGTAAAGCAGAAAATGTGTTTAGACTTTTGGAAACTTGAGAAGAAGTTTTGCTCTCTGTGTGTCCGTTTAAAGAATTGTGCTGTGCGTGTCATTTTAGTGTGTTAGCAACTGGAAAAAAACTGTAATCTGTCCACCTAAAAAAAACACTAAGAGTGTATAAAAACGAGTATCAAACCCGGCGCGTGACGATGGGGTCGACGTCTCGGGGGTCGCGGTAGCTGAGGGTCATGAGGTCGGCGTTGAGCGTCCGGATCCTCTGCAGGCGCAGGCGAATGAACCGAGCCGAGGTGAAGTCCAGCAGTTCTGGGGTCAGATCGTCAGCGCTGGGACGCCCGTTAATCAGAGACGTGTGGATCTGTGGAGAGACCACACACACTCAGACACACACGCATCTGGGGAAAGGCTTTATTTTACTCGTTTAGTAAATGTGTAAAACACACACACACACTCACCTCTCCGTGCTCCAGCGGCACCAGTCGCGAGTAATAAGATGTGCAGATGACCTCGTCGTCCCTCTTGTACGTGGGCGGGCCGAGGCGTGGCGTGACGTTGTAGCGGGTCAGACACTCGGTGTCGCTGATGGCGTAGTATTGCCACGGCTGGAAGTCCCGCCCGTCCAGAGAGCGCTCCAGAACCCAGTTCCCGGGTCGCGGGGAGTTCGCCGCCTTGATGATGACGTAGGCGACCTGGAAGACCTGCGGGAGGAAGAGCAAGGTGACATTATGCCTCATTTCACCAGATGTAAAACTCTCTCGCGTCCCAGGATGTGTGTGTGAAATATCAGCTCAAAATACAAGATCATTTATTATATGTGTGTGTGTCCCTTTAAATGCAAATGAGCTTTAGCTCCGCCTCTGTTCAGAAGAGGGCGGGGCCTTCACACGAGCTTCAGAGACTCTGGCAATAACAGCACAGGCCTGATCCAGGATCAGGAGTGACAGCAGCTTTACGGAGAGACTCAGGGAGAGCTTGTATGTGTGTGTGTGTGTGTGTGTTTACTGGATGCTTAGCAATATAAAGACGAAGACAAACACCAGCGCGCGTCTTCCTCTCGTCGACTGTAATGACAGCGTTCGAGCGTCTCTGCATTTGATCGTTCATGAGATTTGAGAATAAAACGCTTGTGAAGACGCCGGATATCACGGATTACAGGGTGATTTCCCACTTTCATTCAGCGGGGATGATAATCACAGGCTGCTCACTGTAGAATTATGGGATGGTTGCTAGGGGAAACAACAACTGCTCGAAGACAACATGTATAATGAATGTACCTGTGAGTGTGAGTGTACAGAGAGAGTGTTTTTCACTGGTTGAGTTTCACTGACCTTCACGTTAGACACAATAATCAGTGTTTCCTGAAGATGTAAACACACTGTGTCGTCTGGAACAAACTCAAGGCCGACATGTAGATAACCAAACATTATTGTGCACTTTTTTGTTTTCATTGCTATTTTTATTAGAGCCCGACCGATAAAGGATTTTTAAGGCCGATAACGATACAAATATTTGTTGGTTTTAAAATCCGATATTCCGATATATCGGCCGATATTATTAGTATTTTTTTTTATTTCAGAAACGCGCGACAAAATATTCACAGATTTCCCTAACATTAGTTATTTGTAGTTAATTATGAGTTTTAATTAAAATATTATGATAATGCATAATGCGAGTGTTGCCAACAGGGACGGTGTAGAGTGCCCTCTGGTGGACAAACTATACAACTCCAACACTCATGACATGGTTGAAGTCAGTGTGATTCGTCCGTTTTTATATTTATTTTTGTAATATTCGTTTATCGGCCATTATAACTGCCGATACCGATATTTTAGAAAATGTCTAATATCGGCCGATATATCGGTCTGGCTCTAATTTTTATCAACAATCTGGATCAAGTTTTATCAAACTATCTTTTTTGATTTTTAAGTAAAGACTTCCTCGTGTTAATAACGACTGGAATCTTGAACTTATTAGTAAAATCCCACAAAACTGGATAAATCCCAGCAGATTCACACACTGCCGTCTCGTCTTCAGCGAAACACAATCTGGCCAAACAAACACCAGCCAAGGAGACGTTTGGCCCCCCAGGCAGTGTCACTATCAGACCGTAAACACACACACACACACACGGTCCGCTGTCCAAACACCTCTGGAGGATCTTCAACAGCTGTGTTGGACACACTCTCTTAATCACACACACACACACACACAGCTGTGAAGATGTCGTAAACACTGCTGCTCGATCAAACGTGTGCTGGCGTTTGCTTTGTGTTGCGAGTCAGAGAAACGTAAACATCTCTGAACTCTGACCTTTGCAAAATCATTTATTACGAACATAAACTCGCCCAGTTTGAGCATCGCGACTCGACTTCTGCCTCAACCAATGACGTGAGTTTAGGGCGGGGCTATCTGTTTAACTGACCAATCACAGGCGATAAAGAATGATCAGGAAACCTGTTTGAACACAGTCATTTCTGCATTTCCACAGAGGCCAGAAATGAAGGTTTTTGTGGTTTCTCCATATAGACTTCAATGTGGTCCAACGGGTCAAAGGTCAGATTGGTTTGTCTAGATCAGACTCTTATTCCTCGGCTGGATCGTGTCGAGACTTTAAAGCTGCACTGAAACTCACATCTGATCGTCGACCCGTTGGACCCCATTGAAGACACTATATGGAGATCAATCCTGATTTCTAATCCTTCATTTCTGTTCCTGACATCATGGAGGACGTGCGAGTAGATGTTAATTCTACTCCTTTAACTTCTTTTTTTGTCAAAATTCTTCCTTTCATCTAATGAATGACCACCAAATGGTGGCTGTAAAGCTTTAAAGCTCACCTGGACCCACCCGTCCCCTCAGGTGTGTGTGTGTGTGTGTGTGTGAGAGAGAGAGAGAGAGTGAGTGAGTGTCTGAGTGTGTGTGTGTCGCGCCCCTCCCCCATGGCCTCACTGAACGCAGACAAAGGCCTGACTCATCCTCATTGCAGACGAAGAGAAAAACACACACACACACACACACTCGTCTGCTTCCACTGAACCACATCACAGGACTCTTTGGTGTTTTTCCGACGGGGAAGCGTGTGGTGATTCAGATTTCTGTGAGAAGAGTTTTCAGCACAAATTCCTGAACATTGTCAAACCGAGACACACTTACTGGAGAAGCGAAATGATGGGAAATGTATGCATAAAATAAGAGCAAATATCTCCCAATAACGAGTTTATTTTTCTCACGTCATTCCAATCCTGTTTCGGTAATCAAGTCTTGGTGTCTTCAGTCATTCGTCTCGATATAAGAATATTTACATGATTGAGTCAGAAACACTGAGGAAGAGGTTTTTGCAGTGCTGAGCGAGTGTTAATAATTCAATCATTTAAAGTTAAAGTGTTTAATGTTGTTTATGTGTGTATGTGGTGTTTTTAATCCGCTGTAACACACACACCATGTGTGCGTTGATAAGTGGACAGCATTGCTGAGTATTTCCTCCTTAAATCTGCAGTGAACCAAAGACAGTCTCAAAAACACGCTTTGGTGTTTCTGACGTCACAAACCACCTTGTGACCAATCAGATCAACGGGTGATCGTCAACCAGACATGAACACAAGATCCATCATAATCACATTCATAACTGGTATTGTGGCTGGAATGTGTGTGTCAGATCCCGGTTTCTGGGTTGCATGGGATAGTTGTGAGTATTATCAGCGCTGGAATGTTGCGGATTGTTTCTAGTTTTGGGATTAGTGTGTCTCTCGACCTCTCTAGACAAACACTCTTGTGTTCGACGGCCCCTGGGGGCCTGGAACCGCTTCACAACACCACAACTACTCCTCCATTCACACACACACACACACACACGACGTAATGGCTGATCTACTCTGAGGGAGGAGGGGTGTAAAAACAGCTTCATTTTACTTTGTTTCTTAAAAAAATCTCTCCCAAATCAAAACGGCAAATGTTACACGAGTAAAACTGTGACGGTGAAATGCATGAAGAGTAAATTTGATTTTATTTTCCTCGTGTACCTGTCGTAAGTCCAGGGTGATGGTGACCCAGTGGAACTGACGCCCGTTCTTGATGCTCGGGCTCTGCCACCACTGGTTAGTGCCGTCGATGGCGTTCGTGATGGGATGTTGCTCTGTGTGGACAGAAATAAACATGATCTACGGTTAACAGGAAAAAACACCACGGATGTGCAAGACTACATAAACACCATGAGTTAACTAGTCCCGGCACATTAAAGCGATTGTTCACTAACGAATAATAGCCAATGAAGCACTTTTGTGATGATAGATGCACTTTTATGATGGACAGATGCACTTTTATGATGGACAGATGCACTTTTATGATGGATAGATGCACTTTTATGATGGACAGATGCACTTTTATGATGGACAGATGCACTTTTATGATGGATAGATGCACTTTTATGATGGATAGATGCACTTTTATGATGGACAGATGCACTTTTATGATGGATAGATGCACTTTTATGATGGACAGATGCACTTTTATGATGGATAGATGCACTTTTATGATGGATAGATGCACTTTTATGATGGACAGATGCACTTTTATGATGGATAGATGCACTTTTATGATGGATAGATGCACTTTTATGATGGATAGATGCACTTTTATGATGGACAGATGCACTTTTATGATGGACGGATGCACTTTTATGATGGACAGATGCACTTTTATGATGGATAGATGCACTTTTATGATGGATAGATGCACTTTTATGATGGATAGATGCACTTTTATGATGGACAGATGCACTTTTATGATGGGTAGATGCACTTTTATGATGGACAGATGCACTTTTATGATGGACGGATGCACTTTTATGATGGACAGATGCACTTTTATGATGGATAGATGCACTTTTATGATGGATAGATGCGCTTTTATGATGGACAGATGCACTTATATGATGGACAGATGCACTTTTATGATGGACGGATGCACTTTTATGATGGATAGATGCACTTTTATAATGGATAGATGCGCTTTTATGATGGACAGATGCACTTTTATGCACTTTTATGATGGACAGATGCACTTTTATGATGGACAGATGCACTTTTATGATGGATAGATGCACTTTTATGATGGACAGATGCACTTTTATGCACTTTTATGGTGGACAGATGCACTTTTATGATGGATAGATGAACTTTTATGATGGACAGATGCACTTTTATGATGAATAGATGCACTTTTATGATGAATAGATGCACTTTTATGACGGACAGATGCACTTTTATGATGGATAGATGCACTTTTATGATGGATAGATGCACTTTTATGATGATAGATGCACTTTTATGATGAATAGATGCACTTTTATGATGAATAGATGCACTTTTATGACGGACAGATGCACTTTTAAGATGGATAGATGCACTTTTATGATGAATAGATGCACTTTTATGATGGATAGATGCACTTTTATGATGGATAAATGCACTTTTATGACGGACAGATGCACTTTTATGATGGACAGATGCACTTATACGAATTTCAAAACAGATTCACTGCCATTATAAAGCTTGGAAGAGCCAGGACATTTTTTTAATATAACTCTGATTGTATTCGTCTAAAAGAAGAAAGTCATATACACCTAGGATGAAAGAGAGTAAGGGTGAACTGTCCCTTTAACAAAGATTAATAAACACTCCAACAAATGTATTACTCTTTGTTACTTATTGTTAGCTCATGCATAAACTAAAGGGACTGTGAGTGTAAAGTGTTACTGATTGATCTGGTTTAGCCTTTGGGATTCTGTACCTTTGGGATTCTGGCTGTTAGCGTCACACAGCCGACACTGAGGGTTACGGATTCGTCTTCCGGGAACGTGCTCCACTAGTTTACAGTACATCTCGGGAAGGGGTTCGCCACAGGTCGCGTTGGTGGAGATCTCCGCATTGCTGGCGAGGTTCAGGATAGCAGGAAACAGACCTGGAATGACAAATGGAAAATGTTTAAAGAGAAACTATAATGCACTCAAAGTCTTGATGTGTTTCAGGCTCTCCTAGAACAGGTTTTCCTGCTTGAATGTTGATTATTCTCCTCATATTCTCCATTGTTGCGGCTCCTCTCTTCCCAGTCTGTCAGTAACGCTCTGTTTACTTCCTGTCTCTATGAAGCCCCTCCTCCTGAAAGCACACTGTGCTCTGATTGGTCGGCTGGAGCAGTGTGTTGTTTGAGTGTGTTTGGGGAATGCCCCGCCCCTTTCCATAACCGCCAGTTTTACACACTACTAACTAACTCAACCAGGCCCCGCCCCTTTATTCTACACATTAATTATTATAATGAGGAATATTGTGACGTGTTCAAACTCAAGACTACAGTGGAGGCGTTTCAGGAGTTCAGAAACACTGACACTGATATAGAGGAGAACTGGAGCTTTCCATGATCACACACTGAAGAGATGAAGATGAGGAAAAAACATCATAGAGCTTTTTAATAAAGAGGCGATTGCTCAGAACTGCTCAACCTTCCCGTTCTCGACCAATCATCTGCCCACGTGTCTGTGTGCCGCCATTCATGACACAAATAACTACATTCTGGACACTAGACAAAAGCAGTCAATTCTCATGAGGAGATAACCATCATCCTCTGCTGACCGATCATTCCTGACAGCAAAGAGTTCAATGAGAGGGAAGATCAAGAAGATGAAGATATAGTGTATAATCACTGGTTTATACCGGCAACAAGCCCTCGAGGCGGTGTTTTACAGTACACTGATGTGACCGTAGCTAACCGTAGCTAACCGTAGCTAAGGGTTTAGGGCCTTCAGTGCTGGTCATTTCTGTGGATCACCAAACGATCTCATTGACGCTGATATCAGCTGGTGTGTGTTGAGTCCCCGGCAGACGGTGTGTGTCTCGGGGGAGTCGTGGTTTTGAATGGACCCCAGTGGTGCTGAACACACACACACTTCAAACACTCGGCAGATAAAGAGACGCTGACGACTGAAGTCATTACGGCACATCTGGCCTGTGTTTGCATGTGACACACACACACTGAGAGCCAAAACACATCTGTCTGCTGATAACTCCTCAACATCTGCTGTACACAACTCAACGATCACATCACACAGCAAACAATGCTTTACTTACTCAGTATTTCTGTCTTGTTTCCAGTACAAATATCTAAAAATTCTTAAATCAAGATGCATTTGCTAGATGAGTGACATGCCTTAAAGGAGTAGTTCACTTTTGAAAAAACTTTAGCTGATAATTTACTCACCCCCGTGTCATCCAAGATGTCCATGTCTTTCTTTCCTCAGTCGAAAAGAAATTAAGTTTTTTGATGGAAACATTCCAGGATTTTTCTCCATATAATGGACTTCAATGGGAACCAAACGGTTCAAGGTCCAAAAGACAGTTAATAACAGTTTCAGATGCAGCTTCAAATGTCTTTAAACGACACCAGACGATGAATAAGGGTCTTATCATGCGAAACGATCGCTTATTCCAAAAATGTAACTTTTCTAAGGACAAATGCTAGCCTTGATCTATTCTGTGAGGCGCGTTTGCAACGTCACGTAATACGTAATTACATTCAAAAGGTCACGGGCGACGTAGCCGGAAGTACAGAGTCAGTGTTTACAAGTTGAACGCATAGGTTGAACGTGCAAACTAACTCAAACGCCGTTTACAAAAAAAGGAATTAAAAGGTAAAACAACGATGTCGGACGATTTTGACTCTGTACTTCCGTCTACGTCGCCCGTGACCTTTTGAACGTAATTACGTATTACGTGACGTTACAAACGCGCCTCACAGAATAGAGCAAGGCTAGCATTTGTCCTTAGAAAAGTTACATTTTTGAAATGACCGATCGTTTCGTGTGATAAGACCCTTATTCATCGTCTGGTGTCGTTTAAAGACATTTGAAGCTGCATCTGAAACTGTTATTAAAGGGTTAGTTCACCCAAAAATGAAAATTCTGTCAGTATTTACTCACCCTCATGTTGTTCCAACCCCGTAAGACCTTCGTTCATCTTCGGAACATAAATTAAGATATTTAAGATATTAAGATCGCTCCTGCATACTAGTCCATAGGCCTCTTGAGGGAATGACTCTTGCTGTCCTCGAAAAGTCATTAAAGACATCGTTAAAATAGTCCAAGTGACTACAGGGGCTCAATCTTAAGTTTATCAAACGACGAGAACACTTTTGTGCGCAAATAAACAACAAAAATAACGACTTTATTTCAACTATTGGTTTATTTCTCCCTCTGCGCGAGTCAGGTTACTAGTTTAATAGCGTAAGCTTCTGTTATTGTACGTCACACGCATCACACACACATGACCAGCGTCGACCAATAGTGAGCCTACGTGTGACGTAGCTTTACGCAATCACACTACGTTAACTGACTACAGGCTCATGGAGAAGGAAGTGAATAGTTGAAATAAAGTCGTTATTTTTGTTGTTTTTTTGCACACAAAAGTGTTCTCGTCGTTTGATAAACTTAAGATTGAGCCCCTGTAGTCACTTGGACTATTTTAACGATGTCTTTAATGACTTTTCGGGGACAGCAAGAGCCAGTACCTCAAGAAGCCTATGGACTAGTATGCAGGAGCGATCTTAATATCTTAAATATCTTAATTTGTGTTGCGAAGATGAACGAAGGTCTTACGGGGTTGAAACAACATGAGGGTGAGTAAATACTGACAGAATTTTCATTTTTGGGTGAACTAACCCTTTAACTGTCTTTTGGACCTTGAACCGTCTGGTTCCCATTGAAGTCCATTATATGGAGAAAAATCCTGGAATGTTTTCATCAAAAACCTTAATTTCTTTTCGACTGAGGAAAGAAAGACATGGACATCTTGGATGACATGGGGGTGAGTAAATTATCAGCAAAAGTTTTTTCAAAAGTGAACTACTCCTTTAAGAGAGTATGTGTTGTTTTCTGGGGATAAAAATCAAATTGAAGTGAGTTTTTGAAGTGAAGTGAGCTCCACACAGGGCTCAGATTTCTACGTACGCTTCAGAGGAATTATTTTAGCTGAAGAAGACGACAGGATAATTGCTTTTCAAGCATCTCAGCCCGTCGTCGGCGGCTCGTTTGGTGTGAGTTTAAACGACACCACAGACTCAAACGACTCCTAAAGCTCAACTTTCGGCCGTGTTTGGAAAGCAAGATTAGATCTGGGAATATTTAAAGTGGCAGAAAGAGCTGATCTCCTGAATCATGTCTAGAAGAAAGCATTGAAGTCATGCATTGGTGACGAGATCAGCAGAGACTGCGAATCCCAGCGTCTGGGAGAAGAGCTCCGGGACAGATTTGCATGAGAACAGAGACTGTAATCAGATGCGACTGATAAGAGCCTCACAATGTGATTCAGTCAATTCAGCGCGAAAGGCCGACTGATTAGACATCTCACACTTGCAGAGCGATCCGAGCAGATAACCACATCAGATGCAGGCACAATAGATATGGTACATTTCTAAATGTGTGAACATGTGTTTTGAAATGATTCTGGAAACAAATGATACTTTTTAAAAAGAAAAAACAGCCAAATGTATCAGTTGTTCTCAAAATTTGGTTTGGTTCAAACTTATTCAAACTGTAAGTATCCTGATGATAAATAAAATACATCATTAAGTTTTGATTTTATATATTTTACCCAAAGACAAAAAGATTCATACAAAGATTATTAATGATCAAAACCAACATATTTTCTTCAGACATAACACAAAATGGTGGCTTTTTACACCATAAACACTTAGAATAAAACTAAAAACATATTGTTAGCCGATATTAAATTATGTTTACTTACTATAAATAAAGGCAAAATCAAAAGACCTTCATTTCTATTGTCTTTGATAAGATGTTGCAAACCAAGGTTATTATAGTTAACGGAAAAACTATAAAACTACTAATTTTTTTAGTTGAGTTATACTGAAATACATAAACCTAAAATAAAAAGCAATACAATCTACACAGACACACATCACCTCTGGAACTAGAAGTCTATTAAAGTTTAAATTACACAAATGGCCACATGTTATTCATGAGAGTAAAGTCCCACTGAGAGGCTTTCATGACCAGTTGACTAACGCGGTCACTAGGACGAAAACCCCCAGGATTAGCCGTTAATGGACCGGGACAGAAGTCTCATGTGACCCATACATTAGCACAAAGAACACACACACACACACACATGCAGTCGTAAGGGTTCACAGGACTGAGGTGTAAGCAGACACTCGCTGCTATACGGCTCACAGATAAACTTCATTAGTGGCTTCCTGACCTCGACGTGTTAGACAAACCTGCGGGCGAGAGATCTCGTTAACGTGACCATGCCAAACTAATGCAAACGTTCATCAAGGAACAGCTGAACACTGAATGTGTGTTACTAATGTAATCAGTGGAGGTTTCATTGTTACAGTGTAATTATATTTAAGTACTGTGTAATATTAATTAACTACTTACAGTACTATAGGGTTTGGTTGATGATTAGATACATAATTATTAGGGATGCACGATATATCGGCCACATTATCGGTATCGTTTGATCACATGATCATTTTTAATGTTATCGTTATCACCCCAACAAGAACATTTAGCCGATATCTAAAAGCTGATGACTAATGTATTATTTCCTTCAGCTGAGGCACTTTAGATGTGCACTGTTCAACATGATGCTTTTAAATTGCTTGAAATATGATTGAAATCACTAAAGTGCAAAATGTGCAGAGCAAGTCTGTCATATCGGCAACACAATATTAAAATAAGAACATCATAATTGTGTTTGTATCTTAACTTTTAATGAGGAGACTTTTTTTATAATCAGGCTCTCAAATATTGTCTAAAAATTTCAATTTAGATTTATCGGCCAATATATCGGTTATCGGCTTTCAAATATAAAGAATTATCGGTTATCGGTATCGGCCAAAATTGTCATATCGGTGCATCCATGCATGATCTAATGTTATTACAATGGTAAATAAGTGTAATATATATGCAACACACTGTATAATTAAGTGCTGGCTTTTGCTACTAATACAACTATTAACACTTAAGCCCATTTAATTCATCAGTGCGTTCACATATCTATAACACAAGTAAAACACTCACGAGTCACGACCCCTGTAACATTTACTACCACTAACCAAACAATACTATAGCTTTACCAGCATTTCATGGACATGTACGATGGAAATACTGTTTTGCACATCTATTCTGGAAATTTCACGGTATTACCATCATTTTACCATTTCACCAAAAAGTAAAATATTTTAAAGGACATTAATACTAAATCTGAACACATTCGAGCAGCAGTATAAATTGGTCTATGCTCAAATCTAAAATCGTATGTTTTCAGCATTGTTATTTACTCAGTTTTATCTGTAGATGAATGTAAACTGGTATTGTTGAGCTCACCTCTCTGCTGAGCCTGACCGCAGATCAGTGATGCGAAAACCACAGCCAACGGACACAGCATCTTCATCTTCATTTTATCTAAAATAACTCAACTAATAAACTATTATATCGAACTGAAATCATCAGAGTTTTGTTTAGATGTACATTGGTTCTGCTCCCCTCTCTCTCTCTCTCTCATTCAAACTTTAGCCTCTTTCATTCAGTCCCGCTGCATTGTATTCCACTGGAATGTACCATGAGTTTAAAAGGGGGAGGAGGGGGTCCCGCTGGAATGTACCATGTGTTCATGCGAGGGGTCATTTCGGTTTAACCTATTTTCGCCTCAAACTTTGTTAAGGAAAGTTTCGCTATGAGACTATTTTATCTGCTGGACGAAAACAGGGTGAAATAATCCTACAGATATTCTAGTAAATAACTTATCACAACAACATTAAAAGCCGTGGCGCGAAATAGCCTAGCAGGCCCCACTAGCGACTCCATAGCAACGCACTAAAAGTCACTGCTTGCTTTCAGCTATGACTGTATTTTAATAATCAACGCCACAGTATAAATAATATATAAAGTAAGTATTATTATTATTAACGTTAGTTGTTATGATATCAGACATTTACATCTGCACGCCTGCCTTGAATCGTTACTTTAGCCTACCTTTAGCGATGTTTATACTTTACTCGAGTATATTTCTGTTGATTTTTAATAAACACTTTTATTTCGAATAATTTCTGCAGGTCGTTTCGTAACATTTGCGACTGGAACCCGCAAAAAAAATAACAAGAAAGATCTGAGGGAAAGTGCCGCGAGTGAGTGATCCGATTCGCGACTGAGTCGAATCCTCATTTCGTGAATCATGATGACCAGGTGCAATTAATCTCCACTGCGAAATGTTAAGACAAGCTCGTGTAAGTTCCATTCCTTGTTTATTAATTTAAAACAAGTTATGGATTTTAATACTGTAATGCGTTTTGGCTTAAGAATTATTTACGATGTGTGGAGTTTTGTATGCGAACAATCCCGTCTTTCCCAGAGTCGTTTGTATTTAATGAGTATACAAACAAGTCAACTAATCTGTCGTTAGCATTTCATCAAAGTGCCATTTATAAACCATTAATAATCAGATGCACTTAAAACATTATTAACAGTATCTTAATGAAATAATGTTATTTCGGAAGGAAATGACAGAGGTTGCCAAGGCGTTGCTATGCAGTTGCTATTTGTGGTGTTCCCAGCTTCCCGCTAGTTTTGTTGCTAGTTCGTTCTAGGTGGTTTCTAGGGAGTTGCACTTTAATTGCTGTTTTCTGTGTTTCAGCGTGTTGCTATCCTGCTGGTAGGGTGTTGCTAGGTTGTGACATTCTGGCCAAAAGGTTGTTAAAAATCAGCCCACCCAGTTTAATATCAGTTTCCTTAATACCTTTACTTATTTATTCCTCATGAGCTACTTGAGGAAATTTCCATAATCAAAATTTTACTGTTTGCTCAAGTATGACGACTGGATACTTTATACAACGAGTTTTATTGGTTATTGCAATGAAATCATATTATCACTATTATCATTGGTTTCTGTCCTTTCATGTTGTACTTCTCTAACTATCTCGTAGCTTGAACATGGCGTAGGTTTGATTTTGAAATCGGTGGGGACTGGGACATCAATATATAATTATATTTTAAGTTTTTATATAAATTATTGCTAGGGATATAGTGTCACTGGATATTTTGGGACACCTCCCTGGGATCCCTACTAAATTCTACGCCCCATGTAGTTTCTATATCTTTCATTACATTACATTAATACATTCCTACATCGTTACATCTCGTGGTTTAACGCTTCTAAGGTCTTTAAGGAAAGTCAAATATGAATATATGAACCTCATGAATGATCATCATTTGTGCTCTTTGTGTGTGTTTTGCTGCCATCTTCTGGATGTGTTGAGATCTCACCTCAAATGAACTCTTGAAGCTGAACCTCATTTAAGGTGTGTGTGTGCGTGTGCTTTGAAAGAGCAACTACACAAGTCACTTAAAATTAATTAAATTAAAATTATATTATATGTAATTATATGTATTTGTATTGTGTGAGCTTACCCTTTGTCTTACTTTTTGGACTGTCAGCAAAAGTTGATTTGTTGATCTTAATGTCCTGCCTAATTGCCAATGAGGACAACGTAGTTGTCAGACAGTGCAGTTGACGTTGGCAGATCCCTAAATAAAGAGAATTTGATGTGGTGAAATCGTGGATTTCACCACACGTTAAACGTTAGTCAGTGTGAGAGTGTGTCCAGCAGGGGTCAGTGTGAGAGTGTGTCCAGCAGGGGTCAGTGTGAGGGTTTGTCCAGCAGAGGTCAGTGTGATAGTTTGTCCAGCAGGGGTCAGTGTGATAGTGTGTCCAGCAGGGGTCAGTGTGAGAGTGTGTCCAGCAGGGGTCAGTGTGAGAGTGTGTCCAGCAGGGGTCAGTGTGAGAGTGTGTCCAGCAGGGGTCAGTGTGATAGTGTGTCCAGCAGGGGTCAGTGTGAGAGTGTGTCCAGCAGGGGTCAGTGTGAGGGTTTTGTCCAGCAGGGGTCAGTGTGAGGGTTTGTCCAGCAGGGGTCAGTGTGAGAGTGTGTCCAGCAAGGGTCAGTGTGAGAGTGTGTCCAGCAGGGTCAGTGTGAGAGTGTGTCCAGCAGGGGTCAGTGTGAGGGTTTGTTCCAGCAGGGGTCAGTGTGAGGGTTTTTCCAGCAGGGGTCAGTGTGAGAGTGTGTCCAGCAGGGGTCAGTGTGAGAGTGTGTCCAGCAGGGGTCAGTGTGAGAGTGTGTCCAGCAGGGGTCAGTGTGAGAGTGTGTCCAGCAGGGGTCAGTGTGAGAGTGTGTCCAGCAGGGGTCAGTGTGAGAGTGTGTCCAGCAGGGGTCAGTGTGAGAGTGTGTCCAGCAGGGGTCAGTGTGAGGGTTTGTCCAGCAGGGGTCAGTGTGAGGGTTTGTCCAGCAGGGGTCAGTGTGAGGGTTTTTCCAGCAGGGGTCAGTGTGAGAGTGTGTCCAGCAGGGGTCAGTGTGAGAGTGTGTCCAGCAGGGGTCAGTGTGAGAGTGTGTCCAGCAGGGGTCAGTGTGAGGGTTTGTCCAGCAGGGTCAGTGTGAGAGTGTGTCCAGCAGGGGTCAGTGTGATAGTGTGTCCAGCAGGGGTCAGTGTGATAGTTTGTCCAGGAGGGGTCAGTGTGATAGTTTTGTCTAGCAGGGGTCAGTGTGAGAGTGTGTCCAGCAGGGGTCAGTGTGAGAGTGTGTCCAGCAGGGGTCAGTGTGATAGTTTGTCCAGCAGGGGTCAGTGTGATAGTGTGTCCAGCAGGGGTCAGTGTGAGAGTGTGTCCAGCAGGGGTCAGTGTGAGAGTGTGTCCAGCAGGGGTCAGTGTGAGAGTGTGTCCAGCAGGGGTCAGTGTGAGGGTTTGTCCAGCAGGGGTCAGTGTGAGAGTGTGTCCAGCAGGGTCAGTGTGAGAGTGTGTCCAGCAGGGGTCAGTGTGATAGTGTGTCCAGCAGGGGTCAGTGTGAGAGTGTGTCCAGCAGGGGTCAGTGTGAGGTTTGTCCAGCAGGGGTCAGTGTGAGGGTTTGTCCAGCAGGGGTCAGTGTGAGAGTGTGTCCAGCAGGGGTCAGTGTGAGAGTGTGTCCAGCAGGGTCAGTGTGAGAGTGTGTCCAGCAGGGGTCAGTGTGAGGGTTTGTCCAGCAGGGGTCAGTGTGAGAGTGTGTCCAGCAGGGGTCAGTGTGAGGGTTTTTCCAGCAGGGGTCAGTGTGAGAGTGTGTCCAGCAGGGGTCAGTGTGAGAGTGTGTCCAGCAGGGGTCAGTGTGAGAGTGTGTCCAGCAGGGGTCAGTGTGAGGGTTTTTCCAGCAGGGGTCAGTGTGAGAGTGTGTCCAGCAGGGGTCAGTGTGAGAGTGTGTCCAGCAGGGGTCAGTGTGAGGGTTTGTCCAGCAGGGGTCAGTGTGAGAGTGTGTCCAGCAGGGTCAGTGTGATAGTGTGTCCAGCAGGGGTCAGTGTGATAGTTTGTCCAGGAGGGGTCAGTGTGATAGTTTGTCTAGCAGGGGTCAGTGTGAGAGTGTGTCCAGCAGGGGTCAGTGTGAGAGTGTGTCCAGCAGGGGTCAGTGTGATAGTTTGTCCAGCAGGGGTCAGTGTGATAGTTTGTCCAGCAGGGGTCAGTGTGATAGTTTGTCCAGCAGGGGTCAGTGTGATAGTTTGTCTAGCAGGGGTCAGTGTGAGAGTGTGTCCAGCAGGGGTCAGTGTGATAGTGTGTCCAGCAGGGGTCAGTGTGAGAGTGTGTCCAGCAGGGGTCAGTGTGAGAGTGTGTCCAGCAGGGGTCAGTGTGATAGTGTGTCCAGCAGGGGTCAGTGTGATAGTTTGTCCAGCAGGGGTCAGTGTGAGAGTGTGTCCAGCAGGGGTCAGTGTGATAGTTTGTCAGCAGGGGTCAGTGTGAGAGTGTGTCCAGCAGGGGTCAGTGTGAGAGTGTGTCCAGCAGGGGTCAGTGTGAGAGTGTGTCCAGCAGGGGTCAGTGTGAGAGTGTGTCCAGCAGGGTCAGTGTGAGAGTGTGTCCAGCAGGGGTCAGTGTGATAGTTTGTCCAGCAGGGGTCAGTGTGAGAGTGTGTCCAGCAGGGGTCAGTGTGATAGTTTGTCCAGCAGGGGTCAGTGTGAGAGTGTGTCCAGCAGGGGTCAGTGATGTCTCACACACTCACTGAGACGTTCGTAGTTTGTGTTTCAGTGCTTAGCAACGCTGAGAGGAATGTTATGACTGCTCCACTAACAGACTAAACGCTGCACTGAGACACATGATGCACATTAAGTGTTTTCATGGCCAGTCGTTTACATTTGGAAGAAAAGAGTCTCTAATGAATGATAAACATCCTGCCATTTGTGCCATGTCCATTACTGTCTGCTAGCCGGGAACATACAGCTATAAAAATATAATGCTTTTTGTTTGCAAGCATCATTATAGCAGGATCTGACTCCGATTAGGCTGGGAGGTTCATTCCCTCTCAGAATAAATTTGAGCACTCCAGACCAGCTGATTAGATGAAGATCGAACTGTTTTGGCCCCATTTCTCCTCCTCCTCCTCCTCTCATCAATGGTTTGGCTTCAGTGAATCTATCTATCTATCTATCTATCTATCTATCTATCTATCTATCTATCTATCTATCTATCTATCTATCTATCTATCTATCTATCTATCTATCTATCTATCTCTCTGTTTGTCTGTCTGTCTGTCTGTCTATTATACTCTCTGTATACTCAACTCTCTGTAGTTGTAGTCTAGAACAGGTTTTGTGATGTTGTTCTGCAGGTCTTGTTATGTCAGTGGTTCGGTGCCTCAATATTAGCGTGTGCTGTGGTTAGCATGTGCTCTTGTTATTATCGTGTGTTCTGGTTATTAGCGTGTGCTCTGGTTAGCATGTGCTCTGGTTATTAGCATGTGCTCTTGTTATTAGCTTGTGCTCTTGTTATTAGCATGTGGTCTGGTTATTAGCGTGTGGTCTGGTTAGCATGTGCTCTGGTTATTAGTGTGCGCTCTGCTGGTTAGCATGTGCTCTTGTTATTAGCGTGTGGTCTGGTTATTAGCGTGTGGTCTGGTTATTAGCGTGTGCTCTGGTTAGCATGTGCTCTGGTTATTAGCATGCGCTCTGCTGGTTAGCATGTGCTCTGGTTAGCATGTGCTCTGGTTATTAGCGTGCGCTCTGGTTATTAGCGTGCGCTCTGCTGGTTAGCATGTGCTCTGGTTAGCATGTGCTCTGGTTATTAGCGTGCGCTCTGGTTATTAGCGTGCGCTCTGCTGGTTAGCATGTGCTCTGGTTATTAGCATGTGCTCTGGTTATTAGCATGTGCTCTGGTTATTAGCGTGCGCTCTGCTGGTTAACATGTGCTCTGGTTATTAGCATGTGCTCTGGTTAGCATGTGCTCGGGTTATTAGCATGTGCTCTGGTTATTAGCGTGCGCTCTGCAGGTTAGCATGTGCTCTGGTTATTAGCATGTGCTCGGGTTATTAGCATGTGCTCTGGTTATTAGCGTGCGCTCTGCTGGTTAGCATGTGCTCTGGTTATTTGCATGTGCTCTGGTTAGCATGTGCTCTGGTTATTAGTGTGCGCTCTGCAGGTTAGCGTGTGCTTTGGTTATTAGCATGTGCTCTGGTTAGCATGTGCTCTGGTTATTAGCATGTGCTCTGGTTAGCATGTGCTCTGGTTATTAGCGTGCGCTCTGCTGGTTAGCATGTGCTCTGGTTATTTGCATGTGCTCTGGTTAGCATGTGCTCTGGTTATTAGTGTGCGCTCTGCAGGTTAGCGTGTGCTTTGGTTATTAGCATGTGGTCTGGTTATTAGCGTGTGCTCTGGTTAGCATGTGCTCTGGTTATTAGCATATACTCTGCTGGTTAGCATGTGCTCTGGTTATTAGCATGTGCTCTGGTTATTAGCATGTGCTCTGGTTATTTGCATGTGCTCTGGTTAGCATGTGCTCTGGTTATTAGTGTGCGCTCTGCAGGTTAGCGTGTGCTTTGGTTATTAGCATGTGGTCTGGTTATTAGCGTGTGCTCTGCTGGTTAGCATGTGCTCTGGTTATTAGCATGTGCTCTGGTTAGCATGTGCTCTGGTTAGCATGTGCTCTGGTTATTAGCGTGTGCTCTGCTGGTTAGCATGTGCTCTGGTTATTAGCATGTGCTCTGGTTAGCATGTGCTCTGGTTATTAGCATATACTCTGCTGGTTAGCATGTGCTCTGGTTAGCATGTGCTCTGGTTAGCATGTGCTCTGGTTATTAGCGTGCGCTCTGGTTATTAGCGTGCGCTCTGCTGGTTAGCATGTGCTCTGGTTAGCATGTGCTCTGGTTATTAGCGTGCGCTCTGCTGGTTAGCATGTGCTCTGGTTATTAGCATGTGCTCTGGTTATTAGCATGTGCTCTGGTTATTAGCGTGCGCTCTGCTGGTTAGCATGTGCTCTGGTTATTAGCATGTGCTCTGGTTATTAGCATGTGCTCTGGTTATTAGCGTGCGCTCTGCTGGTTAGCATGTGCTCTGGTTATTAGCATGTGCTCTGGTTATTAGCATGTGCTCTGGTTATTAGCGTGCGCTCTGCTGGTTAACATGTGCTCTGGTTATTAGCATGTGCTCTGGTTAGCATGTGCTCGGGTTATTAGCATGTGCTCTGGTTATTAGCGTGCGCTCTGCAGGTTAGCATGTGCTCTGGTTATTAGCATGTGCTCGGGTTATTAGCATGTGCTCTGGTTATTAGCGTGCGCTCTGCTGGTTAGCATGTGCTCTGGTTATTTGCATGTGCTCTGGTTAGCATGTGCTCTGGTTATTAGTGTGCGCTCTGCAGGTTAGCGTGTGCTTTGGTTATTAGCATGTGCTCTGGTTAGCATGTGCTCTGGTTATTAGCATGTGCTCTGGTTAGCATGTGCTCTGGTTATTAGCGTGCGCTCTGCTGGTTAGCATGTGCTCTGGTTATTTGCATGTGCTCTGGTTAGCATGTGCTCTGGTTATTAGTGTGCGCTCTGCAGGTTAGCGTGTGCTTTGGTATTAGCATGTGGTCTGGTTATTAGCGTGTGCTCTGGTTAGCATGTGCTCTGGTTATTAGCATATACTCTGCTGGTTAGCATGTGCTCTGGTTATTAGCATGTGCTCTGGTTAGCATGTGCTCTGGTTAGCATGTGCTCTGGTTATTAGCATGTGGTCTGGTTATTAGCGTGTGCTCTGCTGGTTAGCATGTGCTCTGGTTATTAGCATGTGCTCTGGTTACCATGTGCTCTGGTTAGCATGTGCTCTGGTTATTAGCATGTGGTCTGGTTATTAGCGTGTGCTCTGGTTAGCATGTGCTCTGGTTATTAGCGTGTGCTCTGCTGGTTAGCATGTGCTCTGGTTATTAGCATGTGCTCTGGTTAGCATGTGCTCTGGTTAGCATGTGCTCTGGTTATTAGCGTGTGCTCTGCTGGTTAGCATGTGCTCTGGTTATTAGCATGTGCTCTGGTTAGCATGTGCTCTGGTTAGCAAGTGCTCTGGTTATTAGCGTGCGCTCTGCTGGTTAGCATGTGCTCTGGTTATTAGCATGTGCTCTGGTTATTAGTGTGTGTAAATGCATTAGTAGTTCTTCTGTCGCGCTCTCATTCCCCACACATTACAAATGGCTTCTTTATAGTGTGTAATAGTGTGTTTCCTCCCCATCGATTCATCATCCTTAGCCACTTCATCTCCCATTTTATCTCCCTTTACTCTCACACACTTCCACTCTCCCTCTCGCTGGAGAACTCGATGAAGAAATTATAGCTGCGATATTAAACTGTCTCTGGTGAACACTTCATCCATTACGCAACGCTTGCCCACAAGCGCTTACAAATCACACTCAAAGAGCTGCATGAAAAGGGCAAGACTCTCACAAGTTAGTTAGTAACCATATCAAACGGTATTCTGTTGCATTTCTGGTTAAAAAGTGACTGAAAAAGGAGGGAATTACTTAAATCAGCAAATTTCTAATCAAATATCCCGTTTTCACACAGAAAGAACAGTATGAGAGTAAAAAATGGGTGGTGAAGAGCTGCATTTAGAAATTAAATGTACATTTTAACATGATTTTGATGGAAGTGATCAAGATAAATGTGACATGATGGACTTTTCTCTCACAACTCTGAGATATAAAGTCGTAATGAAAGCCTCAATTATTATATTTGTTTTATTCAGTGTCAGAAACAAGCTTCCATAAATATGTCTTGATCATCAATCTCAATATGCTTTAATTCTCTAATATCCTTCTCTCTAACACCCTGAGGATGACGTTATGAAACCCAGTCTGAGCAGGTGGTGAAACGCAAACACGTAGACTACTAAACTCATGTTTGATGCCCTTAATGATGGATCATCCAAACGATACGAGTTCTTGAGAGATTTCCACTTGAAATAAACACACTTTAGCCACTGAATGAGATGCATTACTGATTTCCCTCTCCGTGCATTTCTATTCAGGGTGGAACGTTGCCCATTTCCGATTATTTGGCAGAGATGCCGAGAAACAAAGCCAAGATCCTCCGACAGATGTCCCACTTAATATTGAACCTCGACACCATTTATAACCCGTTAATCAACATCTGTGGCTATTTACTATGCTGAGAGAAGATGAGGAAAGTTACAGGCTTCAACTGAACTTTAGCTTTAAATCTTTAAATAACAAGCATGGCGTTTCACGTCTAGTTCTGACCAGCCATTGGAGTGTTTGTTTACATACGCGGGATAGAAGTGTGTTCATCTGATCTATTAATATCTGTCAAAGCTCCTCCGTTTGTGCTGATAAAGAGTAGTAGTGACGCAGGCAGGGTTATTTTAGTATCGTCGATATACTACACCGTAAAAAATTATTAGAAGTCGTAAATAAAAAGATTACTGGAGTCTTTAAAGATTTATTCAATGCCGGCTCTTATATTGTTCCTCTCTTGTAAGAGCGTCTGCTGAAAGCATGCATGTTTAAGTATTTTAGTTTTAGTTAACCCAAAGATGTGTATGTGTGTGTTTGTGTGAGAGAATTTTCGTTTTAGTGTTAGTTAACCCTGAAAGGAGTCTAACTTTATCATTAACAGTTGTCCATTACACGCTTGACTGTATTTCGGGTCACGGGAGGCATGAAAGTTCAACGCCATCATATTTCACCCCAGAAATGTCTGTCCTCGTCTTTCTGCCCACAATCAAGGGTAGTTATCGCCAACGCTCGCCCGCAAGTGACAGCAGCAACTGGACCAGAGGGTCGTGAAACTCAGTAGGAGTTGCCAAGATAAGTTTCCAATCCTCAGTGTGTCTCCGGACTGTGTTTGTGAGTGACGTGAAGGAAATGTGCTCTAGCAGATGAGAAGACGACATGGGCGGAAAGAAATCCAAGGTCTCGGCAGACGACAACGACAACGACACGACGCAATCGGCAAGAAAGACCCCCGAGGAAAACCTTCCCAGCGCCGAACGCATTCGCAAACACATGACCACACACTTCGGCTACAGCGTCCTCAGCCTGGCTCGGCGTGGGATTCGGGATCCTCCGGAGGGTCTGTGGGATCTGACGGATCTACAGAAGCTCAACCTGTCACTCAACTCTCTACGATCCATTCCCTCGTCTCTGGGATCGCTGGAAAACCTAGTGGTGTTGAATCTGTGGGGGAACCAGCTGACCAGTTTACCGCCTGAGATCGGGCGTCTCCGAAACCTGAAGGTGCTTTTCGCGTATCGCAATCGGTTAAGTGACGTTCCCGAGGAACTGGGATGCTGCGCTAAACTGGAAGTTTTAAGTCTGGCTAATAACCTTCTCACCGGCCTCCCGTCGACACTTTCATCCCTCGACGGACTCAAGAAGCTCAACCTGAGCCACAATCACATCAGCCACATCCCCGGATGCGTTTACGCCATGAAGAGCCTGGTGTTCCTGCAGCTGGCCTGCAACAGATTGGAAAACATCGCGGATCAGATCCAAGCCCTGGCCGACTTAAAGGTGACATATTATGCCTCTTTTCAATCTATGGTGTCCCAGAATGTGTTTCTGAAATGCCCCCAGATCAGTTATTATCGCTCGTCAAATTTGCACCGTTTTTGTGTGTGTCCCTTTAAATGCAAATGAGCGTTAGCTCCGCCTCTGTTCAGAAGAGGGCGGGGCCTTCACACAAGCTTCAGAGACTCCGGCAATAACAGCACAGGCGGATCTCACTGATCCAGGATCAGGAGTAACAGCAGCTTTACGGAGAGACTCAGGGAGAGCTTCACTTTTACGCACTTCTGAATGTTAGCGGAGACGTTTGTGGAGTTACACTGATCATCTTATCATCATGTTGAACTGGTGTCCACTGGTCAATATTAGTGTTATAGTGGAATAGTGTTCAGTGTTGTCTGTGCTGACCACAGAACAGTTTCAGGCTCAGCTGGATCGTCTCCAGTGCGTTAGAACTGGGCTCTGAACCCAATGTCGCTGGTGTGTGTGTGTGTGAACGTGCAGATTAAGGGCCGGGGATATCATAATAAGATCCTCTTCAGAAGGAAATCTGCTAAATCTGATTTATTTTTTTACATGCTTGCAGAGAAAGGCTCTTCAAAACAAACTGGGTTTCATTTGTCACGTTCTCTGCGGTCTGATTATAGCACTTAAAGGGTTAGTTGACCCAAAAATTAAAATTCTGTCAGTATTTACTCGCCCTCATGTTGTTCCAACCCCGTAAGACCTTCGTTCATCTTCGCAACACAAATTAAGATATTTAAGATATTAAGATCGCTCCTGTATACTAGTTCATAGGCTTCTTGAGGGAATGACTCGAAAAGTCATTAAAGACATCGTTAAAATAGTCCAAGTGACTACAGGGGCTCAATTTTAACTTTATCAAACGACGAGAACACTTTTGTGCGCAAAAAAACAACAAAAATAACGACTTTATTTCAACTATTCACTTCCTTCTCCATGGGCCTGTAGTCAGTTAACGTAGTGTGATTGCGTAAAGTGTTGTAGTCGAGACCACCTCACTCGAGTCCGAGTCAAGACCGAGACCAGAGAGAGTCGAGTCCGAGTCGAGACCGAGACCAGAGACGGTCGAGTCCGAGTCGAGACCGAGACCAGTGAGGGTTGATTACCTAATTTACTTTTATTTACTTAGAGAAATCTTTTTTTTTTTTTTACTGAATTTACTTAGAGTTTAAAAAATATGATCAGTTTAGGGTAAAAAGGCCACATAGTAGGTGGTCTTAAAAGTAATTTTATTACAATTTGTCATGCGCAGTTGCACACTAGAAAATCACCAATCACTGGGCGTGTCAATCAATTTAAAGAAATATTTTATTAACATACATTAATAATCATGAAAAATATTTTTAATTGAACTCGAGTGGACTCGGGAATAATTCCGAGTCCTAAAAAAAAAATGTTCGAGTACGAGTCAATTCCGAGTCCAAATGCACACGAGTCCATGACAAGACCAAGACCATTAAAATATGGTCTCGAGACCGAGTCCGAGACGAGTCCGAGTCTCGAGTACTACAACACTGCGTAAAGCTACGTCACACGAAGGCTCACTATTGGTCATGTGTGTGTGATGCGTGTGACGTACAATAACAGAAGCTTACGCTATTAAACTAGTAACCTGACTCGCGCAGAGGGAGAAATAAACCAATAGTTGAAATAAAGTCGTTTTTTTGTTGGGGTTTTTTGCGCACAAAAAGTGTTCTCGTCGTCTGATAAACTTAAAATAGTCACTTGGACTATTTTAACGATGTCTTTAATGACTTTTCGAGTCATTCCCTCAAGAAGCCTATGGACTAGTATGCAGGAGCGATCTTAATATCTTAAATATCTTAATTTGTGTTGCGAAGATGAACGACGGTCTTACGGGGTTGGAACAACATGAGGGCGAGTAAATACTGACAGAATTTTCATTTTTGGGTGAACTAACCCTTTAAACACGGAAAAAGTCTGATTTTCATGATATGTTCCCTTTAAAGATCCTCATCGTCGAGGGAAACTGCATCCACACGCTTCCCAAGATGCTCTGCTGCCTGACCAAGCTGGAGCTCCTGAATGTGGACTTCAACGACATCCAGAGCGTCCCGGCGGAGATGCATCGGCTGAGACGCCTGGAGAAGTTAGCGTGCCATCCGCTGGATAAAGGCCTTCACATCGTGCACAATCCCCTGCTGAAACCCATCAAAGAGGTTCTGGACGGGGGTCTGCAAGCGCTCTACAGTTACCTGAGGAACTCATAACACACACACACACACACACACACACACACACTACCATGTTTATTTAAATGAATCCCGTCGTTGCCAGTGTTGGGTGAGTTACTTTAAAAAAGTAATTAATTACTACTTTCTAATTACCTCTTCAACAGTGTAATTAGATTACTGTACTAATTACTCTCTCTAAAAAGTATTTAATTACTTTTAATTACTAATTACTTTTAAATCAATCTCAACCAGCTGAATAATACAAGGATAGACATGAATCTGTTTTAATTCTTTCAAATAAATACTATAAAATTGCATGAATTATCCTTAACCTGTTAACTGTCACCCCCCCTTTTTTGAATAGACATGAAAATGCACATTTCGAACTTAAATGGTTGTAATTCAAGAATGCTTTGGAATATAGACATGTGATTGGTCTTGTTTTAAAGAAGACATTTGGCAGATTTTTGTAGAAGTGAAATAAATTAAGAAAGTGAAACAGAAAAAAAGTTATAGAAGTTTGAGTTTATGAAAATGTACAATATAAAAATATTAATTATTCATATTTTACATAAAATATATATTTTCAAAACCTGGGCTACTCTAAAATGGCAGAAAGATCAAAGCCAAAAATCTGAACAAGTTGTGTTTCAAATTTGAGGTTGATATCTCAAAAAATGAGCTTTCAGTAAGATTTTGTTTGAGTGCAGTACCAAACTTTTTCACTAGGGCACAATCAGACTCCATTACTGCCCATATAAGAGCGCCTGCATTTCCATTCGTGTTTTGAGTGATATGAACCATTATTTTCACATTTTTCATACAATTTCTGAAGTAGAGATCCTATTCAGAAGTAGCATGGGAAGTTTGGCAGATTTTGATATGAATTGAACCTCTAAGAAACACATACAAAGAACACGCATGTAAGTCATAGCTAGCTGCCACGTCACAAATGGTGAATTTATTATTTTTTTCTTGATATTTCAAACTTTTCAGACCTTTTTTTCCCAAAATAGTTGAATGGATTCTATCTTTTGAACTTTTGGCATGAAAACAAACTGAGGTATCTACCATTTTTTCATGATTTTTCATGTTTACTGCTATTTTAAAATAAAGGTCTGAACACGCCTTATGAGTATGAAAATATTCTTGTTTTATATTGATAAATTATGGCTCCTCTGTAATATATTTTGAAAATCAGTCACCAAATATGGAAACTAGAGATTGTAAGCTTTCAAATGATATATAGTTTGTCAATATTATTTAAGGTATTTACTAAGATATTATTGTTTTAAAAATATAGTGGCAAACGTCCCACCTGTGGGACAGTGACAGTTAAGTGGTTAAACTGACCAAGGTGGAGACGGTTACATTATAAAAACATACTTTTTAGCATCAGACAATACATTTTGGTGTTAAACCCACTATTGTTTTATGTCTGATCTCAAGACATTTCACACTTTTATCATATTATACATATTTTACACAAATTTGTACGTAATATTTAGACACCTCATAAAATGCATATGAATCACTGTGAGATCGGATTGATCTATACACAGTATTTACATCAATTACATCAGTAATTAAATTACAGATAAATGAAGAGTAATCCCTTACTTTACATTTTCAAGGGAAAAGTAATTAAATTACAGTAACTAATTACTTAGTGATTAGTCACACCCAACACTGGTCGTTGCAATCTCAGAAATTAAGTGATTTTTGTTTGTATTCAATGTTTCAACTCATGATTAACAGCAGAAGTAAGAGTAGAAGAATGTGTGTTCATCCATAAACACAGTGTGTGTGTGTGTGTGTGTGTGTAGTGAGTGGTGGAAGAGTTGTGTGTTTTCTTCAAAATAACTCAAGCTCAGAGACACTGCAGTGAACGGATGTGTGGAGAGGGTCAAAGGTCGAAGGTCAGCAGCGTCTCTGAGCCGGTGAAGGTCAGTCGTACTGAAATCTTCCGCTGGTTATGTGTGTGTGTGTGTGTGTGTGTGTGTGTGAGATGAGGCTTGTTAAACCTGCTAAACAAGCACTCGATTCCTCGGCCTTTGACTCGCTGATCATGTTTCTCACCTCGTTCTCCTCGACTGAAGGCAAACACACGAGAACAAACACACACATCCATTACTGAGAGAAGGTCAGCCTGGAGACCTCAGCGCTGTGGGTTTCTTCAGCTTAACACACACACACACACACACATAGAAATCCATGTGGCTAACTAATGCTCAATATTAAAAATACTGTAAATGCTCGATATAAAATTTTTGTGTTAAGGTGTAATTACCATTGTGCAAAAGCCATATATATATGTATACATGTATATATATATATATATATATATATATATATTATTTTTTTACAGTATAGTAACTGGTTGGTGACTGTTAATGTTACAGTTACTTTTACAGTTTATCTCAAACAGTAGAGCGCTTGCAACGCTATGGTCATGGGTTCGATTCCCAGGGAAAGCAACAGTTGATAAGAATGTAAGTGTGTACCGTGAAATGCAATGTAAGTCACTTTGGATAAAAAGCATCTGCTAAATGTACAATTTAAGTATAATCAAATTGTTTTGTAATTTCAACTAAAATATTTACTAGTTTTAATAACTTAAAATGAAGTTGAATTCTTTGCATATATATATATATATATGTGTGTGTGTGTGTGTATACAGTATATATTATTTTTTGTCAGTATAGTAACTGGTTGGTGACTGTTAATGTTTTTTTACAACTTGAAAACAGATACTTTTACAGTTTATCTAAAAACAGTAGAGCGCTTGCAACGCCATGGTCATGGGTTCGATTCCCAGGGAAAGCAACAGTTGATAAGAATGTAAGTCACTTTGGATAAAAAGCGTCTGGTAAATGTACAATTTAAGTATAATCAAATTGTTTTGTAATTTCAACTAATATATTGACTAGTTTTAATAACTTAAAAATGAAGTTTAATTTTTTGTTAAGACTTATTGATTATGTCATTTTTTTACAATGTATAAAAGGAGACATCTTAATATTTATTTATATCAATGTCTCTGTAAGAGCTTCTCTCTCTCTTTCAGTGTGTGAATGAGACTCGAGCGCTGTTGCTCTAGCGCCCCCTGTCTGTACAAGCTCTGCAGTGCAGCTCATGACTGTCACTCAGAAGTATATAATTATTAGTCTGATATAGTGAGAATATGGAGGAAAAACAGCTCAGGCCCAAACTGAGCATTTTATTCCCATCCCAATAGAAACCTGCGGTTCATAACCTGAAAAAAAATGCTTTATCATTACAAGGCCATAATTTTATATTTCTGCTCAAGTATCTCCACTTATTAAACATATGAGGACATATATTAAAAGCAGCCTTGGAGTGTTTTAGAAATGCATTTTAGCTCTCTATAAACCTGCCCTCTTAATACCTAAGAAACGTCCAAGGTTCATATATTAAAAAACCTTATCATTGATTTGTAAAGTAACGCATTCTGTTCATTTGTGAAGGTTATTAAACTAAAGATGTTTTCAGTCATGATTAGAGAAATTAAATGTGATTAATTTACTCATATTCAGTAAATCCACTGGAATGAATGTCACGATTATCATGAGCTCTTTCTCTGAGGATCTCGACATCCATCAGACATGATGAAGTGATGCATCTGTATCAGTATATCATATTTTACAGCCTGTATGGGGATCAACACACTTCCAGACATGCTTTGCTCTCGGTTACACAGACATCAGCTCAATGAATGTCGCTCCGAACTGTACATAACAGTCTCGTCTGTGTAGAAATTAAACCGTGGGTACCTGAATTAAGACAATTTATGTATGAAGTAAATGATAACGGCCCCAACACAGACCCTTGTGGGACTCCCTCAACCACCTCCACTAAATCTGACGAACACTCGCAGTTCTGGCCTTTAAATGAGCAGCAAACCACAGGACTACATGATCTGATAACACAACACCTGTCTATATCATGATCTAAAGCCTTAGTTAAATCAATATAGAGACATGCACAATGATTATTTTCATCTACGCTCTCAGAAAAACAGGTACAAAAGTTGTCACTGGGGCTGTACCTTTTCAAAAGGTAAACTTTTGTCCATTTCATGAGCTAAGAAGTACATTTTAGGTGTTATGCACATTATGGGTGCTAATATGTACATTTTAAGTGTTAATATGTACATTTTGGGTGCTAATATGTACATTTTGGGTGCTAATATGTCCATTAGGTGGTAATATGTCCATTTTAGGTGGTAATATGTACATTTTAAGTGTTAATATGTACATTTTGGGTGCTAATATGTCCATTTTAGGTGGTAATATGTACATTTTAGGTGGTAATATGTCCATTTTAGGTGGTAATATGTACATTTTGGGTGCTAATATGTCCATTTTAGGTGGTAATATGTACATTTTAGGTGGTAATATGTACATTTTAAGTGGTAATATGTACATTTTGGGTGCTAATATGTCCATTTTAGGTGGTAATATGTACATTTTAGGTGGTAATATGTACATTTTAAGTGTTAATATGTACATTTTGGGTGCTAATATGTCCATTTTAGGTGGTAATATGTCCATTTTAGGTGGTAATATGTCCATTTTAGGTGGTAATATGTACATTTTGGGTGCTAATATGTCCATTTTAGGTGGTAATATGTCCATTTTAGGTGGTAATATGTACATTTTAAGTGTTAATATGTACATTTTGGGTGCTAATATGTCCATTTTAGGTGGTAATATGTACATTTTAGGTGGTAATATGTACATTTTAAGTGTTAATATGTACATTTTGGGTGCTAATATGTCCATTTTAGGTGGTAATATGTACATTTTAGGTGGTAATATGTCCATTTTAGGTGGTAATATGTACCACTAAGGTACCAATATGCAGCCTTTGGGTACAAAAGTGTACCTTTTGAAAAGGTACAGCCCCAGTGACAGCTTTTGTACCTTTTTTTCTGAGAGTGTAAAGACTTCACAATATTATTTAAAACTTTTAAAACAGTCAAAATGATGCTTTTTATAGAATCCTGATCGATTGATTGATAGACAATTTAATGAATATTTGAATACCATATCAGTTGTTCATTTCACTTACATAATTTTCCAAGAGTTTTGACAGAATAAAGCTGTGTGTGTGTGATGGGTAGGTTTAGGAGGGTTAGTGGAAGGGGACAAGAATATATAGTTTGTTCAATATATAAAAAAACATTACACCTATGAAGGTCCTCAGAAGTATAGCAAAACAAACATGTGTGTGTGTGTGTGAGCATGCTCAGACCCGTCCTGCCCCTCAGAGGAATCTCAAACACACACTCGAGGTGAGTATAAAACACACGATGATCCTGCAACTGTTGCATTAATTGGACTTGTGATGATGACAGTTTAACTAATGAGGTGTGAGTATATCTGTGTGTGCGTGTGTGTGTAGATAATGCTCACCTTGAGCTGCTCTATAATAGGCTGTTCTCAATATGAAAGCATAAAGGGAGATGTTGGATGATGTGTGTGTGTGTGTGTGTGTGTGAATCAGTGACCCTCTCTCGGGTCATTCCCGCTTTCTGGAGGACGGAGATGCTTTTTCAATTTCCTCTTCTCCTTCTCCTTCTTCTCGTTGTTCTCGGATGCTGATTAAACTGCTTCGTCTCTGTCACACTGGTTCTGGGTTTCGGACCTGTGGCCTTTTGTTTCTCTGCGTCTTCAGGGTCATTTTAGCAGCTCTTCCTGATGCAGGAGGAAAATACAAGATAAATGCAGATTTTATGTTCTGGAGTAAGTAACTGTAAAGTGTGTGTTTAACCGTATGAGCTAATTTAGTTCCCCGAAAGCCATTCCTGTACCTAAAACAAAGTGATCTAGATTAACTAGATTAAACTGGGAAGGGTCTGTCGGGCTAAAATCGTGTAATCTGAACGGGCCATTAAAGTCCCTCTGTAGTCAATCACTTCATCATTTAACACTCATCTTTGATCACCAAAATTATGTATGTAAACGTTTTTTCCCTGAAAAAATTTCTTCATGCCTTAAAATATCTTGAATGTAACTCGACAACCTTGCCTCATTTAGTATGCGTGGTTCTGTGAATATGCAAATGAGCCCCGCCTCCACTCACTCACTCAGCTCAGAGACGACGATCACACAAAACCATGTTTTTTAGACTAAGCCATAGTGTTGACTTATAAATTCACAAATTGTTTGTCATAAATCAAATCAAATTTTATTTATTTTTAGACTAACAATATTCAACTCAATAATCACATTTAAAGACAGAAACTCAACGATATTCAACTCAATAATCACATCTAAAGACAAACTCAGCGATATTCAACTCAATAATCACATTTAAAGACAGAAACTTAATGATATTCAACTCAATCAGATCTAAAGACAGAAACTCAACAATATTCAACTCAATAATCACATCTAAAGACAGAAACTCAACGATATTCAACTCAATAATCACATCTAAAGACAGAAACTCAACGATATTCAACTCAATAATCACATCTAAAGACAGAAACTCAACGATATTCAACTCAATAATCACATGTAAAGACAGAAACTTAATGATATTCAACTCAATAATCACATCTAAAGACAGAAACTCAACGATATTCAACTCAATAATCACATCTAAAGACATAAACTCAGCGATATTCAACTCAATAATCACATCTAAAGACAGAAACTCAACGATATTCAACTCAATAATCACTTCTAAAGACATAAACTCAGCGATATTCAACTCAATAATCACATCTAAAGACAGAAACTCAACGATATTCAACTCAATAATCACATCTAAAGACAGAAACTCAACGATATTCAACTCAATAATCACATCTAAAGACAGAGACTCAACGATATTCAACTCAATAATCACATCTAAAGATATAAACTCAGCGATATTCAACTCAATAATCACATCTAAAGACAGAAACTCAACGATATTCAACTCAATAATCACATCTAAAGACAAACTCAGCGATATTCAACTCAATAATCACATCTAAAGACAGAAACTCAGCGATATTCAACTCAATAATCACATCTAAAGACAGAAACTCAGCGATATTCAACTCAATAATCACATCTAAAGACAAACTCAGCGATATTAACTCAATAATAACATCTAAAGACAGAGACTCAACGATGTTAAACTCAATAATCACATCTAAAGACAAACTCAGCGATATTCAACTCAATAATCACATCTAAAGACAGAAACTCAGCGATATTCAACTCAATAATCACATCTAAAGACAAACTCAGCGATATTAACTCAATAATAACATCTAAAGACAGAGACTCAACGATGTTAAACTCAATAATCACATCTAAAGACAAACTCAGCGATATTCAACTCAATAATCACATCTAAAGACAGAAACTCAACGATGTTCAACTCAATAATCACATCTAAAGACAAACTCAGCGATATTCAACTCAATAATCACATTTAAAGACAGAAACTTAATGATATTCAACTCAATAATCACATCTAAAGACAGAAACTCAACGATATTCAACTCAATAATCACATCTAAAGACAGAGACCCAACGATATTCAACTCAATAATCACATCTAAAGACAGAAACTCAACGATATTCAACTCAATAATCACATTAAAGACAGAAACTCAACGATATTCAACTCAATAATCACATCTAAAGACAGAAACTCAACGATATTCAACTCAATAATCACATCTAAAGACAGAAACTCAACGATATTCAACTCAATAATCAGATCTAAAGACAGAAACTCAACGATATTCAACTCAATAATCACATCTAAAGACAAACTCAGTGATATTCAACTCAATAATCACATCTAAAGGCAGAGACCCAACGATATTCAACTCAATAATCACATTTAAAGACAGAAACTCAACGATATTCAACTCAATAATCACTTCTAAAGACAGAGACTCAACGATATTCAACTCAATAATCACATTTAAAGACAGACTCAACAATATTCAACTCAATAATCACATCTAAAGACAAACTCAGTGATATTCAACTCAATAATCACATCTAAAGACAGAAACTCAACGATATTCAACTCAATAATCACATCTAAAGACAGAGACTCAACGATATTCAACTCAATAATCACATCTAAAGACAGAAACTCAACGATATTCAACTCAATAATCACATCTAAAGACAAACTCAGTGATATTCAACTCAATAATCACATCTAAAGACAGAGACCCAACGATATTCAACTCAATAATCACATTTAAAGACAGAAACTCAACGATATTCAACTCAATAATCACATCTAAAGACAGAGACTCAACGATATTCAACTCAATAATCACATTTAAAGACAGAAACTCAACGATATTCAACTCAATAATCACATCTAAAGACAGAGACTCAACGATATTCAACTCAATAATCACATTTAAAGACAGAAACTCAACGATATTCAACTCAATAATCACTTCTAAAGACAGAGACTCAACGATATTCAACTCAATAATCACATTTAAAGACAGACTCAACAACATTTAACTCAATAATCACATCTGAAGACAGAGACTCAATGATATTCAACTCAATAATCACATCTAAAGACAGAGACCCAACGATATTCAACTCAATAATCACATTTAAAGACAGACTCAACAATATTCAACTCAATAATCACATCTAAAGACAAACTCAGTGATATTCAACTCAATAATCACATTTAAAGACAGAGACTCAGCGATATTCAACTCAATAATCACATTTAAAGACAGACTCAACAATATTCAACTCAATAATCACATCTAAAGACAAACTCAGTGATATTCAACTCAATAATCACATTTAAAGACAGAAACTCAACGATATTCAACTCAATAATCACATTTAAAGACAGAGACTCAGCGATATTCAACTCAATAATCACATTTAAAAGACAGAATCAACAATATTCAACTCAATAATTAAGTACGAACAGAAAGGATTGTCGACAACTGCTCTCAATGTGTTGAACTGTTAAAAATTATCTTTACATTGCAATCACGACGAGCACAAGCTGCAATCAATTCATGAAAAGCATTCATTAATCCACAGAACAATGATTGTAAAGCTTTTGCCAAATTGAAACATTCTGCTTTTATACATTTTTACTTGCATGACATTTGCCAGTTCAATCAGGAGCGTTTTAGATAAAGAGAAGTGCGACCATGAGCCAGTTATTCTCTATGAGTGCATGTTGAAAAGCTTGATAAATGGCAGACATTGATTTCCCATGAGCCCTTTCTCTGATTGTCCTTTGTACTCATGAGTGACACGGTTGAAATCAATATAAAATCCTGCGTTTCTAAAGCAGAAACAAGTTGAACTTCCACTGATGTGGAGGAAAGAAAGGAAATCTTAATTGAATATCTGTGTTCTCCATCAAAACATCTGCCTTTCTGAACCCAATCCTTCTCTGAATGGAAATTCATATCATTTTGAAAGGAAAATGCTTTTTGAACGGCATAAAGGAGATTAGCGCAGTGAATGGCTGTCCTCCCATTGGTTTTATGTATATGAATTGGTTTTATGAATATGTGAGAGAGATGTTGATGTGCACAACAGCCTTGAGCAACTTCTGCTCCATATATACAATATATTTCCACAAAGTCTGTTGCACATCTGACACACAGCTTAAAAACCCTGGCGTGTGTATTTTTGTCCAGTTTGTCTTTCTTGTTCATATATGTATACATATACACAATTAAAAGATTCAGGATCGGTAAACCAGATCGGTTTATAGTTTCAATGAATTTATTTTGTTTTCAATCATTTTTTTATTTCAACTGAAACATTGAAGTATTATCATTTAAAGTCCTCCTGTGGTGAGAATCCAGCGTTTAATGTTGTTTATGTGTGTATGTGGTGTGTTTAATCCGCTTTAACACACACACACACACACCATGTGTAAATTAATAAGAGTATTTCCTCCTTAAAACTGCAGTGAACCAAAGACAGTCTCAAAAACACGCTTTGGTGTTTCTGACGTCACAAACCACCTTGGAACCAATCAGATCAACGTGTGATCGTCAACCAGTGAGTGAGTGGAGGCGGGGCTCATTTGCATATTCATAGAACCGCGCATACTAAACGAGGCAAAAACAAAACGTTTAAATATATAATTTGGGGGATCAAACATTAGTTTTAAGGGATAAAATGTGTACTATAAGATATCTCTTTGTATAGCACCTGTTCTTCTTATAAGAGTATATGTGATGATGATGATGATAATGATGATGATGATGATATCTTGTTTTCATATTCCCAGGAAGTCACGGAGTGAATAATCACACTGGAGAATGTCAATATGCCTCGAATCCCAGTTCACTCGAGCCGATTCTGTAGTTTGTTTAAGTTTGTTTGGAGACTGTATGTCACCATGACCTTGTTAAGGAAACGCTGTAAGAAGTGATCTATCAAATGCCACGATATATCTGCAGGTTCCTGTTCAGCGAGCTAATCTAATCTACGAGAAACTGCCTTTACAAACATTAGCTTTTAGCATGTTTGATCAGAACGCGCTCTTCCTCGTAGCAGATGTTCCTGAGGTCTTTGACATACAAATACAGACGGAATCCAATTACTGTGTTGCGCTCCACACTGGCTCTGTCAGCTTCAGATTTAATAACCTCGTTTAACAGAAAACGTTCCTGATCTGTCCCGAGACCACATACAGCTGGAAGCTTTCAGGCTCTGTGTTGTGTTCGTCTCGATGTGGATGTTTACGGCTGAGAGCTTCTTGTTGTTCCACTCGCCCGTCACTAAATATAGAGGCATTTATGTGGCGTTACTCTCGTTCTCACCACATCAGTCCTGCTTTAAAACATTATAGTGCCGTAGCGTTCGTTTCTGCCGCACACTTCAGCCACGTGACTCAGGACTCAAACAGAGACCGTTAAAGGAGTAGTTCACTTTTAAAAAAACTTTTGCTGATAATTTACTCGCCCCCATGTCATCCAAGATGTCCATGTCTTTCTTTCCTCAATCGAAAAGAAATTAAGGTTTTTGATGAAAACATTCCAGGATTTTCTCCATATAATGGACGTCAATGGGAACCAAACGGTTCAAGGTCAAAATGAGAGTTTCAGTGCAGCTTCAAAGGGCTTTAAACGATTCCAGACGATGAATAAGGGTCTTATCTAGCGAAACGATCGGCCGTTTCAAAAATACATAAATTAGTTTAAGTTTTATACACTCTAAAAAATGATGTGTTGGATTTACTTAAAATATATATGCACCATTTTTGCATCATACTTTTTAAGTAATCCCAACTTGGAATAATTTTACTTAAAATTAACAAGAAAATCTTTGTTATATGTACTTAATTATTTGAGTTCACGCAACATTCTTTATTTAAAAATGTATGCATCACGTTACATATATTTTTAAGTAAAGAATGTCACGTGAACTAAAATATTTAAGTTTATTTTATGTAAAATTATTCCAAGTTAAAAATTTACTTAATTAAATGATTACGGATTACTTAAAAAGTATGACGCAAAAATGGTGCATATATGTTTTAAGTAAATCCAACACAGTGCAGGCCATGTGAGATCAAAACAAATCTTAGTTCTGTTTACTTAACATTTAAGCTCATTTATATATAAAAATAAGACAATTAAATCGGTTGAACCAACCATTTTAACTTATTTTAGATCTTCAGCTTACATGTCTTAAAATAAATTAAACATGCAAATCACACACAATAAAGCATTTCACTTTATTATTTATTTTTTACCCAAAACTTTTAAATTGCATCCTAAAATATATTAAAATAGAAAATAGTTGTTAAAATAATAATAATAATAGTCACAATATTACAGTTTTTTCTTGGATCAAAGAAATGAAGGCTTGGTGGGCAGAAGATATATAGGCCTATATAAGCTCAAATGCTCACCTTGCTCTGTTCTGTGATGCGCGTTCGTGACTCTCCTGTTCGAACTCGTTCATCAAAATGAACAAATCTTTTTTCGAGTCATGACCCGAAGGGTCCTAGATAAGACCTTTATTCATCGTCTGGTGTCGTTTAAAGCCTTTTGAAGCTGCACTGAAACTCTCATTTGGACCTTGAACCGTTTGGTTCCCAATGAAGTCCATTATATGGAGAAAAATCCTGGAATGTTTTCATCAAAAACCTTAATTTCGTTTCGACTGAGGAAAGAAAGACATCTTGGATGACATGGGGGTGAGTAAATTATCAAAGTTTTTTTTAAAGTGAAACACTATTTTAATTAACCCTGCAAAGCCAGAATTAGTGGAACAGTTTCTTGAAATTTTAGACTAAATATTTTTAAGCTTTAATGGGTCATATAGTGTGAAATTGTGAAAATTTTAGAATATTTATATCAAATTCTGATGCTTGGAATGTAAATAAACAAGATCTTTATAACAGCACAGCAGATACTTATACATAAAATGCATATCAATATCTGCTTGTAAGATGATATTTAAATGCTTACTTTTATGTTCAAAGCTGTAAAGCCTTTGTTGAGGCTTATTTGTTGTTGAGTATCATATTTATATTTGTATCAGGCTTTTATGGTGCAAAAATGGAATGCAAAACATACTGCAAAAATTAGCATTTTCAAGAAGATGCTCATATATGAATATAAATATATAAATATAAATGAAATTCTGATGCTTGTAATGTAAAGCAATGAGATCTTTATAACATTATCGCAGAAACTTAAAATGCATATACATGTCAATATCTGTAAATAATATTAATAGTTCTTAGCAATATGATATTTAGTGATGAAAATATAATGCAATGCAATACAATGATTATTGAGATAATAAACCTTCCTCAAAAGCCTGATGATCATACTAATATTGCATGATCATAATCATGTAAATCTCAGTCGTTCAGTCAAGTTGAAATATATCTAACAATATCAAAGTTATTCTTGCGTTTTCTTGATAAATCAGAGCAGATTTGCCACAGAAAAGGAGAGCGATTGTGCAATTACACCGACAGATAAAAGAGTCTAAACTCTCCATCAGAGAGTGTGTTCGACGGGTTTGTCAGATCATTTTTATCTTTAAAAAGTCTTAAAAATTCATGTATAAATATAGAGTTACTGTAAAATACATATTCGGCACATAAATGTGTGTCTGTGTCTTTAAGAATCTGCTGGTCATCAGGATCTTCTGCGAGTAAATGCAGCAGAAACGATGAACATCTGGTTTTGAACTCCTCATACGGCGAGATGACCAGGTCTGAGAACTGCACGCGTGTGTGTGTGTGTTCACGGCGTCCGGCACGCGTGTGTATCAAGAGGGGTGTCCAGAAGTGCTGGAGCTTCATAAATCAGACTGTGGTGGTCAGCAGATGCACATGCAACTCAGCAAGATCTGTGCTGATATATACATGAACACTCGCATACGGATAAACCTGTCGACTCAAGACTTCGGGGTCAGGGGTCAGGGGAAGACCGGATGTGTGGAACTGCCTCGTTTTCCAGGATGAATGTGTTGAAACTGATCCGTGTTATACGAGGACACTTTGGGGAATACTTGCCTCTTTAATTGTTATTGATTCACACACAACAAACATGTCAGCCGTGACTACAAACAAGAGAGCGGGGCAAGTCGTCCCACGGGGCGTATGAGGTTTCGGGTCAAACGTCCAGTCGCATAAACTACAGTTCAATAGGAAAACCTGCGGGGAATTCTGTCTTCCAGACAAACATATCAATGAAGAGTGAAGACAGTGAAAGCATACATTCAGAGTCGAAAATACGAAGATAAATTGATGATAAACTTTCCTTCCAAGACAATGTGGATTTTATACATGAGAAAACTAGACGGCGTTTAAGTCTACTTAGGAAGTTAAGAAATTTTGACATTGAAAGGAGGATCTTAACCCTTATGCTGCATTAGGGACATTTTTGGTCTTTTGCAGTTTAATTTCTTTGACCATTTTGGCTGTTTTAATGCAAATGGTATGAAATTTGGCAAAATTGTGACTTTTTGGATACATGTAAAAAATGTGATCCCATTTTGCAAAATATGTATAACACACACACTGTGTAGATCAAATAGTAACACTCAGCACCATAAAGACCAAAAATGGCCCATTGAAACCCATTAAAACGTTGTTTAAATCTGAGGCTGTCAGTAATACATGAAACATGATTTTTGCACAAACATCCTTTCATTTTGAAGCAAAAGCATTATATTTGCATTATATAGTGTATTCCACCAGATGACGTCACTACATATTTATTCCCTATGGGTGGAAATGCACCTTATTTTAGGCAATAGGCAATGTTTAATAGGTGGCCATTTTTGGTCTCTAACGCGCTAAGTGGGATTTTTTGCAAAGTGGGACTGTGATAATCCAAATCTAAAGTTTTCTCTTTGCATTTAGTTTATTGAAAATAATTGAATTTTTGTGTTTTTTCCTCTTATACAAATCGATGGTTTCGCAAACAAAACTGGTAATTAAAGGGTTAAAATCCTGAAATTGAATACATTTTTGGTAGTTATGATGAGGACTGATGCTGGTTAAAAGATTTAACTTGGTAAAAGTGGAAAATAATAATAATATATAATATTTTAGGCAATGTTTAATATGTGGCCATTTTTGGTCCTTAATGCACTCAACGGTGTTAAAAATCTAATGCAGCACAAGGGTTAACCATTGTTTATAGATCAATGATTAAAAGTGTTTTAACTTATAATATTGTTTCATGGTATGGTAATCTTACAGTGAAACAAGAATAAACTAACACGAGTAATCAACGAAGCAAATAAGATCATCGGCCAAAAAGAGAGCACATTACAAGAGCTATTCACAATTTTTTTTTTGGAGAAAGGGGCATTATCAATATATTCAGACCAGACTCATCCCCTTCCTGCTTCGAGATCCTTCCTTCGGGACGCCGCTTGCCAAGAGGAATATTTATAAGAGATCATTTGTTCCACTGGCGGTGACTGTTTTAAACTCAATTCTCAATTGAGGTGATTTTTATAGGTGTGTGAATTTGCACATACTGTATTAATTTAACTTATGTAGGCCTATGTATTAATTATTTATTTCTTATGTGTTTGTTTGTAAAGTGGTTGTTGTGCCAGTGTCAAAGATGAATCTGTCCAGTATCTGAACAGACAATAAAGTTAATCAAATCAAATTAAATTCACATTAATGTTGTTATTATATGCCTATATATAGGCCTAGATGTCAGGCGGATATGATGGATTTTTGATTTATGGTAATTGAGAATGAACGTGCACGCGCATCCCATATCTGCCCGCCCCGTGAGTTCGGACAACAGTGATTTTAGTTTATGTACCTGCTTGGGCCAAATTTTGCATTTGCAGCCGAGGGCATTGCTGCCAGCTACAACATGGCACTACGTAACTCATCGGAAGGTCCTGTGTTTCTTTTGGGGACTTTAACAAATGTGAACTATCTGCGTTTTTGGCGAATTTGGAGCTACATAACTTGTCCGACGAGACGGAGCAAAACCCTGGACAAATGTTTCGGTAATGTGGCTGGTGATGCTTTGCACCCACCATTAGGTCGTTCAGATCACAATGTCATCCACCTCCTTCCTAAATACAGACAGATGCTAAAAAGGACTGATCCTCTCATTGGACTAAAGATTCATTTGAAAAACTCAGAGATTCTCTAAAAAAAACTCTAGATCTATTTTTTATTGATTGAAATGATTGCAATGACGTCCACGAGTCCCTGAATGATACTTTTAGCATACTTTTGTCTGTTGTGGTGTGTGTGGTAGGCCTATAAGGAAAACAAAAATCAAACAAAATTAGTCATTATTTAAATAAACTAAACTTACAGAAGATCGCTGGCTGTTCATTTACACTAAAACTTTGAAAAACTTTCATTTACACGAAAACTTTTTTTTTTATTGAATATGCATCAAATAACAAGCACGTACAAAGCACAAAACACATAGAACTCTCACTCTGACATGTTATATCAATATATAAAGTTTCACATATATAAAGAAAAAAAGAAAATAAATAAAATAAAAGACATACATAGAGGAAACCTTAAGCATCAGTGGTATTGAAAATATCATCATAATATTTCAAGAATCTGTCACTTTTCTTGTTTTTAATCAATCTTAGAGACTTCAGAAATGTATCAATTTCGATTAAGAAATGTGGAAATATATTGTGAATAAAATTTTTCCCAAACAAAATAAAAAAATTAACAATGTAACTAATTGAAGTACTTGAAAGCGATACCGCTCTCGTGTAAACAATAAAAACAGTGACGTCACGCGTGTCACGTGTTCAGTCGAATAGCGGTGAAGAGTGTGCCATCGTGAATGATAGGCTATACACACACTTTTTGTGTTTTTACTTTAAACAGTATTTCATTCTTTAAAAACATTCAGTGTCCGAAAGCAGCAGTTTCATGGTGTGACAACATGCCCCCTCTGTTAAATGAATATTAAAATAGATTTAAATAAACCATGAGAAATCCGCAGCCTAATCGAACCAAAATGTGATGCTTTAATGCAGATGTTCATTATTATCATAATGATTTAAAAACCATAAACAATACAGAAAGGAATTATTTTTCCCAGAGCAGTGGACCTATTTCAAGGAATAAATAAAGAATAGGCTATATAATAAATACATTTTAAAAGTCATCTATATGTTTTCCTGTATAAAGACCAAATGATAAATTGTATATTTATATATCTAAAATAGCATTTTGGAAAATATTACTGTTTTTTTTTTTTTTTTACTACATATTTAAAATATTAAATTTACATGTTACATTTTAAATATTGCAGACTATTACGACTTAAATGAATGTGTTATTCCAGCAAAATATTTATTTTAATCTACATAGTTTATTTATACCAATCAAATTTAGTTGTTTATTTTTTATTTTATTTTTTTATATAGGCTTTTCTCTTTATTCGTGTATACCGGGCCCTCTATAGCACTCCCTTGCGGACCCCAACTGAAAACCCCTGCTTTAAAGTTTCCTTACACACACACACACACACACACACACACACACTGACTCCTCACTCTCTCCCCCTCTCTCTCTCACTCACACACACACAGAGGCAGCATTTCCGTGTGTGACTTTTGGGAATAGGTCATCCTATTATCCAGCTCTGATGATGATGTGCACGCGCATCTCTCATTGAAACTACGCAACTGGATTTAGGAAAAAATAGAGACACTGTTAGGCTATAAATAGTAGAATATTCGAAAATGTTATATTTCATGTACAAATTGTACTATTCATTTTTATTATTTTATTATAATGAATTAATTTGTATTGTAGGCTATAGTGTAATGCTTTAGCAATGCGAAGAAAGATTTATTTCACGATGTCAACAAAGCCATTTGAATCTAGAGAGAGAGAGAGAGAGAGAGAGAGAGAGAGAGAGAGAGAGAGAGGGCGCGCGCGTCCGTGCGTGCGTTGCTGTGACGTCACGCTCCTCCGGCGGCGCTCCTAAACTCAGTAACGGCGAACGGACTCGGTTAAACTAGTGCAAACACGCGGACGGGGGTGTAACGGCTCAGACGAACGGGAATACTCTCGGTGTGTCGCGGAGGAGCACGAGAGGAGCGCGCGGAGGCGTTTGCGAGGCTCGCGCGATGGACCGGAGACTTTTAACGGGGTTTCTCTTTTTCGCCGCTATTCTTTTGATCTCCTCCGGAACAGTTCCAGAATCCCAAGGTAAGACCATCGGTATATATTTCCAGAGAGATTCAGAAAGTTCGTCATCCGTGAATTATCGGCGGAAGTTTGCCTGAGATTCTCCTCGCGCGCTCAATCTAGCGGATCGAGTCAAGTTTATAAAGTTACCGGAGTGACTCCGCGAACGCGCCTCTGCTGTGCGATGTCGGACTGAGACCAAACTTTCCAAACGCACGAATGTCTGTTAATATAAATGAGCTCGTTTCCTCTCGAGACTCTCTCTGATGAACACCCGATGATGAAGATTGGGAAAATCCGTCTTTGTGTTGCGCTTTGGTGTTCCGCACAAACTGACGCAAAGTACCGTGTGTGAGTCGATGACATGGATATGATTATGTGTTCGTGGTGCGGATAAACACGAATGGTGATTCTTTAGTCCCGTATATTCATCGCATAAAGCTCTCTAAAATATGTTCTGTTCTCAGAAGTGAGCCGTTAGATTCCGAGTGTGTGTGTGTGTGTGTGCCAGCGGTGTTTAACCAGATAACACACACACACAGACAGAGACGTGCCTTTCAGCTTTTTAATCTTAATGCAAAACAGTCAAATATTTGATGCCGAACAGTAGCTCGTTCCTTCTCGGCTGTTACATTGTTTCAGTGTGTGTGTGTGTGTGTTGGACTCTAATGTTGGTCTTCATGTGTGTTTCTGAACACACATCTGTGTGTTTAATAAACAGCGAAATGTTTTCAATGCACACTTTTACACACCTCACTTGTGCATTTTATTAAGGCACTTTAATTAGTTTTCATGCACGACTTTAGTGTCGCTTTAGGAGGATTGGCCGAAACTCGGTGCAGTGTGTGTGTGTGTGTGTGTGTGTGATGAGGCAGCGGGTAATAAATCTGACTGAATTAAACTTTATGTTTATGGATATTGAAGTAATGTCGATGTTTAACCTGAAGTGGCTTTGATCTCAGTCAGATGAATGATTTCTGCAGATGTTCCTGTGTGTGTGTGTGTGTGTGTGTGTGTGTGTCCTGAAGGGGGCAGCAGTGATCACACATGATGACAGATTAACTCCAGATTCCCACTATCACACAAATCCCACAAAAATCCGATAAACGAGACGCTCAGATGTTTGTTTGACACACAATAATTAGTCCTGCTGGGAATTTTATTTATGAAAAGTCAGAGATATTATAAATCATTTAATTAGCCGTGACGAAACTGTTTTCATAAAGGTATCGGATCCCCAAATCCAGTAGAAGTGAACGGGGCCTTTCCGTCGTGGATGGAGAGAGAAGGTGTCGGTGTTTATTAACTTAAGATGTTTTGATGATTATGTTTTGATTATTGTGACTGACGCAGAGGATATCCTGAGCCTCTTCCGTGGATTCAGACTCGCAGTGTGTGTGTGTGTGTGTGTGTGTGTTTGATTCTCATTGTTCTGTTTAACAAGCCCACATTCACCCCGTCGGGATCTATATTAACGGCTCTAACATGTTATTTTTAGCAAATGCTTTCATAAATGTCTACTAAAATAATTTGAAAATAAAAACAGATATTTAAAGTAGGCTAAGACTTGATGGTTATTAGTTTTTTATTGCTTCCTTTAGTTGTTTTAATTAGTCTAAATCATATTCATTGGTTTTTCAAGACTCGTGGGGTTTGAAAGTAGATTTACGTTTTAATTGAACGAGGCCAGAATGAACACGAAACAGACATGCATGTTTGAGAAGTCACGTGGGATCGTTGCCAAGTGGTTCACTGCTCATTGTGTGTGTGTGTGTGTGTGTGTGTGTGTGTGTGTGTGTGAGAGAGACAAACACTTCATCTCCAGGAATTCTCCATAGTTTACCAGCGTCTGCCAAATGTGTGCTGTTCTGCTGAATTCCAGTGCGGCCTCTCTCTCTCTGTGTGTGTGTGTGTGTGTGTGTGTGTGTTTCTGAGTTCTGCAACCATTCTGATGAACAATTCACACACTCACTCACTCACTCACTCACTGAACACACACACATACACACACTCACTCACTCACTCACTGAACACACACACATACACACACTCACTCATTCACTCACTGAACACACACACATACACACACACACACACACACTGACTCATTCACTTACTGAACACACACATACACACTCACTCATTCTCTCACCCACTGAACAGACACACACACACACACACACACACACACACACATACTCACACATTCACTCACTGAACACACACACACACACACACTCACTCATTCTCTCACTCACTGAACAGAACACACACACACACACACACACACATACTCACTCATTCACTCACTGAACACACACACACACACTCACTCATTCACTCACTGAACACACACACACATACACTCTCAGTCACTGAACACACACACACAACACACACTGACTCATTCACTTACTGAACACACACATACACACTCACTCATTCTCTCACCCACTGAACAGAACACACACACACACACACACACACATACTCACACATTCACTCACTGAACACACACACACACACACACTCACTCATTCTCTCACCCACTGAACAGAAACACACACACACACACACATACTCACTCATTCACTCACTGAACACACACATATACTCTCAGTCACTGAACACACACACATACACACTCATTCACTGAACACACACACACTCACTCACTCACTCACTGAACACACACACACACACACACACACACACACACTCACTCACTCACTCACTCACTCACTGAACAGAACACACACACACACTCACTCACTGAACACACACACACTCACTCACTCACTCACTCACTCACTCACTCACTCACTGAACACACACACACACACACACACATACACACACACTCACTGAACACACACACACACACACTCCCTTACTCTCTCTCTCTGTGTGTGTGTGTGTAGGGCTGTTGGTTAGCGGTGTGTAAGTTGCTGAGTAAACAGCGCTGTGTAATGAAAGCTCGTTCTCAGATGGGCAACAAACGAGCATAAAAGCAAATGAATCAGCCGCTTCCTCCAACAGGGACGCACGAGGTGGACAGGTGTGTGTGTGTGTGTGTGTGTGTGTGTGTGGACAGGTGTTCTGCCAGCGGCTCGAACCTCATGCTTGGGTTCGCTGGCTGATGATGATGCCCTGATAATGTGTTCAGTTCAGCGAAGCCTTGTTATAAGCGACTGAAACTCGTTAATTAATCCACGGCGGGACGAAGCTGCCGATTTCAAAGCCTTGTTTGATCCTCTCGGGTGCGGACTTCAGCGAGTGTGTGTGACCACAGGCGAATGTCTCCAACACTGCGAGTGTGTGTGTGTGTGTGTGTTTGACCACAGGCGAATGTCTCCATTACTGTCCACCTGCGTGTGCTGAGTTTTAATGGCCCTCGTTAGACTCATTAACACGGCAGGCCTGATGTTCCTCTTCATGTTCCTGACCTGATTATGATCGCGCGGTGTGTGTGTGTGTGTTCAGGAGTGGAGGCGGCCACAGGAATCCCCCTCTCCACATTACACTGATGTGAACACGAGTTGAGGGAAGCGGCCGCCGTGTGTTCGTCTCGCGCGTTCACTGACGCGCTAATTGCTGCCAAGCATCGATGCCCGGCGCTAATCCCACAGATTTATTTACGGCGACGCTAAATAGAGGAGGCGTAAATATTTGAGCTGCACGCGAGAACCGTGTCGGGCCAAATTGTTTTTTTAATGACACTCTAATTATTTCTCACACGTCGTTTCTGGTGTTTATTGCATGTGTGTATCTTTCTCATCGAGCGGGTCATGTTTACTCTTCTGATGAGTGAGCGAGAGAGTGAGTGAGTGTGCGAGAGAGTGAGTGTGCGAGAGAGTGAGTGTGAGAGAGAGTGAGAGAGTGAGTGTGTGAGAAGCTTTCTGAATTGAATTGAATTGAGTGCGAGAGAGTGAGTGTGTGAGTGACAGTGTGTAGAGAAAGTGAGTGTGAAGCGAGTGAGTGTGTGAGAGAGTGCGAGAGAGTGAGTGTGCGAGAGAATGAGTGTGCGAGAGAGTGTGTGTGTGAGTGTGTGTGTGAGTGTGTGAGAGAGTGTGTGAGTGACAGGTGTAGAGAAGTGAGTGTGCAAGCGAGTGAGTGTGTGAGAGAGTGCGAGAGAGTGAGTGTGCGAGAGAATGAGTGTGCGAGAGAGTGAGTGTGTGAGAGTGCGAGAGAGTGAGTGTGTGAGAGAGTGAGTGTGCGAGAAAATGAGTGAGTGTGTGAGTGACAGTGTGTAAGAGAAGTGAGTGTGCAAGCCAGTGAGTGTGTGAGAGTGCGAGAGAGTGAGTGTGCGAGAGAGTGAGTGTGAGAGAGTGAGTGAGTGAGTGAGTGTGCGAGAGAGTGAGTGTGTGTGTGACAGTGTGTAGAGAAAGTGAGTGTGCAAGCGAGTGAGTGTGTGAGAGAGTGCGAGAGAGTGAGTGTGCGAGAGAAGTGAGTGTGCGAGAGAGTGTGTGTGTGAGTGTGTGTGTGAGTGTGTGAGAGAGTGTGTGAGTGAGAGTGTGTAAGAGAGAGTGAGTGTGCAAGCGAGTGAGTGAGAGAGTTGCGAGAGAGTGAGTGTGCGAGAGAGTGAGTGTGGTGGAGAGTGCGAGAGAGTGAGTGTGCGAGAGTGTGAGTGTGTGTTGTGAGAGAGTGATAGTGTGCGAGGAAAATGAGTGAGTGTGTGAGTGACAGTGTGTAAGAGAAAGTGAGTGTGCAGCCAGTGAGGTGAGTGAGAGTGCGAAGTGAGCCAGAGAGGTGTGAGAGAGTGAGTGAGTGAGTGAGTGTGCGAGAGAGTGAGTGTGTGTGGAGAGAGTGCGGAGAGTGAGTGTGTGGAGAGAGTGAGTGTGCGAGAGAGTGGAGTGAGTGAGAGAGTGAGTGAGTGTGTGAGAGAGTGCGAGAGAGTGAGTGAGGTGGAGTGAGAGTGAGTGTGCGAAGAGAGTGAGTGAGTGAGTGAGAGAGTGAGTCGAGAGAGTGAGTGAGGTGTGAGAGTAGTGTGTGAGTGAGTGTGTGAGAGAGTGAGTGAGTGAGTGAGAGAGGAGGTGTAGAGTGAGTGAGTGAGGTGTAGAGAGAGTGGTGGAGAGAGTGGAGTGAGGAGTGAGTGTGTGAGAGAGTGAGTGAGTGAGTGAGAGAGTGAGTGTCGAGAGAGTGGTGGAGTTGAGTGAGAAGTGAGTGAGAGAGTGTGTGAGTGGAGGAGTGAGTGTGTGAGAGAGTGTGTGAGTGAGTAGTGAGTGGTGAGTGAGTTTGAGGTGAGTGAGTGAGAGAGTGGAGTGTGCGAGAGAGTGAGTGAGTGAGTGAGGAGTGAGGTGAGTGAGTGAGAGAGTGAGAGTGAGTGAGGTGTGATGAGTGTGTGAAGTGTGGTGTGTGAGAGTGAGTGAGTGAGTGTGTGAGGAGTGTGTGAGTGAGTGGAGTGAGAGAGAGTGAGTGAGTGAGTTTGGAGTGTGTGAGTGATGAGTGAGATGAGTGATGTGTTGAGAAGTGTGGTGAGTGAGTGTGTGAGTGAGTGAGTGAGTGTTGAGTGAGTGAGTGAGAGAGTGTGTGAGTGAGGAGTGAGTGAGAGAGTGAGTGTGCGAGAGAGTGAGTGAGTGAGTGAGTGAGAGAGTGAGTGAGTGAGTGAGTGAGTGAGAGAGTGAGTGAGTGAGTGAGTGGTGTGTGTGAGAGAGTGTGTGAGTGAGAGAGTGAGTGTGTGAGTGAGTGAGAGAGTGTGTGATGAGTGAGTGAGTGTGTGAGTGACAGTGTGCGAGAGAGTGAGTGTGTGAGTGAAGAGAGTGAGTGAGTGAGTGAGTGAGTGAGAGAGTGAGTGAGTGAGTGAGTGTGTGAGAGAGTGTGTGAGTGAGTGAGTGAGTGTGTGAGTGAGTGAGAGAGTGTGTGAGTGAGTGAGTGAGTGTGTGAGTGACAGTGTGCGAGAGAGTGAGTGAGTGAGTGAGAGAGTGAGTGAGTGAGTGAGTGAGTGAGAGAGTGAGTGAGTGAGTGAGTGAGTGTGTGAGAGAGTGTGTGAGTGAGTGAGTGAGTGTGTGAGTGAGTGAGAGAGTGTGCTGAGTGAGTGAGTGAGTGTGTGAGTGACAGTGTGCGAGAGAGTGAGTGTGTGAGTGAGTGAGTGAGTGATGGAGTGAGTGAGTGTGCGAGTGTGTGTGAGTGTGTGAGTGTGTGAGTGAGTGAGTGAGTGTGTGAGTGACAGTGTGCGAGAGAGTGAGTGTGTGTGTGGTGAGTGAGTGTGTGAGTGAGTGTGTGAGTGTGTGAGTGAGTGAGTGGTGTGCGAGAGAGTGTGTGAGTGAGTGAGTGTGTGAGTGAGTGACAGTGTGCGAGTGTGTGTGTGAGTGTGTGAGTGAGTGTGTGAGTGAGTGAGTGAGTGAGTGTGTGAGTGACAGTGTGCGAGAGAGTGAGTGTGTGTGTGAGTGAGTGAGTGTGTGAGTGAGTGTGTGAGTGTGTGAGTGAGTGAGTGAGTGTGCGAGAAGTTGTGTGTGAGTGAGTGAGTGTGTGAGTGAGTGACAGTGTGCGAGTGTGTGTGTGAGTGTGTGAGTGAGTGTGTGAGTGAGTGAGTGAGTGAGTGTGTGAGTGACAGTGTGCGAGAGAGTGAGTGTGTGTGTGAGTGAGTGAGTGTGTGAGTGACGAGTGACGAGCGAGGGCAGATCCTGTTAGCATCGCTCCGTCACGAGCTCAAGATAAACCCAGCCGGCTGTGTGATTCTGCTCTTATTTTGACACGAACAACAACAGGCGTTTCACACTGAGTCCTGTGTGTGTGTGTGTGTGTGTGTGTGTGTGTGCGAGTGCAGATTTAATTGCATTAATAATCCAATCAGTGAGTGTTGACATTGAAGCGGGAGCGCAGGAAATGCCAGAGCCGTTTGAGCCGAAATGGAGGCCTTTTCCATGTAATAATGGCACATCTTGTTTCGACTCCCGTGCCGCTGCATGAATGCCGTCTCAGTGAAACACGAGGAAACCGGTGTGTGTATTCAGCTCACAGCCTTACCATTGTGCATCAGTAATTAGTTTCCACTACAACTTTAGATGAACACAGGAACCAA
>NW_024121766.1:887699-1042699 GCF_016745375.1 Pimephales promelas
TCAAAATTAGAGCAGCTGAGCTTTTTAGGGTCTGAACTCGGGCTAGCGGGAGAGAGAGATCTTCATAAGAGCTAGCCAGGCGTCAGGGCTTCAGGTTTGAGATGGTTCGTTAAGTCAACATGAAACCCGTTCTGCTTTTCATGTGAAACACAAGATTTGACTTAAACAATGCTGGGCGGGAACTGGTTTATCCTTCGGGAATTGATTGGATGAAAGTCTTAAACCCCTCGGGTGCTCTTCGCCCGCCGCTCAAAAATGATTTTTTTTCTTGTCAATGAAATGAATGCACTATATTTTATTGGAGGATTACTAAATTATAATCGTGCTGTATTTATATTCACTTTTTGAGCATAGACCTGAAAATGTGATTTCCAACTTAGGTGCTTTTAAAACATTCAAGATTTACGACAGTTTAAGTTTGATATCTTTTTAAAGACGACACTTGGCAGATTATTGCTGAAGTGAAAAAAGGTTGAAAACTTGAAAAATGCACAAAAATACGAATTAAAATTTTAAATGAAATGTGTGTGTGTGTATATATATATATATATATATATATATATACATACGCATATTCAAAATCAAAATCGTTTTAAAACTGAGCCTGATCTCTCAGTGAGATCTTGCAGTACCGAACGCTTCCACTAGAGGAAACTCGTTTTTTTGTACAGAAGTCACGGGGTTGAAAACCAGAGTGTTTCTGTGTTCGCGCAGTTTCTTTTCTTTACAGAGATTTTTTTTTAATTAAACCTTTATTTAACCAGGGAAATAATCACATTGAGATAAATATCTCATTTACAAGTGAGCCCTGGCCAAAATAGCAGCACACAATATACTAGAGCCAGACCGATATTATCGGACGATATTAGGCATTTTCCAAACTATCCGTATTGGCAGTTATAATGGCCGATAAATGAATATTTAAAAAATAAAATAAAAACGGACGAAACACGCTTGAACCATGTCACGAGTGTTGGAGTTGTATAGTGTGTCCACCAGAGGGCGCTCTACACCGTTCCTGTTGGCAACACTCGTTGAGTTGGGCACGAGACATACATCGCTTGAATAACAATTCCCCATCAGTTCTCTTAAGTCAAATAAGCATGACAACATTTGTGACTATCATGTCCAGTCTTAAAAAAATGAATAAAATATCGGCCGATATATCGGAATATCGGATTTTAAAACCCAAAAATATTTGTATCGGAATCGGCCTTCAAAATTCTTTATCGGTCGGGCTCTACAAAACAGATTACACAACACACACATATACAAATAAAACAAGATTAAACGTTAAGAGCAAGTGCAGACAGGTTTGAGTAATTTAAATATAAAGTTCCCATCTCGATATAAAGCCGAGGCGAGCGTCTGCCTCATTACACAACACTAAAACACTAACGTGTCGTCCTCGACGTTATGCTGGTATATTAGTCCTGATATCGGACGTGTGTCTGATTTAAAATCACATTTGGAAGTGGCTCAGATCGGATGTGGGGAAATTGGATGGATTTGTGTGTTTACAACATTATGTGCAACAAAGTCCGATTGAGTAAAGGCCGTGATTTCTGTGCCAGTGTAAAGACTGATGAGGATTTGTTGGACGACGAGCACAGAATTGGTTTTGGTGGCCGGTAAGGCGTCAGGAGAGCCCGAGGCATGAAATGAGCCTCCGATGATGAACGAGGCGAGTCTCTGCTGGGGAAATCCAATAGATGCCAAATTAAGCAAATCCCTGTTTAGATCCCCGAAGAACAGAAACTCATCCGGAGCCGTGCTTCACCTTCCCAAACCAGCGGATCTGTTTGCTGAAGTCGAAGACGAGCAGAAGTGACCCCCACAACCCCCACAGAAAAGGCTGCATTCATCTGATCAGAAATACAGTAAAACAGTGTAATATTATTCCTCATTACTCGAGAATGATCCTTCAGAAATCACTCTGATATTCTGGCGTCTGCTCGTTCTTCTTAATCTACAGTCGAGAGTAGTCTCTATTCTGTTGTTCAGCTCAATCAGTCAGGTCAGTCCTGTTGTGCTTTTATAATTCGGTTGGAGCAGATTCTGTGGATGAATGATGATTCTCTCTCTTTCCATTATTAAACCGGGGCGGTCGAGTTGTGTTCGTGGAAGGAGACGCCCTTCTCTCGGGTTCAGCCCTAATGTTTCCCAGCATGCACCAGTACAGAGTGGTTTCGTCCCATCATGGCTAATTTGCTCGACTCTCTCTCGGGTGGGTGTTTTGTAAGGCTCGCCTTAAAACGAATGAATAAGTGGGTTATTGGCTTTTGCCCAATCCTGACGGCCTCGTCCAAATATTCCAGCTCCCCAACTCCCTTTATTTCTGTCTTTGGCAAACTTCATGATCTAGCCAACATTAAGTTGACAAGAAACAGAACATGTACTGCCGTAATGTGACTGTGAATCAGTGTAGTCGATGTCAGGCACCTTTTCCTACTGAAGACCTGATGAGAAACTGACTGAGAGACACTGCAAAAAATGCTTTTCTGTCTTGTTTCCAATCCAAATATCTACAAATGATTAAATCAAGATGCATTTACTAGACCTAGATTAGATTAGAATAGAAAAAGTCCATCAGATATCATGTCTTGTTTTCTGGAGAGATAAATCAAAAAGCAGAATAATCTTAACCCTTACGAAAAAGAAGTATATTTCAAGTTCATTTTACTTAAGTAATGTTCAAGTGTATACATTATGTAGTAAGTATACTAATGTCACTATGTACTAGTAGTAAACTTGTAAGTGTACTATTTTAATACCGCTTGGGACTAAATTGGCCCACTTTTAGTAGATAAAAGTATATGTTTAAGTGTACTATAAGTGTAACAGTAAGTGCACAACTAGTTCATAATTATGTATCTCATGTGTACTGCAAGTGAATTTATGGGTATTTCTAGTAGTTTACTTTTTTACTGTAATACTTATACAAGTATACTTTGAATACTTAATTATACTTTTAAGTATTTCTGGATCAAAAGATTGAGTACAAGAACAGGACAAATATACTTGCTTTTCTCTCAGTATAAGTCAAGTGTAATTTGAAGTATATTTCTGAGAAGTACAGGAAAAATAAACTGAAAGTATACTTTCTTATTTTTAGTTTAAAAGAAGTATGCTAATGGCACACTTGAATAAACTTCTTTTTCGTAAGGGAATTCAAACAAGATTATTTTTCTGACCCCATTGTTAGAACATTTCGTTTTTTTTTCCCTAGAAAACAAGACATGATATCTTTTCCTACTGTAGTAAATGCATCTGGATGTAAGGATTTGTGGAGACGGAAAGACTGAGAGCATAGTTTGCGGTGTGAGGAGTGTGATCCACAGAGACGCCGCAGTCTCTCGACGCAGCCGTGCAAATAATGAGGGCATATGTTTACCTCTAACTCCGCTCACCGTGGGAGACGGATTAAATTGAAGCGGTTTGGTTTGTTGTCAGATTGTTAAGTGTTGCTTTCGAGCGTGAACCGGCCCCGGGCCCCCGCGGAGGCTTTAGTGAACGGGGAGGTTTAATCGAGTCCAGCCACGGGTCTCTCTCAGTCTGGCTTCAGTAATCGCGAACAGCAGGACGCAACATCAACGTCTGCAAGCAGAGCTGATTGCACACACACCCGCAGACTCACACGACACACGGGCGATAAGAGGACACTCAGGAACCATTGTCCTAAACGAACCGCTGACCCCTGAGGCAGAGAACACATGAGGGTTTAAGAAGATGGGCATGAATCTGTCTATACTAGGAGTGTAGCGATCCCCTCATGTCACGGTACGATAACGCAATATTGTAATGCATACTGTTCTTTAAAAGTAACTAAGTAACGCAATTAGTCACTTTTTAAGCTAGTAAGGCAATATTGTAACGCATTACTTTTTAAAGTATCTTTTAGGGAGTAACAAAGTATCTAAGGAAGTAATATTGCATTTCTTTTCTTTAAAAGTAACGAAGTAATGACATTAGTCACTTTTTAAGCGATTAACGCAACATTGTAATGCATTTCTTTTCTTTAAAAGTAACGAAGTAATGACATTAGTCACTTTTTAAGCGATTAACGCAACATTGTAACGCATTTATTTTCTTTAAAAGTAACAAAGTATCGCAATTAGTCACTTTTTAAGCGATTAACGCAACATTGTAATGCATTTCTTTTCTTTAAAAGTAACAAAGTATCGCAATTGGTCACTTTTTAAGCGATTAACGCAACATTGCAATGCATTTATTTTCTTTAAAAGTAACAAAGTATCGCAATTAGTCACTTTTTAAGCGATTAACGCAACATTGTAATGCATTTATTTTCTTTAAAAATAACAAAGTAACGCAATTGGTCACTTTTTAATCGATTAACGCATCTTCGTAATGCATTTCTTTTCTTTAAAAGTAACAAAGTAATGCAATTGGTCACTTTTTAAGCAATTAACGCAACATTGTAACACATTTATTTTCTTTAAAAGTAACAAAGTAACGCAATTAGTCACTTTTTAAGCGTGTAAAGCATTACTTATTAAAGTATCTTTCCCCTCTGTTTTCTGTGTTTTTGCTTCTGTATCCATGAGATCAACTTCATGCCGCTTGGTGAACAAAGCCTGCCTGTAACATCACGTCCTATTATAGACGTCCTATTATCTCCGCTCTAAAGAACCGGGTTAAGCCGAAAGCTGACGCTTTAATGAAACTGTGACACTGCTAATTGCTGTCAAAGGGAGGACGCGTGTGTTTCTGGCAGCAGTCAGTGTGTGTTCTCGCTGTTCCCAAACCTGAGGAATCCGTTTCCACGGCCCTTGCACTCGCTCGCTGTCTCTCTGACACTTAAATTGCAAAGAGGGTTGTGTGTGACAGACGCAGAGCTCAACAGATAGTGTTCAAGATGCCACGGCGCGGGACGAACCCTCATCAGAGATCATTTCCCATCGGGTCTCGGCGACAGGCCTGTGATTATACAGACAGTGGGACATTTGGAGTTGGTAAGATGTGCGATTACGTGTAGTTTTGCTGAGGCCACATGGCACGGATTGCTGAACACACAGCTGTTTATCCTGCTGAAAATCAACCGTCAGCACTTTTTACACACTGAGCTTCATCCCAGGACGGAATGGGAAGTTAGTCTTGTTGTAATTATGGGACCAGTATATGTGAGAGCACAATAGTTTGGTGTCCGCAAAACAGTAAAAGTCCTTCAATTATTTTGTTATGTGTATGTGTGCTTGAAAAAGAAAAATGTGTTATTTACAGTGTTGCGTAAGTTACTCTAAAAAAGTAATTAATTACTAGTTACTAATTACCTCTTCAACAGTGTAGTTAGATTACTGTACTAATTACTCTCTCTAAAAAGTGTTTAATTACTAATTACTTTCAAAATCCCATATCAATCTCAACCAGCTGAATAATACAAGGATAGACATGAATCTGTTTTAATTTTTTCAAATAAATACTATAAAATTGCATGAATTATCCTTAAACTGACCAAGGTGGAGAAGGTTACATTATAAAAACATACTTTTTAGCATCAGACAATACATTTTGATGTTAAAAATAAACCCACTATTGTTTTATGTCTGATCTCATGACATTTCACACTTTTATCATATTTTACACGAATTCATTCGAATTTATACGAGTGCGGTCATACAATTTAGACACCTCATAAAATGCACACGAATCACTGTGAGATCAGATTGATCTATACACAGTATGTCACGGTTCTGTCACTACAGTTCTGGTTATTCTTGGTTTTGTGACAGAGCTGTGACATGCCTGGTCTTGTGTTTGTTATGGTCTTGATGGTTGTGAGCACATGGCTATCATGTGATTTCTGCGTGCCATGTGCTCTTGTTAATGTTCTAGCCCCTCCCATCTTGTTACCTCGTTATTGGTTTATTTGTCCCACCTGCTTTCCCTCAATTACCTCCTTGTTTGCCTTCCTATTTAGTCTCCCTGTGTTTGTTGTCTGGTGCTCGTTCGTTGTTAAATGTTACCTGAGTTTTGAGTTGTGTTTGTTCTGTTTCTGCCGTGTTCTTGGAGTTTTGTAGTTAGTTCATGAGACCTGGATTTCTTTGTTTTGTTTGTTTGATTTGTGTTTTATTTAATTAAAACATTACTTCTCCTCTGCATTTGAGTCCTCGCTCCATTTCCCACAACCCACACGTAACACAGTATTTACATCAATTACATCAGTAATTAAATTACAGATAAATTAAGAGTAATCCCTTACTTTACATTTTCAAGGGAAAAGTGATTAAACTACATTAACTAATTACTTAGTGATTAGTTACACCCAACACTGGTTATTTATATATAAAATATTTTATGTAATATAAATTATGTATAAATATGCATGCATGCAAAATAATTATACACAGCACACACACATATATTATGTAAACAAACTTTTATTTTGGATGCGATTAATCGTTGTACAGCCCGACTATAAGTGTGTGTGTGTGTGTGTGTGCAAATCTCTGGTTCCTTTCGCGGCCAACGCTGTTCACAGATGGTTGGTTTATCGGTGACACAGTCGGGCGATACTGAGGCAGATTCGCGCTCGCGGGACGAGACCTTTGCGAGAGCCGGTGAGCAGGACTTCGGTGGAGCTTCGGGCCGAGCGTGACCTTCTCTCTGCAGGAGAGCTGTGGGAATATCACTCCGCCACAACACACAGATCCACACGCCACTAGATCATGTCTCCGTCAGGGGGACGGCGTGTCAGCGCTGACCTTTCGCAGACGTGTGTGTGTGTGTGTGTTTTAGTGGCACGCTGTCAACCACCTGCTGTGTGTTTCTCCGGGTCCACAGCTTCTGATCTTTTCAGTTCAGACCCTCAGATCCGTCATCTGTGCGTGTTTACCTCGGGTTCCCAGCCGCTCGTGTGCATATTCTGCCCTTTTACAGTCTTGATGTGTTTAGAACAGGTTTTTCTGCTTGAATGTTGATTATTCTCCTCATATTCTCCATTGTTGCGGCTCCTCTCTTCCCAGTCTGTCAGTAACGCTCTGTTTACTTCCTGTCTCTATGAAGCCCCTCCTTCTGAAAGCACACTGTGCTCTGATTGGTCGAGCGCTTCTAGTGTGTTTAGGAAAGTCCCGCCCCTTTCCATAACCACCAGTTTAACACACTACTAACTAACTCAACCAGGCCCCGCCCCTTTACTCTGCGCATTAATTATTATAATGAGGAATATTGTGACGTGTTCAAACTCAAGACTACAATGGAGGCGTTTCAGGAGTTTCACTGATAGAGGAGAACTGGAGCTTTCCATGATCACACACTGAAGAGATGAAGATGAGGAACAGATATATATATATATATATATATATATGGCCTGTTTAAATCATAATTGTGAGTTCCTCTTTAGTGTGACACCTAAACACTGGAGTGTCCCTTTGAATCGCAGCTCTGATCTTAATTAGACGAACCTTGAATCAATTGCAGTTCCACAGGGATTTCTTTTGATGTTTCGCTGAAAGCTCCAATTATTGCGTCGGATGCATCGGAAAACCTTCGGCTGGCCTGATTTCTGTGAGCTGAACATCGGAGAATAAGCAGGTCAGATTTCTCCTAAACTCTCCAGCGCTGGGATATTACAGCTCGACATCCATGAGTCCTCGCCGGGATATAGACGACACAATAACAATGACTACAGCTAAAATTAGAAGCAAAAACATCTCAATGGGACTAAAATAACCCTCAACCGTTATGATTAGAAGCGAGAATACTAACGATAATCGATGTTAAACTGTTGTGATCAGGAGTGAAAGCTCAAGAAAACTCAACTTCTGGAGTTATTTTCCCCTGAGAGGAGAGTGTGTCGAACCCCGGTTGATAAGCGTCTCGGGAGTCGTGTGTGTGTGTGTTTCACATTGAGATTTGTTGCTGAATGCTAAATGAGAAGCTTAGGGCTGTCAAACGCTGGTACTTCAATTTAAGTTCATTTAGTGTGAGCCGTTAATAATGAATGAACAAGCTGAAGTCAATTGTGCAGGTTCATTTGTCGCCATATTGATTACAGCGCTCGCACCAGAGAGTGTGTGTGTGTGTGTGTGTGTGTGTGAGTGAGAGAGTGTGTGGCCAAACTGGGTGAACTATGTGTGTGTGGTCGAACTGGGTGAAGTGTGTGTGTGTGTGTGTGTGTGTGTGTGAGGGAGATTTCCTCATGTTTCTCCGGGGAAGCATTGCCTCATCTCAGGAGTTTTGCTGTCCGTTCCCGTCGGGATCTTGGCTTTGACTGCACAGCTCTTTTTAATAATAAACTTCACTGAGGAAACATGCAGTCAGCAGTGTGTGTGTGTGTGTGTGTAGTACTCAGTGTTTCAGATGTGTTACTGCCCTGAAATACTGGTTGTGAGATTCTTCGGGAGTTTTCCAGGAGATTTCTGTGTCGCCATGGAGACACTCCTGCTATTGGGAGTATCATGATATTTTGGGATGTCCATTTTGCATTTCAACTTTGCAGTTTGCAAGACAATGGTGCCTGTTGTAGAGTTTGTGCACGTTGTTTTCATTCAAATTCATTTTTAAAATGTTAATTTTACCCACAAACTATTGTTACCGTGAAGTATTAGTAAAGTGCGACTATTATGCTTTGTAACTTGGAACTTTCACTCAGTGTGTAATAAAGCGGTTTGTGAATATAAAATGTCTGCAAAGTTTTAAACCTTTATTGTTCACTAAAAGAAAGAAGTGATTCTGAACTGAAACGAGTAGTTAGTAGTGATTCCAATCTCACTTTACTTTCTGACCAATCACAGCAGAGCAGCTCTCAGAGAGGCGGGGCTTAGTGAGACTGAATCTACACAGAAGCGTTTCAGACATGAAGCTGCAGTGGAGATTATGAGGACATTACAGTGTTTCTGACCAATCACAGCACAGCAGCGCTCAGAGAGGCGGAGCTTAGTGAGACTGAATCTACACAGAAGCGTTTCAGAGCTGAAGCTGCAGTGGAGATTATGAGGACATTACAGTGTTTCTGACCAATCACAGCAGAGCAGCACTCAGAGAGGCGGGGCTTAGAGAGACTGAATCTATTATGAGGACATTACAGTGTTTCTGACCAATCACAGCAGAGCAGCACTCAGAGAGGCGGGGCTTAGAGAGAGTGAATCTACACAGAAGCGTTTCAGAGCTGAAGCTGCAGTGGAGATTATGAGGACATTACAGTGTTTCTGAGCGTGGGTGAATGTGAATCTGTCGTAGGAGACTCAGAAACAACATTAGGAAACTTTAAAAGGGCACTTTAAAACTATAACTGTGTGTTTCTGCCCGAAAGCTCGTTTTTGAGATTCTTCTGGAGGCGTTCGCAGATCGAAATGCTTTTTGAGCTATTATTGCCGAACCTATTCTATATTGACTTTTGTTTTATTCAGCAATGTAAAACTGTAGTGATGTTCAGAGCAATCCCGAGCGTGATGATGCGATCCGGTCAACTCGAGTGCGGCGCGTTCTGATCCATTAGGAAAGGCTGTATGATAATAAACCCTGTTTAAAGCATGTAGAGTGGAAATGAGATGGAGATTCTCTCTTTGAATAATCGTCTGCTATTCATGAGCCGCTGTTCCCCTGCTCCTCGGGCTCCTCTGAAAGCAGGTCAGGATTAGACGCTCTCCGACGGCTGCTTGCGTATTATCTGAACATTAATATCATCTCGGAGGCCCAGATGGAAGTTTATTGGAGGAGTTTCTGATTTGGAGATTAAGACGTGACCCGGGTCTGCTTATCCTCTTAAACATCTCTCTAAATCTTCTCTTCCATCTTTGCATTTATGATACGTCTTAATCCTCACGACTGAGATGATTGACAGGTGGCAGGAGTCTTGGCGTGAGGTCAGGAGGGGATTCTGAACCTCATGAAGAACACGTCCAGGTCATTAGATTGTGCATCAACACGAGGCCACTGTGACATAACTTTTAGTTGTTTTTTTACCCCAAAAACATTGTTACAGTTTTTTCCAATTGCTAACACACAATTTTGCAAACTAGTCTGGTTTTATCAAATTACAAAACCACAAAATACCTCATATATCCTGCAAAATGAAGCACTGAAGCATTATCAAAATCAAACTTTTGCATGAACTGGCACACACTTCATTCATATTACCAGATTTTTGCCTGAACAACTACACACTGTTGGGCATCATGAAAAGCACTCCTATCTTTAGCATGCTTTGCCATAATACTAAAATATGTATCAGATTGTTCATTTGCAGACACACACATGCTGTTGAAACTTCATTTTACAGTAATGTGTTTTTTCACTACAGTAAACAAGTCAGTGCAACGTATGCACAGCAGAAATATTTACATGGGACTGAAAAAAAAAACAGTAAACTGAAGAAGAAACTTCCAGAAAATATATTACAGTAAAAAAAAAAGTGGCAAGAAAAATAATTTTTTATAGTTTTATAGTTTTTATAGTGCTTACATCCTAATTGAAGTGTTAAATATGGCCAGACGGCACATGTAATCGGCCAATTAGCTCTTTAGTGTCATTTTGAATGGTAGTGTTTTGAAAAGGCAAACATGTGACTTTATGTCAGATTGTTGTGTCTTATGCAGAGAACTGTGTTCAGTGCATTTAAAAAGTGGCATTTTGAACTGCAAAATGTGTGTAAAGCAGAAAATGTGTTTAGACTTTTGGAAACTTGAGAAGAAGTTTTGCTCTCTGTGTGTCCGTTTAAAGAATTGTGCTGTGCGTGTCATTTTAGTGTGTTAGCAACTGGAAAAAACTGTAATCATTGTTAATTCTCATCAATACATACTAGGTCATATTTATATTTAAATATGCAAGAAATGATGATGATGAAGGTCTGCGATAAGCAGAAGCTCCAGGCGAGGTGGAGCTCGTGTCCTGAGGTGTTGGTCTCTGAAGCGCTGACGGATCCGAGAAGACAAGCGTCGTATGAGGATGAACACCGCCGGGCACTCGCTGCCATTTAACCACTGACATTTCTGTCATCCCTCTCTCCGTTTCTGTCATCCCTCTCTCCACCTGTCCATCCTGCGACCCTGACCCTGGGGGAAATGCATCAATATGTATGGTGGTGGATATATACATGCATACAGATGATGTGTTCATTTGATCAGAAATACAGTAAAACAGTGAAATATTATTCTAATGTAAATCATCTGTTCTCTATGTGAATATAGTAAAGTGTCATTTATCATAATTTCTTCAGTGTCACATGATCCTCCACAAATCACTCTAATATGAGGATCTGACGCTGATTTAGTTGGATACAGTTCATATTTTTGTGGAAACTGATATTTTAATATTTTTACGTGACGTAACGTGAGTTCAGAAGTTCAGCTTCTTTGTTTCGAAAAACATCGGCTGTTTGCGTCCTCTGATGGCCAGAAGCAGTGTGTGATCGGCTGTATGAAATATAAATGGCTGATAAAGCGTCCTGTCGTCTGTCGTCAGGTGTGTGTGTGTGTCTCTTTATTTCTGCTCTAATAACCGGCGTGTGGAGTCCATGAGCGCGAGCGCAGCGCGACACCAGATGAAATATGCAGACGTGGGTCGTGAGTTCTGCTCGGCAGGTTTGTCCTCATGAAATATGAACGTGTGCGAGCGGATGCTGTCGTGTCGGGCGATGGTCTCGCTGTGCCGGATCCCCCGGCCGCCGCTGTTGTGACCCGGGTTGTCGTTTTGCATGTTTCTCCAGAACAGGGGGAGAAGATCTAGTGGACAGTCTGACATTCTCCGACTCCAGGCGCTGCCCTCAATCACACACACACACACACACACACACACACACACACACACACACCAGCCAAATGCCAAGTGGCCCTTCGAGATCTCCACCTCGTCTTCCTCCAATCTGCCTTTCTCTGCCGAACTCTTGCTGATGTGAGGAAGAAGAGTTTCCTAATGCAGCGAATCATCATCCACAATTAAAGTTTGTGTTTACAGAAGATGTGTGTGTGTGGTGTGAAGACTTATTTTGTAAATATAAATACACACATATGCATGTATATGTATTTGTATATCATTTATATATAAATACAAATATTTTATATAAAAAAATAACACATTTTTCTTAGATATATACATGCATGTGTGTGTTTACTTATATTAGACACATGCATGTGTTGTGTAATCACAAACTTTAATTTTGGATGTGATTCTGGCAGCCCGATCTCATGAAAGTTCCAACACAGAAAGTATCTATACCACGAGTGTCATTTCTCGTGGCATTTATACGACAAAAGTGTTTTTTTCGTGTATATGGTACGGACTAAAAAAAACCTGGGTTAGGTTTAGGGGGGAGGGGGTGGGGAGTTCGTGTGTATTATATGCAAAAAGTGCGTATCATATGTACGCGAAAATCGCGTGCCATATACACGCAAAAACTGTTTTTGGCGTATAAATGCCACGAGAAATGACATTCGTGCCATAGATACGAACTTTCCAGCCCGATCTCATGAAAGTTCGTATCTATGGTGGTTTCTGGATGCCCAGCATTAATGAATATTTAAAAATACAGTTTTTTATGTAATTGATGTGTTAAAGATTATTCGCACTTTGAATATCTATATTTTTATGCCAATTATTTTTATTTGCTATTGATTTTATATATATTTTTAGGTTAATAGAGTGAATAAAATAATTTCTCTGTTTTTAGGGAAGTAAATTCACGCTGTACTCAGAAATATTCTCGTAAGCCATTCTTCAATAATCTATCTTTGTATTCATTATTATTACAGTGAATAGTCTTTTTTACATACATACATACATACATCTTCATCCGGGGCCGGGTCTTTTTTATAAAGATAAAATAGTCAATAAAAATAATTTCTGATTTTTCTTTTTAAATATTTTTTGTTTTATTTTAGAGTAGGCCTACGTACATATCCAAAAGTCTGTAAGATTTACTTTACTCAGTAAATTTCGCAAACCGTGACAAAGAATTAGGAAAAGCAAGCGACATTAAACACGGGGTTGTGTTTTCTTGTAACCGAGCTCTGCCGTTTAAAGCTGATTTCTTCAGTGTGTTTGTCTCTGTGTAAACAGCACTCGTGTTTTCTAGATCAGTTTGCATCTTCTAATCGTCACCAGCGTCCAGCGGAGATTCATACAGCCGCCTGGAGGCCGTGAATCAGCCGCGAATGCTAACAACGCTATGCTAACAACGCTAGCTTCCAATTAGTGTTTGTTTGCGGCGATTATATCGACTCGCTGATCTCTCCACGTCTCCTGTGCCCTTCACACTGCAGGATCAGAGCGGGAACAGATCAAAGCACATGACTTACACACACACACACACACACACACACACCAATCTGAGGGACTGTGGGTGTAAAATCAACGCTATTTTACTTTATGCATATTTGGAGAAACTACAACTAGTCATGACTGTGTCCATGTTCACTAATATTGTGCAGACCCGAGTGTGACAGAGATGTGCCTCAGGCGACGTCTACATTAATACGGAGACAATAGAAATATTAAAACACTCCCTGTCAAACCAAAGTGTGTTAGTGTGGAAAAGGCCTGAGTTTCAATGAGTAAAGTCGTTATCAACATCAAAACATGTCAGTGTTGTGAGGAGTGTGTGTGAGTAAAACATGTCAGTGTTGTGAGGAGTGTGTGTGAGTAAAACATGTCAGTGTTGTGAGGAGTGTGTGTGTGAGTAAAACATGTCAGTGTTGTGAGGAGTGTGTGTGAGTAAAACATGTCAGTGTTGTGAGGAGTGTGTGTGAGTAAAACATGTCAGTGTTGTGAGGAGTGTGTGTGTGAGTAAAACATGTCAGTGTTGTGAGGAGTGTGTGTGTGAGTAAAACATGTCAGTGTTGTGAGGAGTGTGTGTGTGAGCGCTGGACATGAGCTTCGGCTGCGAGTGTGTTCAGGGAGGAGTTCTGGCTGCGATTCCTGAACTTTGCTCACAATCAATGTTCCGTTTATAGAAATCAATGCCAGGGCAAATGTTCAGGGAAACACGAGCCTTTAGAAACACGGTGTGTGTTAAGAAGAGAGAGAGGAAACACACTCAGGGAGAGAGAGAGTGTGAAGCTCTAAATCCTGCTGTCTGTTCGACAGTGTTTCTCACCAGTGGTGTGTGTGTGTGTGTGCGTGAATGGTGGCCTGTAGGGTCTGTGTGTGTGAATGGTGGCCTGTAGGGCCTGTGTGTGTGTGTGCATGGTGGCTAGGCCGGTTGAGTCATGTGACCCTATGGCTCTCTTCTGATTCGCTGTCACTTCTCATCGGTTCCCGCCGCTGGTGTCATGAGGATCCTGGCGAGTGAGACATCGACACACTTCAGTGAACTCATTATCTGCTGCTTACACTCATTCCTATCTGTCTATCTATCTATCTATCTATCTATCTATCTATCTATCTATCTATCTATCTATCTATCTATCTATCTATCTATCTATCTATCTATCTATCTATCTATCTATCTATCTATCTATCCATCTATCTATTCATCTGTCTGTCTATCTGTCATAATTTATTTCAAAATGTATTTCCAGTTCAGTAGCCTAATAGTACCAGTTCCAGAAGTCAGTCTTCAGTAAATGCATTACTGTAACGTTATTTTGCTCAGTGCGTCTCCGCTGGCTCGAGTCCAGGTTCTTGCCCTCTTTGCGATATATATATATTGTGATTAACTCAAAATCAGGATCTGTTCCTTATATCCATCAGATGAATATAAGCTCCTATTCTCTGTGCAGATGTCCAGCCAGATCGTCTTATTCACTCAAATTTATGCTCTCACTTAAAGATCATCTGGATTTAGGGAAATTTAATCCCGACTCGATGACTCCGACAGCGCTGAGATTTAATCAGAAAACACGGCGAGGACATATTCATCCGCTCAGGCCATTGTTCGCAGTTGTGGTCTGTGGTCGTAAATCACAGCGCTGTGGTCTGTCCATTACACTGGCAGTCTTTATTACTCCAGTTCCCTCTGCAAGCTCCTGGAATTAATTAAGCACCGTTAGACGATGAAACGGTTAATTATTCAGCTCCAACTTTTAATTTCATTAACTTTGTGTTTATGCAGCACTTTTTTCTTTGTGCACTTTTGTTTTTGTGGTGGAGGATGACAAATGTTGTGGCCCCGTTTGTCAAGCCTGGTGTTTTCCGCTCGGCTGCACCAGGCTTTTCCTTTTCCGTTCCCTTTTTCCCGGAGCGTATCTTCAGGAAACAGGGAAGAATGTGTAAAGGAGAAGGGAGGGGTGTCGCCCTGTCCCGAGGGAACGATCCCAGATAATGACCAGAAATGACCCAACGACCAGCCAGACACGTCCAGCCCCGCAGAAACACTGTCACTGAGATGCAATTAGAGTTTTAATTAGTATGTGTGTAAGTTTTGTTAAAGATTTGGTAATTTTGTTGGTTTTGTCATTTTTATTAGTTTTTTTTAAGTACATAATTTGTATATTTTTTATAATTAATAATTTAATAATTTAATTGTAATAGTTAGTGCGCCCAGTTACACTAAATTAAAATTAGAAATGTTGCCTAGGCAGCTAATTGAAAATAACATTGTTTTTTCATTTCTATTTGTTTTTTAATCTGTCTAAATGGTTTTTATTTATTTTCATTTCCGTATTAGTTATTTTAGTACATCAAGTTGAACTAAATGAAAATGAGAAATTGGAGGTAGCAAAAGTGTTCTAGGTGGTTGCTTGGATCTGAAGGTGTTCTGGGTGGTTGCTAGGGTGTTTTTGTGGTTGCTCAGTTGTTTTGGGTGGTTGCTAGGGTGTTTTTTGTGGTTGCTCAGTTGTTTTGGGTGGTTGCCAGGGTGGTTTGGGTGGTTGCCAGGGTGGTTTGGGTGGTTGCTAGGGTGTTTTGGGTGGTTGCCGGGGTGGTTTGGGTCATTGCTAGGAGGTTGCTAGGGTGGTTCTGGGTGATTTCAAGTAACATAATTAGTTTTTTATAACTTTATTAACTGTAATAAGAAACATTTTCTTGCTCAGAAGTCGCTCTTTTTCTGCTCACAGATTTTCCTGTTTGATCTCTATTTAATCTCATTACTGTGCAGGAGAAAGAACTGAGATTTTAAACGATCTTGTCAGTGGTATGAGCCCGTCATCACAAGCCCTGTGTGTGTGTGTGTGCTCTGGCCCGTGGAGAGCAGTGCAGAGGAAGGACAGGGTGATGTTTGTGGAGTAAATCAGCGCTCAGACACACACACACACACACACACGCACTATCAGCTCTACAGAAGTGTAGTTTCCCGGGTGTGGCGCGCTCAGCTCTTATCGTCTGGATACTGAACCGTCAAACACTGGCGCTGTGGGAAAGATTACAAGATGAGCTAATGGAAGCTCCTGTGAAACTAGATACTCAAGCTACAAGCTTCTTGCAATTTAATAACAGCGTGCAGGTTTGTAATATCATGAACTAAACGAGTAAATTAAGGAAAGGTTTGAGAAGTGATCTGTGAACGTGGGAGGAGTCATTGAATCAGTGCCGCCGCGTCTATTCTCTGATAAGAATGAGCGCACTCGTGTTCCTTTAGCTGTTTTACAGACAATATCTGTGCATCATCTCGCTCATACAGACACACAAGAACAAAGTGAAGAATCAACGGCAAACCCACAGAGCCTCTATTGTTCAAGCGGACGCAGGTTTGAGGAAGAAATGCATTGCGTTTCCCTGCAATTTTCTTATTACTCTGCAATCATTTCATTGAGCATCGATCAGTTCCGGCGTTCTCCAGGGCGATCGTCCTCATGTTCGAGCCGAGGAACAGAGAGCCTTTCATGACACTCCAGATTAGCATTGAATTTGCAATTCAGTCACATGAGGCCGAAGATGGAGAACTCGAGCCAGTGCAGCAGTTTCTGGCTAATCTTCCACTCGTGCACTTTAAAAACCATCGCTTCACATAGAAATACTCGCTGAATTAACACACTCTGGGTTAAAAACATCCCAACAACCCAAGGCCCGGGTTTTACCCAGCAAACTGGGTTGTTTATTTTCTCATTTTAGTTCTAGCTTTTATTTTCCTTTTTCTTTTTTTTACTTCATACATGAATTGATGTTTACAAATTCACTTAAATCCTCTGAACATTTTTTTTAAAACACTCCATACACCCACTGGCTTGCATGAAAATTCCTTTATTTTCCATAGTATATTTTTTTTAATAGTTTTGAATACATATTGCATCCATTTAAGTTTGTTTACAATCACTGGGTTGTTACGTCTGACCCAGGATCTGGGTTACACAAAAACTACCCAAACACTGGGTTGTTATGTCTGACCCAGGATCTGGGTTACACAAAAACTACCCAAACACTGGGTTGTTACGTCTGACTCAGGATCTGGGTTACATAAAAACTACCCACACACTGGGTTGTTATGTCTGACCCAGGATCTGGGTAACACAAAAACAACCCAAACACTGGGTTGTTATGTCTGACCCAGGATCTGGGTAACACAAAAACTACCCAAACACTGGGTTGTTATGCCTGACCCAGGATCTGTATAACACAAAAACTACCCAAACACTGGGTTGTTATGTCTGACCCAGGATCTGTATAACAAAAAAACTACCCAAACACTGGGTTGTTACATCTGACCCAGGATCTGGGTTACACAAAAACTACCCAAACACTGGGTTGTTACATCTGACCCAGGATCTGGGTTACACAAAAACTACCCAAACACTGGGTTGTTACGTCTGACTCAGGATCTGGGTTACACAAAAACTACCCAAACACTGGGTTGTTATGTCTGACTCAGGATCTGGGTTACACAAAAACTACCCAAACACTGGGTTGTTATGTCTGACCCAGGATCTGGGTAACAAAAAATAACCCAAACACTGGGTTGTTACGTCTGACCCAGGATCTGGGTTACACAAAAACTACCCAAACACTGGGTTGTTACGTCTGACCCAGGATCTGGGTTACACAAAAACTACCCACACACTGGGTTGTTACGTCTGACCCAGGATCTGGGTTACACAAAAACTACCCAAACACTGGGTTGTTATGCCTGACCCAGGATCTGGGTTACACAAAAACTACCCAAACACTGGGTTGTTATGTCTGACCCAGGATCTGGGTAACACAAAAACTACCCAAAAACTGGGTTGTTATGTCTGACCCAGGATCTGGGTAACACAAAAACTACCCAAACACTGGGTTGTTACGTCTGACCCAGGATCTGGGTTACACAAAAACTACCCAAACACTGGGTTGTTATGTCTGACCCAGGATCTGGGTTACACAAAAACTACCCAAACACTGGGTTGTTATGCCTGACCCAGGATCTGGGTTACACAAAAACTACCCAAACACTGGGTTGTTACGTCTGACCCAGGATCTGGGTTACACAAAAACTACCCAAACACTGGGTTGTTATGCCTGACCCAGGATCTGGGTTACACAAAAACTACCCAAACACTGGGTTGTTACGTCTGACCCAGGATCTGTATAACACAAAAACTACCCAAACACTGGGTTGTTACGTCTGACCCAGGATCTGGGTTACACAAAAACTACCCAAACACTGGGTTGTTATGTCTGACCCAGGATCTGGGTAACACAAAAACTACCAAAAAACTGGGTTGTTGTCTGACCCAGGATCTGGGTTACACAAAAACTACCCAAACACTGGGTTGTTGCATCTGACCCAGGATCTGGGTTACACAAAAACTACCCAAACACTGGGTTGTTATGTCTGACCCAGGATCTGGGTAACACAAAAACTACCAAAAAACTGGGTTGTTGTCTGACCCAGGATATGATACCAAATTTGTCATTATAGCAATAACAGAAGCAAAGATATGGGCCTCTCAAGCATTTTAAAAAATGTGCGTATATAAGATACAAAATGTGATCTCACTTGTATCTTAGGATAAGTGTATGTCTATGGCACTAAGGGGACCTTTCCATCATGCCTTGATTTCAAAAGTCACTTAACCTCCCGACTATAAAGCAAAAACTTAAACAATTGACCCAAAAGTCTCAACCCAGGATTTGGGTAGAAAAAATAACCCAAGATTTTTTCGAGTGCAGCAGAAGTTCAGAGTTTTGTGTGAGAATTATCATGACATTGGCAAACTGTTGGCTCGTTAGTGATCCGACTCAGAATCTCAAACATCTGACACCAAACCTCCAGCTGTCCATCGGGTCGTCTCGGGGAAACGGTCAGTTCTTAAACTTTTCAATTGTTCAGATGTTTCCTGAGGAGCATTTACAACAGACCCAGATTCCACATTGAGATCTGAGATTGTTGAGCACTGTTGGAAACACTGAGGTTTTACTCTCTGAGCGTGGATCTGCAGAACCGTGGTCTCGGGAGCTTCTGAAGAGCCGTGTCCCGCTGAGGCCAATCCTCTCGGGAAGGACTGACACAACTCTTGGAATTCTCATTATTCCCGTCTTTTAAAAGCCTTGAACGTTTAGGAGAGGTGTGTGTATAGCAGGGCCGTGTGAGGACAGCAGGGACAGATGCGCTGTGTAAATATTACTGAGCCGCTGTGCTTGTCCTCAGGTTTGTTCGGATAAACAGCGACTTTATTTCGTAAGCAACTTCAGTCTGTTTACAGCCACTCTTATTCCTGACCGGCGTTCACTCGGACTCCTTCAACACGCCTCACTTTATCTGTTTATTCCCATTAGTTTAGACATATGAGCAGAACTCAGGTCTCAGATCAGTGGATATTTGACTGGTTTGGTCCGTCCTTCTGTTGGACTCTCACACATGAATTATGTTGAATATCTGTCAGCTGTTAAATTCAACTACACAATTAGATAATACCAGTTTAGCTCAAGCAATGCTTCATGTTGTTCAGTGTGTGTGAGAAAACAGAAAACACACTTCAGCAGAACATCATCAGCTCAAAGTGGAGGAATCATTATTGGTCACACACACGTTTGAAGAATATTTGGGTGTAATATGTCACAGTTTACTTTATTTTGCTCTCCTCACTCACTCCATAGTGTCCTGATCACACTAGTGAACATATTTTTTGTTTGACTGTATATCTAAATGAAGTTTTGAATAATTGCTTTCAACATTGAGCGCATGAAGATCCTGATTGAGTCTCATTGGATAAAACAGGTTGACTCTAAACTTTACCAATTCATAATTTACACGACGGCTCTTCAGCCATAATAATTATATTTCAGAGAAAACAGCTTCTTTTCCATAAATCCCCATGATAATCCTCCCAAATCGCCAAAATGTTGCCGGCGGCTTAAACTCCTGATTGAAGACCGAGACGAGGAACAGAATTCTATTAAATATGCCTGGCAAAAACAGATGGCTACTCAAACGACATCATTTCCTCTCCTCAGAGGATAAGCGGGTCACGGGACGTCCTGCGGTCAGACACGGGTGCGGGGTTACGGACGGAGAACAACAGTGCTGTGTGACTCGCATTACAACTAACTTGAGTTGCGTAATTAGATTTACGTTTTTCAAGTAACTAGTAAAGTAACGCATTACTTTTAATACTTGCAACAAAACATCTTGGTTTCTTTTTTAAAAAAATAAGTAACACAAGTCACTTTGTTTTCCCATTTATTGACTCACTGACAGATCTCTCGGCCTCGTGTTGAGACATATCGAAGTGTAGAGGCGTGTGAGTGTGTGTGTGCTGTTTGTTCACATGATGGTTATTGTAGTTATAGACTAAATGTGAGCATTTACTCATCTCACTGGAAAAAAAAAACAGATTCAGTATTCCTCAAAATGAATAAAATCAGTGAAATGCGAAATCAGAATACTGCGAAAACCTCCATAATTAAATAGTTCAAACAAAACAAATATAGCATTTAATCTCACTTTATTGACCAATGCTAGCCTGACTTCGTCATACTCATATTCTAGTCTGAACTTCCCGACCAAAAAATGTTGTGGGCGGGGTTCGGGCTGGCATCCAATGGGCTATATGCACGCATAAATTCCGCATTTGACGCAAGGATGCTCGTCCATTTCCGGTTGTGGAGATTAAAGAGGAGGTAAACCGAGGAAAACGGGATTATGGCAGAGTCTTTAAAATTTACTGTTCTCCAAATGAAACGTACATACGTTTAGATGTAATTTTATATATAGTTATAGCCTATTTATTTAATATAATTTTAAAAATAAGCATAAACACAACGAGGGGTGTATGTTTTATCTGTTTTTGTGACTAACGTTTCTTTATAACCATGGAGTATAAAATTCAATATAAATTCTCGGTATTGCATTGGACTCTACGATCGGCGGAAGTTATCGAGCATCCTTACACCTTCACCGGAAATACCGCCGTGCCGAGAGCCTATGCTTTATTCACGGCAGCGCCATCTTTGATTTTTAATGAGAATGAAAGCGAGGCTGTAAGGGATAGACTTGCATCTCTTTAATGGGCTGTACTGTTATTTAATGTGTTTTCGGATTGTTCTGCTCATGAAACAATGGAAAAATATTGGGGCGGGTAAAGAAATTGTCACTTTATTTGCGGGGCGGGTCATTAGCCTAATTTTTTTTTTTATCCATTTATGTTGCTTGCAATTTCCAGCCTATATTAAATATTTGGGAATATCTATTTTCATATTTGATAAGGTTATTTGATAAGGTTACAATACGATTGCCGTAGCATTGTAACTTCCGTGAGGTGAGGCTCCTAAACCTTTGGTGTCACGTGACACGTCACGAAAGCGGCGCGCCAAGCAGCTCCCGCCGCCAGCCGGGACAACAACAACAACGGAGAAATATAAGTGAAGATGGAAGACGAGGTGCGGGAGAAATTGAGCTTGGGAATATACACGATTAAAAGAAAATAAAGGTCAGGCTGCTATTTCTAATGTTTGGGATCGGTTCTCATGAGTAATTGCAGAAGGAGACAACAGTAGTATCGGCTAACGTTAACGTTACCGGAAGTGCAACTTGTGTGAAAAATATACAAACAGTAGCGCCACAAAATGGGCACTTCCAGCATGTCAAGACATATTTGTGGGTGGGGGGTCTAAAATAAAAAAATGGTTTAGCCTATTAGATGAATACGAATGCTGCTTTGTAAATGTTGAAAATGTTTATTAATATGACTTGATATTATATATCAATATATCATTTAATATCAATATAATAGTGATTTCTGAAGGATCATGTGACACTGAAGACTGGAGTAATGATGATAAATTCAGCTTTGATCACAGGATATAAATTACACTTTACTGTATATTCACATAGAAAACAGATGATTTACACTGCAATAATATTTCATAATTGATGTATTTTTCAAAAAATAAAAACAGACTTTGTGTGCAGAAGAGACGTATTTTGAAGCATTCCAAACTATAGTATATTTGATAAAAAGTGCTTATATTTTCCACTTTTTCATGTAATATTCTCTCCTTTGGTTCAGTATATTGTGGAGAACACGCAGCTTTTAAAAGCTAATCAAGAATTACAGCGGCGGCCTCAAACAGCCCTAGATGTTTGTCTTGCATAATTAAATGAAATTAAAATGATTAAAAGTAATTAAAATGTATGCGCCAAATAATTGAGAAAACAATCTCGTTTGAAGCCTGAAGAACTTTGGTTTTAACGGTGAAAGTTAGTTGTTGAGCCGTTCCTGCAGTACTAAAGCTCATTAGTGCTGTTGTTTTCCTCCCTGATTCCCAGATCAAACGGAAACACTCCGGTTTCTGGAGCGCCGGCTGTTCCTCCGGGTCTTTTCTGGCGAGGTTTGGACAAATTGGACCCGTTTGAGGCAGACACACACACACACACACACACACATATATATATATATATATAGGGACAGAGCGACCAGTGTTGGGAGTAACGTGTTACAAAAGTAATACATTACAGTAACACACATCACTTTTTGATGTAACGCAGTAGTGTAAGGCATTACAAATCAATTTTCGGTAATATTTGATTTTATAATTTTATTTATAGATCATTGTAAATATTAATAAAATACATAATAGAAAATAAAAGTACATTTTACTAAATTACTCTTGGATTACTCTTTAAATATTGTTTTTGTCTCTCAATCCAGATTCTTTAATCATTTTCATATCTGCCATTTTTGCAAGAGAAAATACTCTAATGCAATAACTTATTTAAATCAAGATCAGATAAATGCTGTTTAGATTATTAAAATGAAAAAAGGTTGTTTTCAGAATTTCTCAAGGGAACAAAAGAGTAAGACAAACATCTGGAAGCTTCATTTCCACGAGTGTAATATAATAATTGTCATGAAAATAACGCCACAATGATGCAACAGTTTTTCTAATGGTCTTTAAACCAAACTCATGGACATGTCGGGTTTCATGATCCTAATGTAAACGTGACGTTTGGAGACTCTAACAGGATCTGTGTGTGTTACTGTTCATTTGCTCAGGCTGTGTGTGTGATCATGACATGCGTACATGGGAATTGCAGTGCAGAGGTTTCACGATGTGTGTGTCAGAACACCGTATGAAGTCGAGCGATCATCCTCCTGACAGCGACACACTCAGATCAAGAGAAATCCCTCAGCAAACCGTCATGCCAGAAACCGAGGCTGGTCTGTGGATGTGATGTAGTTGATGGTGTAAATGTGGCGTCTGCGTGAGGATGAAAGAGTAGAGATGACAGATTCAGAAATACACTGAGCGCAGGCTGGTTTCCTCGAGATGTATTTCCATAAAAACTTCACAACACTGAGAATGTGTTTCTGCCTTCCAAAGATGTTGATATTGGCAGAACGGCACGCTTTTATTAGTATCGTATTAGAGGATTAAAGCGCCTCTCTGCTATGTAAGTGTGTGTGTGTGTTAATGTGTGGCTCTGCTCTCCCCCAGATGACTGTCTCCTGCAGAAGTCCTTCAGCGAGTGCGGATACACCCAAGGCAAAGACGACGACTTCAACTGGGAGCAGATGAACACCCGGCAGAAGCCCTCGCCGGACCCCTGGCTCCCCACAGGTCAGATCCGATCCATTCCCACACACAGAGTAACGTTTCTGAAAGTTGTTTTTAGTATTTTGAGTCATAATAAAGGGTGGAATTCCTTGTATGGGCACTTTAGATTACACACACACACACATATAAATCAGGTGTGTGTTTCCCCAAAGCATCGTTAGCCAACTACTTTCACAAGTTCCGTCGTTATCATCAGCTCTGGTGTCCTTCTGTCTTTTATAAATCTGATAAAACTGGAAACTCTTCAGAGATATGAATGATGCCATAGTTCTGTACAGGCGATCAGCAGAAAGTGTGTGTGTGTTCTGTGTATAATCAGATTTATGCTGGATGAATTCTAAATCTGGCAATTTTATAATGGTTATTAAGACACGCGTTACACACACTCATGTGACGCCTGGAAACGAGGCTCTTTGTCACACACTAATACATTTTCCCATTAGAATTCGTAAGAACGGAACCTCCTGACAGCGAGAAACACACACACGCACACACACACACACACGCGCACGGCTCCTGCTGGGTAATGCTGTTCTCTCTGATGAACTGACAGCGATTAGTCAAGCTGCCGGTTTCCTCGAGAAACGTCGAACCCGTGAACGCGAGATGAGTTCGGTGAAGCGTAAGAAACCAGCATGGGAAAGTATCGGTCCAGGTAAACGGATTGCATTCAGTTGGTTGGAAATGCTTTAGCAATATATTGAAACAATTGTCGTGCCAATAAAGCACAATTGAATTGAATTGGTCCCAGTACAGCTCATAAGCCCCGCTCATGAGAGTGAGAGTGAGTGAGAGTTAGAGTGTGAGAGTGAGTTTGAGTGTGTGTGTGTGTGTGAGAGAGTGAGAGTGTGAGAACACACACTAAACACACACTCACTCACAGCCTAAGACCTACACACATGTATATAATGTTCAATATTTTTCTTTTTTATGTATATATATATGAAGAGTTCAGATGCAAAAGCCTCTAAATGCCATTTGAAATTTTCTTCTTTAATGATGATTTTTATCAAACTTGTGTATTTAAGTTCAGTAATTTCACTTAAATAACAATTAATAGGTAATCTTCATTGCCATTTAAGTGAAATCACTGAACTTAAATACACAAGTTTGATAAAAATCATCATTAAAGAAGAAAATTTCAAATGGCATTTAGAGGCTTTTGCATCCGAACTCTTCATATATATATATATATAGATGATTTCTAAATCCATTTTATTTTATTTATTAATCTGTTCATTTTATTATTATTGTTTTATGATATCAGTTTTTATATTTTGTGTACTAAATGTTCCAAATAATTTTCTATGTTGTTTTGACGCTTTGGCAATACAAAATGTATTTTTGTCATGCCAATAAAGCTTTCTGAATTGAATTGAATTGAGAGTGTGAGAGTGTAAGAGAGTGAGAGAGTGAGAGTGTGAGAGAGTGAGAGTGTAAGAGAGTGAGAGTGTGAGTGAGAGTGTGAGTGTGAGTGTGTGTGAGTGTGAGAGAGTGAGATTGTGAGAGTGAGTGTGTGTGAGTGAGAGAGTGAGAGTGTGAGAGTGAGAGAGTGTGAGAGAGTGAGAGAGTGAGTGTGTGAGAGTGAGAGTGTGAGTGTGAGAGAGTGAGAGTGTGAGTGTGTGAGAGTGTGAGAGTGAAAGTGTGAGAGAGTGTGAGAGAGTGAGAGATTATGAGAGAGAGGTAGAGAGTAGGAGAGAGAGAGGTAGAGAGTATAGGAAAGAGAGAGAGAGAGGGTTCAACCTCTCTCTCTCCTTCTCTAAAGTCAGAATGTTGGTCCAAAACTGTGTTTTTTTTTTGTTTGTTTGTTTTCTGATATATACATGCATTTCATGCATTTGTTTACTGATTCATTTACTGATTATTTGTTCATTGCGTATGTAATGGCCAATGCTTTGGCAATACTGTATAAGTCATGCCAATAAAGCTCATTTGAATTGAATTGAATCGAGAGAGAGCGTGAGAGTTAGGCCCCGTTTACACGAGAACGATTCCGGGTGAATCGTTCACGTAAAAATAAACTGGCGACGGCATTTTTGAGGCTTAAAATCGCAAAATAAAAAGTGATGACGCAACGCCACTTTTGCGTTTTCTCTTCAGAATCGTTTCCGTGTAAACATACCCTTAGAGTGAGTGTGAAAGTGAAAGTGAGTGTGAGTTTGAGTGTGAGTGAGAGAGTGAGAGGATCTATATGACATGATCTATACATATATGTGTGTTCTATTATTGATATATAATATGTTGATGCATTGGCAACATTGTGTTACACAGTCATGCTAATAAAGCTATATTGAATTGAGTGAGAGTGAAAGAGAGTGTGAGTTTGAGTGTGTGTGTGTGTGAGTGAGTGTGTGTGAGCTGGACCTTGATATCGTGGCTCCACTTCTCGTTCATTACTGCACAAAATGAGGTCCCAAAACAGTGCAAGATTTCAGCATATCATGACCGTGGCGCTTCACTGTTCTCCACTGGAAGAAAGAGTGTGTGTGTGTCGTCCATCTTCTCCCCCAGTCTGTGAGTGTTCGGTGAGCGTGACGGTCCTCACAGGTTTGGGCTGGCGATCGATATGTGAAGCTCATATAAGCGTGACAGTCGGTCTGCAATAGTTCACCCTGCGCACTCTATGACAGCTCTTATCTCTTTAATTCTATTGCTCTCGCCGGGAGGTCGAGGCTTCTGGGATAGATGTGTGTCGAGCCTGAGCCGCTCTCCGTCAGGATAGATGGCGGCAGGTCCGAATGCGCTGCGACTCTCTCGCGGTTCTCATTAGCGTCTGGATAATAGCATTACGCTCGCGGACAGATCCGAGATCAGGAACACGGGAAACGCGTCACTCGCGAGTCCTGCCGCGGATCACACACACACACACACACACCAAAGGGAATGTTAAAACATTTTTAAATATTTACTTATATATATGATATATAAATAATGTTCTCTTGTACTGTTTATGAATATGTGAGGAGATGTTTCTGGGGTCGTGGTGTCGTCCAGTATCTTCATCCGTTCAGTTCATATTTTCGATGCCACACACTCATTCACAGACTGTTGACCTCCGACCTCTCCTTCAGACCGACAGTAATCAGGAATCATTCTGGAGATGGCTCAGAGTCGCTGTCGATCTGATTAATGGTAATTCTGACCTCTGACCTCTGATGAAGTATCCCGGTATCAGAGACGGTTCTGTCAGGCCTGCAGGATTCGCTCGAGTTTCAGCTTTTATTTGCAGGAATCTCAGTCTTCAAATGTCCTAATGTAATTCTGCTGGTCATGTGCTTTAGACCCTGGACGTCTATTCCCACTAGAGTTCTGGCTTCTGATTGGTTCTTCTCGAGCACACCCACCGCCTCATAAACTGCAGGATTATTATAAAGGTGCCAGAGAGAGAAACCGCTGCCGTTCGCTCGGCTCCAGTTTTGCTCATATTTCTGATGTGTTCATATTTCTGAAGATTAAATACAGTCTTTTACTGCAAACCGCACAATTAACCGTTCCAAACTTTTGCTTCTTACAGTTTGGTGTGAAAATGTAAATGTAGTGTTTAGCATCAATGAGTGCATTAAAATACTGCATGAAAGTGAACTATAGAATTATCTGACATTAAATGGGACATTATCCGATTTCCCGTGTGTACTGCTGTAATCGTGTGAAGGGAAACACAGTCACTTCATTCGGGTGAGCCTTCTCTACTAATAAGAAGAGAGAGGGGATTGAGCTGAAATTTCACATTCAAAAGGGGCATAATGTGTCCCCTTTAAAGGGATACTCCACTTTATATATATATATATATATATATATATATATAAACAGTAATAATATTTGAAGAGTTCAGATGCAAAAGCCTCTAAGTGCCATTTGGAATTTTCTTCTAAAATGATCATTTTTATCAAGCTTGTATATTTAAGTTCAGTAATTTCACTTAAATGGCATGTCATTTAAGTGAAATTACTGAACTTAAATATGCAAGCTTGATAAACATGGTCATTTTAGAAGAAAATTTCAAATGGCATTTAGAGGCTTTTGCATCTGAACTTTTCATTTGTATTAAAGTGAATTTTGTTAAAGGGATACTCCACTTTTTTTTTTTTTTTAGAAATAGGCTCATTTTACCACTCCCCCAGAATTAAACAGTTGAGTTTTACCGTTATCCAATCCATTCAGCCGATTTTCTGATATTTAGAAGAATATCAGTAACCAGACAGTTTGTGGTCTTCCATAGTAGGAAAAAATATATACTATGGTCAATGAGACCAGAAACTGTCTGGTTACTGATATTCTTCTAAATATCAGAAAATCGGCTGAATACATTGGAAAACGCTAAAAACCCAACTGTTTCACTCTGGGGGAGTGGTAAAATGAGCCTATTTCCCAAAAAAGTGGAGTATCCCTTTAACAAAATTCACTTTAATGCAAATATTATTACTGTTTATATATATATATATATAGACCATTTTGCAAGATGTAAACAAAACTGGTCCAGAAGCACTTCCTGTTTCAGTTTTTTAACACTACATAAAAGCTGGGATAAAATACAACCAACAGAACATATAAAACTGAATCAAAAAAGTTAAACAAACATCTTTAAGATTTTTTCTTTACATGTAAAATAAAGAAAACAGTTACAAACTGAAACAGGAAGTGTTTCTGGACAGTGTTGTTTACATCTTGCAAAATGGTCTATATATATATATATATATATATATATATATATATTGCATATGCAATTGTTCCTGTAGTAAATCCGATCCCAGCATACAGTAGGTTCACACAGCAACAGGTCGTTGACATTAAAACGGTGTGTGAAAGCTGATGATGCGAGCAGGTCTGTTCGTCACACTGACCCGGACACACGTTAGCGTCAGTGAATATTAGCGCTGAGACCCGCTATACGACACTAAACCTCCGCGGGCAGTTCAGAGCTTCATGCGCTTATTAATATTTCAAATACGCGGCGTTATCAGGGCAAACACAGCTGCTCCCAAATAAATAAAGCCCAGGATACAGTTCATCAGTCTGACACACCGGCGCTTTCATGTGTCTCGCGTGATAAAGACGCCGCATAGCCACGCTCCGTCAGCGACCTTTACCAGCCGACAGCGGGCGAGTGAAACCCAGCCGTGGCCGAGAGAGACCCGCAGAGAGAGAGAGAGAGAGACCCGCACTGACTGAAGAGAGAGAGAGACCCGCACTGACTGAAGAGAGGGGGAGAGAGAGACCCGCACTGACTGAAGAGAGAGGGAGAGCGAGAGACATGTACTGACTGAGGAGAGAAGGAGAGAGAGAGACCCGCACTGACTGAAGAGAGAGGGAGAGAGAGAGAGACCCGCACTGACTGAAGAGAGAGGGAGAGAGAGAGAGACCCGCACTGACTGAAGAGAGAGGGAGAGAGAGAGAGACCCGCACTGACGAGAGAGAGACCCGCACTGACTGAGGAGAGAGGGAGAGAGAGAGAGACCCGCACTGACGAGAGAGAGACCCGCACTGACTGAAGAGAGAGGGAGAGAGAGAGACCCGCACTGACTGAAGAGAGAGGGAGAGAGAGAGACATGTACTGACTGAGGAGAGAAGGAGAGAGAGAGAGACCCGCACTGACGAGAGAGAGACCCGCACTGACTGAGGAGAGAGGGAGAGAGAGATTTGAGAGATTTTTTTTTTATATACAAAATTTGAAACTCTTTGCCCTAACTTCATAAAATTAAACAAAAAAACAGATTGTATCTACTAGCAGCAGATATACTGATGCCTGTCACAAAAAGAGGGAAGAGTCAACTAACACACACGCACACACACTGAATTCTAAATTGTTCATAGAAATGTTAACTAATTGTTCTATATACCTTTTTAATTTTTGTATTATTTTGTTTTTATGTTTGTATATGTATGATGATTGGAAATGCTTTGGCAATACTTATTTTTATTTATTTATTTGATAGGGACAAGTGGGAACAATCAGCATGCACCACACTACAACATTCATAGCCAAAGCTAATTTACAACGTCCGTCCCCAGAGGGGCTTTTCACGTACCGGTACATATAGAACGTACAAAAGAATACATTTACATTGAAACAATTGTCATGCCAATAAAGCACATTTGAATTGAATTTAATTGAGAGAGAGAGAGAAACTGATAGCTGATAACCATCCGCTGTCGTCCAGTTGTGTGTGTCTGTCAACACTCTGATTCAAACGGTAATTCATAACCTATATTTGAGTGTGTAGAGCCGCTGTAATCCGAGAACGCCGTACCGTAGGACTGATAACACACACATAAACACACATTCACTTCACCGTGTGTTCAGCCAAAACCTGCCGTCTGGGAGTGTGTGGGAAAACAAGCCAGGAGAGAAATGACATCATTTCCTTTTACAGAGCTGAACAAATACACACACACTCTCTCTTAAACACACACACATTTTAATTAATATATATATGTACAGTAACTTTAACAGATGTATTTAAAGCCAGCACAACATTTAATTAGAATAAACATGTGATTGGAGAATTAGTGAGTCATGTGACAGTGACAGTCTTCAGTCCCGAATGTGTAATGCTGCATTATCCAGTGTTTCTCTCTTTAGTTCCAGTTCTTTCATCGCTGTTTTTTAACCCGAGAGTGTTTACATTGTCAGCTTCCCTTTAAACGACCTTGACCGTCTGCTTTATTAAATATGGAATATATTGAGCTAATGTGATCAAAGAGGCTTAACCCTGACGAATGCTGTTTATGCCCCGCGATAGCGTCTTATTTGGATTATATTATCCCATCAATCCTGAGGGCAGTGTCTCCAAATACTGGATCATTCGCACAACATTAAAAAGCTATTTGCGAGTGTGTGTCGCGGGATGCCAGGAGCACGCGGGTAATTTCCCGTGTCAGGGTGTGTTATCAGCGGGTCACATGACGTGAGGATTAACTAACACACCTATCAGTGAGCAGCTCTAATTAAAGCCCCTCCCACTGATTCCTCACCGGGCGCCTCCCGACAGGGAAGCCGTAACCCACGGTTACTGTCACAGTTCTCCCCGTAACCCGCGGTTACCGTGACAGTTCTGGCCCCTGGCTGTGTGAACAGTGTGTGGATCTGATCCGAGAACCAGACGAACCGAACAAACATTTTCCTTCTTTTGTTTGCACTTAAAATAAGCTTCAAATGGATTGTATTAAAACACAATGCACCTTTTGACTTCATGCGAATGAAACGGGCATTAAATGTAACATCAGTAAGTAACTCATGATCAGAAGAGTTTCCACAGAAGCATTAGAGTCTTTCTACAGTGGCACTGAACTCTTTCCTGATGTGTCCAAGGGGGCGGAGCCTGATGTGTGTGTGGGCGGGCCATGTACAGGACACTCCCCTCATGGTCTCTGTCCAGATGTTTCCACTCGTTTCATTCACAGAATATCTCTATATATATTATAATGATAATCTCCTGCATCAGTGTAATGGATCAGCTGTATCTCCGTTAGTAAGAATGTTCCAAATTAAAAGAGAGGCTTAAATTCCAGTTAAATGCATCGTTCCCCGTCATCCCAGTTAAATGCGGCGTTCCCGGTTTAATGCGTCGTTCCTCATGATCCCGGTTAAATGCGGCGTTCCCTGTCATACCGGTTAAATGCATCATTCTAATGATCCTGGTTAAATGTAGCATTCCCAGTTAAATGTGGCATTCCCGGTTAAATGCGTCATTCCTCGTGATCCCGGTTAAATACGGCATTCCCAGTTTAATGCGTCGTTCCTCATGATCCCGGTTAAATGTGGCGTTCCCTGTCATACCGGTTAAATGCGTCATTCTAATGATCCTGGTTAAATGTAGCATTCCCAGTTAAATGTGGCATTCCCGGTTAAATGCGTCATTCCTCGTGATCCCGGTTAAATACGGCATTCCCAGTTTAATGCGTCGTTCCTCATGATCCCGGTTAAATGTGGCGTTCCCTGTCATACCGGTTAAATGCGTCATTCTAATGATCCTGGTTAAATGTAGCATTCCCAGTTAAATGTGGCATTCCCAGTTAAATGCGGCGTTCCTGTTTAAATGCAACATTCCCCGTGATCACAGTTAAATGCGTCGTTCCCTATAATCCCGATTAAATGTGGCATTCCTGGTGATCCCAGTTAAATGCGGTGTTCCCTGTCATACCGGTTAAATGCGGCGTTCCCTGTCATCCCGGTTAAATGCGGCGTTCCCTGTCATCCCGGTTAAATGCGGCGTTCCCTGTCATCCCAGTTAAATGTAGCGTTCCCTGTCATCCCGGTTAAATGCGTCATTCCTCGTGATCCCTGTTAAATACGACATTCCCGGTTTAATGCGTCGTTCCTAATGATCCCGGTTAAAGGCGGCGTTCCCTGTCATCCCGGTTAAATGCGTCGTTCCTCATGATCCCGGTTAAATGCCACGTTTCCCGGTTAAATGCGGTGTTCCCTGTCATACCGGTTAAATGCGGCGTTCCCTGTCATCCCGGTTAAATGCGGCGTTCCCTGTCATCCCGGTTAAATGCGGCGTTCCCTGTCATCCCGGTTAAATGCGGCGTTCCTCATGATCCTGGTTAAATACAGCATTCCCTGTCATACCAGTTAAATGCGTCATTCTAGTGATCCCGGTTAAATGCGTTGTTCCCCATGATCCCAGTTAAATGCATTGTTTCCTGTGATCCCGATTAAATGCGGCATTCCCGGTTAAATGCGTTGTTCCCCATGATCCCAGTTAAATGCATCGTTTCCTGTGATCCCGATTAAATGCGGCGTTCCCGGTGATCCTAGTTAAACGCGGCATTCCTGGTTTAATGCGTCGTTCCTCATGATCCCGGTTAAATGCGGCGTTCCCTGTCATCCCGGTTAAATGCGTCATTCCTCGAGATCCTGATTAAATGCAGCGTTCCCGGTTAAATGCGCCATTCCTCGTGATCCCGGTTAAATGCGATGTTCCCTGTCATACCGGTTAAATGCGTCATTCTAGTGATCCTGGTTAAATGCAGCGTTCCCGGTTAAATGCATCATTCCTTGTGATCCCGGTTAAATGCGGCATTCCCAGTTAAATGTGCCGTTCCCCGTGATACCAGTTAAATGCGGTGTTCCTGTTTAAATGCAACGTTCCCCGTGATCACAGTTAAATGCGTCGTTCCCCATAATCTCGATTAAATGCGGCGTTCCCGGTTTAATGCGTCATTCCTAATGATCCCGGTTAAAGGCGGCGTTCCCTGTCATCCCGGTTAAATGCGTCATTCCTCGTGATCACGGTTAAATGCGGCGTTCCCTGTCATCCCGGTTAAATGCGTCATTCCTCGTGATCACGGTTAAATGCGGCGTTCCCTGTCATCCCGATTAAATGCGTCATTCCTCGTGATCACGGTTAAATGCAGCGTTCCCTGTCATACTGGTTAAATGCGTCATTCTAGTGATCCTGGTTAAATGCGGCATTCCCAGTTAAATGTGGCATTCCCCGTGATACCAGTTAAATGCGGTGTTCCTGTTTAAATGCAACGTTCCCCGTGATCACAGTTAAATGTGTCGTTCCCCATAATCCCGATTAAATGCGGCGTTCCCGGGTAAATGCGGCGTTCCCTGTCATACCAGTTAAATGCGGCGTTCCTGTTTAAATGCAACGCTCCCCGTGATACCAGTTAAATGCGTCGTTCCCCATAATCCCGATTAAATGCGGCGTTCCCGGTTAAATGCGTGTGATTTCTGTGTTTGTGTGTCTCTGAATGGTTCAGTTTAGCGGCTCTGGAGAATTATGGCCGGCGGGAACGCTCTCGACACGAGTGTAATGAAACTCACACACACGCGGCGCTATTTCATCCCGCTCACCCTGTTACCCGCGCGTATTAATTAAATATCCATTTATGGCGCTGTATCAATTTATGGCTGGTATCTGCTGTGGCGAAGCAGACCCGCTACACCTGGAACAGGCTCTGACTCACATCATGTGTTTATGGGGCTCAGCGTGAGATGCTGTTTGCAGGATTGATGAGAGCAGGATGAAGCTAAAGGAGCGTGGAGTCGAAGCAGTGCATGCTGGGATTGATGAGAGCAGAATGAAGCTAAAGGAGCGTGGAGTCGAAGCAGTGCATGCTGGGACGACCCGTTGAGAGCTGATTTGTTGCAGGGTCACGTAGCTTGTAAATCGTCATGTGTCGGAGAGACTCGTGTTCCTGCGCCGGGTTATAAAGCTCACACACATCTCCTGCTGGACCAGCTCGGCTCATAAACCGCTTTGAATGGGATTTTATTGAATTTGAAAGAGGTAATGGCATTCTGGGAGGGTTCAATTATGTATGATCACACAAATAACACATTACTTCATGTATTATGATTATTACACAATTAACAATACTAGTATTATTTATAATAATATATTGTTAATATTGTCAATACAATCTTTTATTTTATATTTTATTAAATTAACTAACATAAACGTGTATATAAATAATGATAATTGATATTATTTTTAATAGTAATATTTCAATATTTTATTTTATGTAAGTGTTTATACTAGGGCTGTGCAAAAATTAATTGCGATTAATCGCATCCAAAGTAAAAGTCTGTGTTTACATAATATATTTGTGTGTGCTGTGTATAATTATTTTGTTTATGCATGCATGTATAAACTGTATTTAATTTAAATATTTAAATACATAATCTAAATTATACAAATATAAATATTTTATATATGAATAACACATTTTCTTAAATATATACATGCATGTGTGTGTATTTATATATACAAAATAATTATATACTACAGCACACACAAATATATTATGTAAACACAGACTTTTATTTTGGATGCGATTAATTTTTGCACAGCCCTAGTTTATACATATATAAAATTATTTTTTTTTTCGTTATACTTATTTAAATATTTAAATTCATTTAAAATTTGAAATTTATAATATAAAATATGAATACTAATACTACTATGAATACAGTTATATTTACCTAAATTTGAATTGAGTACACACTCAGGAATGTTATTTAGCTGGACGTCTCCTGTGATAATCCCCTGTGTGTGTGAACCGCAGCGTTCACTGACGCTCTGATGAGTGACGCGAGTCTTCGGCCTCTTCTCTGCTGAGGGCGAACATCTCCAGGCAATTATTTCTAATCGCTTTGAAGAGTCTGATTGTTTTAGTGATAATAACTGTATCCGTACGGAGAGACTTTTATCTGCTGGTACTAATGAGGTTTCGTTACAGCCGGACCACACACACACACACACACACACAGTCAGAGTTCAGATAGTTGAAAGAGAGACGGACTCCTGCGCCAGAATCCACTCTCAAACTTCAGTGGTTTAAAAAACATCTCATTATCAGCGGCTCAAATACAACAAATCAAAGAGCGAAGTAAGCCCAACTTGTGTGTGTGTGTGTGTGTGTGTGTGTGTGTGTCCGAAAGCTTCTGAAAGCCGGAAGATCCACTTAGTCCCGCAGAGAGGAGACGCCCACGGGAATCCGATCACAGAAGCGGGGGTCGAGTAAGAGTTCCTCCTCAGAGGTCAGAGGTCGCTGTGTGACCCTTTTAGAGAATTACTTTCTTCATTCACTTTAGCAGGAGACGCTTGTAGGACAGAGTCTGAACCTTCAGCCGGAGCGCCTCAAACCTTCGGGATCATTTCGATTTTTAGTGTTTTTGAAAGAGTCTCTTCTGCGTTTTCTTGGTCAAAAATACTGTAAAAAAAGTGAAATATTATTATAATGCGAATCATCTGTTTTCTATGTGAATATACAGTAAAGTGTAATTTATTCCTGTGATCAAAGCTGAATTTAGCATCATTACTCCAGTCTTCATCAACTCCCACAGAAATATGAAGCAGCTCAACTGTGTCCAACACTGATAATAATCATAAATGTTTCTTGATTTGTGAAGGATCATGTGACACTGAAGCCTGGATTAATGATGATAAATTCAGCTTTGATCACAGGAATAAATTACACTTTACTATATATTCATATATATATATATATATAAACACACGTTCACATTCAAGATGATCATCATCCACTTTCTCCACCTTGTAGATGATGTTGATGTAGAGGTAGATATTGTAGATTATGTTGTAGATGATGTTGATGTTGTAGATGTAGATATTGTAGATAATTTTGATGTTGTAGATGTAGATATTGTAGATAATTTTGATGTTGCAGATGTAGATATTGTAGATTATGTTGATGTTGTAGATGTAGATATTGCAGATGTAGATATTGTAGAAAATGTTGTAGATGTAGTTATTGTAGAGGATGTTGATGTTGTAGATGTAGATATTGTAGAGGATGTTGTAGATGTAGATATAGTAGATGTAGATGATGTTGTAGATGTAGATATTGTAGATAATGTTGTAGATGTAGATGATGTTGTAGATGTAGATATTGTAGATGTAGATATTGTAGATAATGTTGTAGAAGTAGTTATTGTAGAATATCTGAGATATATCCAGCTGCAGACCCGCAGCACCACCAGTTTCAGAACCCCAGCGCCAGAACCGGAAGTGAGGGAGGGGCGGAATTATTATTATTGCATTATAATTATTTTAGCAAGAATGTAAGGACAAAACGGGCCTGAGAGTAAGTTCCTCATACATTGTAAGTTAAATTTATACAAGATTGTTGTGATAAAACAGGCCTAGCTTGGGTTGAATTGGTCATTTTGTATAGATTTTTAACAAAATAATGCCGAATTTTCTCTCGTTTTTAGATGTTGACATTATTTTACACGAAAAATGCATGCTGCACATGTTCTTGTGAAATAAAGTATATTTTATAAAAAATACAAATGCGTTTTTTATTATTTAACAATCAAAATCATCTAACAAATACATATATATCAAAACAATTTAAGATTTTTGTAAACACAATAAATAAATAAATAAATAGAACATAAAATATCACAGAGGTCTAATGAGTTATCAAATTGTGTATAATTTTGAAAACCTCAAATGCTTGTCTTGTTTTATATCTTTCAAAGCTTTATTATACAAAGTTAACTCCTTCATAAAAAACAAAGGTCTTACCTTCCTACATCTACACAAATGTATAAACTGCTTAGCTAAAATTATTAAACTGTTATACATTAAAATGCCCATAAGTTTCAAGTATTATTTTTTCACCATCATGATCAGGAAGTAACTTATAATACAATGAAACGAATAACTGAAACTATAAACAATTATATTACACAAAACCAATGTTTTAAAATGCTTATTGTACTGTAATGTAGTATCATAACATACATAGGACGTTTCTTGTTCAATAAAAGCTGTTTCATGTGTAAAATACCCTCCAAATTACGTTAGGTGGCGTTATTAGGTTTCAAACCTAAGCTCCGCCCCTCACTTACGTTCCTCGCGCTGGTGTTGGTTAGAACGTAACCCCGCCCCTTACTTCCGGTTCTGGCGTTGGGGTTCTGGAACTGGTGTGCTGTGGGTCTGCAGCTGGATACTATTGGAATATCTTGATGTTGTAGATGTAGATATTGTAGACGTAGATGATGTTGTAGATGTAGATATTGTAGATGATGTAGATGAAGATGTTAGATGTAGATATTGTAGAGGATGTTGATGTTGTAAATGTAGATATTGTAGATGTAGATGTTGTAGATATTGTAGATTATGTTGATGTTGTAGATGTAGATATTGTAGTTGTTGTAGATGTAGATATTGTAGATGATGTTGATGTTGTAGTGTTAAATGTAGATGGAGATGTTGTAGATGATGTAGGTGATGTTGATGTTGTAGATTTAGATGTTATAGATGTAGATGTGCTGCTGGACAGGGACACACACGTCGTGGAATGAAATAAAGGCCAAAGTGTGGCTCACACAAACGCCTCAGATGAGCTATTCATGCACAAAAGACTGAATTGCAGGTATTTTTCTTGGTAAGTGGCGAAGGAACAGTAAAATACTAGAATTACGCTGTTTCTCAGCACATCTGCATCAGTCCCTTTATCTCGATGTGGTGAGGTGTGTGTGTGTGTGGCGCGTCTCGTACAGTAATGTCGTTTCGTCTGCGATGATTAGCAGTGAACGCTCGCTAATCATCATCATCATCATCATCATCTTCAGCCTCAGACGACCTGATGATCACAGCAATCCTCATCTCAGTCCCATCATGCTCTACTGCTAAAGAAGAGCACAGGTTTACAGGTGAAGCACTGATGAAGATGAGGATGATGAAGAGGAACACAGGATTAGTTCATCCGCTCATATTAACATAGAGGGTGTTAACATTAATCATAATTAATAATTTAATATAATATAGTAGATTAATAATACAATTTATATTATATAATTAGTAATATTGATCCGCGTGTGAGTTTTTGATAAATTAATAATTATGTGCAGTATCATTATTAATAGTAATGTAATTTACATAAAACAATTTGAATGTAATTAATAACGTTGTGTAAATGAAGTATTATAGAACGGATAGTTCCGGTCCTTGATTCTGATTGGTTGAGCAAAGTAAATTGTAAAGCTTAGTGTCTCTTTAAACTGATAAGTGTTACTGTCTCTAACTTCGTCTGGCCCACACAGTCGGACACAGGTCCCGCCCCCTTTTGATTGACAGGATTGAATCGGCTCTGATCATTGGCTGTTTTTAAACAGTCGGCCAATAGCTGAGAGAGGCGGATCCAGGACTGTGTGTCATCTCGACGTCCCGTTCCCGCGGCCCTCCTTTACTGGACCGCGCACACACACCATCCCAAACAAACGTGTTCATCAGCACTCGCCTGGGAAACTGGGCTTGATTGGCTGTGTGTGTGTGTGTGTGTGTGCTACAGCAGTGTTTATTGCTGCAGCTGGTACATTAATAACTCAAAGGCATTGATTGTGTTTCTTCCACGTTATTCACACTCGATGAGGCCAGAGAGACACACTGCATTATGGGTCGCACCGAGGTCATTACGGACGCCTGGAACCCGGGCCACCCGTCAGCGGATAAATCAGACATCCATTCCCATGAGTGGAGTTTAATTCAATCCGGGTCCAGCTCAGATCCGGGTTTAACCGGAAGAGACCAGCATCTGATTCTGACCGCTTAGATTAAACGGCTGATATCTAGTGTTGAAATAACATTCTGGAAACAAAAAGATGCAAACTGCACACACAAGTTCTCCGATGTAAACGTGAGGAAGTCCAGCTGAGCTCAAGCGTGTGTGTAATCAGAGATCCACTGATCCGTGTGTTAAGAGAAAGCTCTGAAATCTCATTAGCGATTACAGCGGCTCAGTGTGTGTGTGTGTGTGTGTGTGTGTGTGTGTGTGCTTCACACCTCTTAAATCATGCATCCGCTTTAAATATTGACGCGAACAAGCATTATATGGCTGTAAACACGCAGAGCAGCAACAGCGTCCGTCGAGTGTGTGATGAACTGATGTGTGTGTCGCCGTGTTCTCCCCGGCATTCAACAGTAAAAACCATTTAGCTTGTGTTTTATGCCGTTTCAGAGCTTTGCCCTTTATGGAAATGCAGCCGTCGCTGTTAAAAGCCTGTTCCTCTTAATTGCTCCTGAACGCCACATTGTTGAGGGTAAAAAAAACACATTTTCCCGCCGACTGAATTATAGATGGCACTAAAACAATCCCATTATAATATGCTTTCAAAATAGTTTGCAAATTGCCGCCGCAGATCGCATTAAGCATCCCGCCGCCGGTGATGTTTCCTCTCGGGTCAAAGGTCACACCGTTCATCTGATGGAGCTCGCTGGGGTTATTTGTTCAGTGTTTGGGTAACCCAGATCTTGGGTCAACGAGTGTCGCGTCGTGTGATGAAGCGGTCTCTGGACGGGTGTGGGGTCTTCTCTTTAGTTTCGAGGATTAAAGTTCATCTGAACATATGAACCAGTTAGCTGGGTCAAATCAACCCGTTATGCTGGATTAAATAAACAACACAATTTGCTGGGTCAAATTAACCCAACATGTGTTCTGTCCTAAATAGTTTGGGTTGTTTTTAACCCAGTGTTTTTTTTAGAGAGTGGCGAGTGTGTTAGAGAAAGTGTCAGCACACACACACGTCGCGGGCGAATCCACACCAGATTGCAGCCGTTCCTCCTCGGATGAAGGAAGAAGCGTTTAGTTACAGGAGCGACACGCACACACACACACACCAGGTGCGTCTCACACACACCCATTATTCGCCACGCGAGAGTGATTACCTCACAGCGCTTCCTCCACTCCGCGTCTCCTGAAACCGACACCGGATATCTGATCCAGCGCGAGCGCAGTGCATTAGCCGTAATGAAGCAGAAATGTTGTTAACATGGACAGATCTGACACACAAACTCAATTCCAGCTTGTAACTTTGTACAGTCGGCCAAACATAACAAGATCTGCCAGCCCATAACTCCCCGAGATCAATGCCGATGAAATGAGCAGCCGAGAGTTTATCGTTTGCTCAGATACGCTCTTATATTCAGCAGAATCACAGGCGTTTATAGATATCCATTCGTACGAATTTTATGAGGTGGCTAATTCGTAACAATGCGTACGACCTAACTTGTACGAATTAGTACGTTTTTGCTAAATCGTACATATTTTACGAATTGGCCAATTCGTATGAATTCGTACGAATGACCTACCCCTGACCCCGCCCCTAAACCTACCCATCACGTGGGTTTAGACACATCGTATGAATTCGTACGAGTGAAGTCATATGAATTAGTACGAATTAGTCACTTTTTAATCACTCGTACGAATTGGTCGTGTGATAGCACTCACGACCAATTCGTACGAGTGATTAAAAAGTGGCTAATTCGTACGATTTGTCTAAACCCACGTGATGGGTAGGTTTAGGGGCGGGGTCAGGGGTAGGTCATTCGTACGAATTCATACGAATTGGCCAATTCGTAAAATATGTACGATTGAACAAAAACGTACTAATTTGTACGAGTGAGGTCGTACGCATTGTTACGAATTAGCCACCTCGTAAAATTCGTACGAATTCTACGACCTAACTCGTACGAATTAGTAAGGTTTTGCTAAACTTACTAATTCTTCGAATTGGCCAATTCGTATGAATTTGTACGAATGACCTACCCCTGACCCCGCCCCTAAACCTACCCATCACGTGGGTTTAGACAAATCGTATGAATTCGTACGAGTGAGGTCATATGAATTAGTACGAATTAGTCACTTTTTAATCACTCGTACGAATTCGTACGAGTGATTAAAAAGTGGCTAATTAGTACGATTTGTCTAAACCCACGTGATGGGTAGGTTTAGGGGCGGGGTCAGGGGTAGGTCATTCGTACGAATTCATATGACCTCACTCTTACGAATTCGTACGATTTGTCTAAACCCACGTGATGGGTAGGTTTAGGGGCGGGGTCAGGGGTAGGTCATTCGTACGAATTCATACGAATTGGCCAATTCGTAAAATATGTACGATTTAGCAAAAACGTACTAATTCGTACGAGTGAGGTCGTACGCATTGTTACGAATTAGCCACCTCGTAAAATTCGTACGAATTCTCGTGAGATCGGGTTGGATATATGAATATTGTTAATGTTCACAGTCGTGAGCTCGTCCACCATATCAGAGCTGGAGGATGGAGGTCTGTTGATATTTGATTCATCGGGCCATTTATTTATGTGTTATATAATCTGATATAGTGAGAATACAGAGGACAAAACATCTTAAACTGAGCAAACGTATGCAGATGCTGATGTTTAGATGAGTATTGCAGATACTGACATAAAATGCATATGAATATCAATATCTGCCAATAATATGTCGTAGTAAGATGATATTTACGTGTGTCAGAGCATTATGGGTAAATAAAACGACTTTGTAACCAATCAGATCAATGTGTGATCGAGTGAGTGAGTGGAGGCGGGGCTCATTTGCATATTCATAGAACTGCGCGTACTAAATGAGGCAAGGGTGTCGAGTTACATTCTGGAAATGATGAAAAAAAAACCCGTTTAATGTCATTTCGGTGATCAGAGATGAGTTGAGGGATAGAGTGATCGACTACAGGGACTGAAATATGTTTTTTGACAGTTTCTTTGATATTTGATGTAATGATTGACATCAGCTATTAAGGATTTTTGGCATCACTGTAAAACATGATTTTATTCTGATAATGAATCACAAGGAAACTCATCCAGGAATCACTGCGGCTGATTTATCTGATGCTTGTTCTTCCTTCTGACATGTTTTATGTGTTTAGTGTCTCATGATTTAGTGAATCATGGGAATGCTGTGATTTCTGGGAAAGGTTTCTCTCCCTCTCGTGTCGTTTATCAGAGAATCTGTGCTGATATCCGTCTCCCGTCACACATGTGATTTTGTACAACTGCTGCTTCTTCTTGAACTCTTCAGAGAAACTGTTGCTGATGAAAGATCTGCTGATCAGGACGGTATCTCTGAGCCGATGACACTACAGAGATGCTGTCGGACCAAACTATGACAAGGAAAAATCCTGTTATTTACTCACTACATATGAAGAGTTCAGATGCAAAAGCCTCTAAGTGCCATTTGAATTTTTCATTTCTAAAATGATCATTTTTATCAAGCTTGTATATTTAAGTTCAGTGATTTCACTTAAATGGCAATGATAATTACCTATTAATTGTTATTTAAGTGAAATTACTGAACTTAAGTATGCAACTTTGATAAAAATCATCATTAAAGAAGAAAATTTCAAATGGCATTTAGAGGCTTTTGCATCTGAACTCTTCATATATACAGTAGATGTCCTTTTGTGTTTCAAGGACGAATGAAAGTTAACGGAGTAATTCACTTACTCTTCTACACGTCCTCCATGATGTTCACGTCTGTCTTTCTTCAGTGGAAAAGAAATGAAGGATTAGTTAGAAATCAGGATTGATCGCACCTTTCCTGGTCGTGGATTAGAGGTTGGAAAGTATCGTCCGACATCGTTATTTTACATTTTATTTAATTTTTTTTTAATTAGAGTTTGACTCAGTCTTTGTAAACTCTGGGTCGGCTCTTGCACCTACGTCACGCTTGACCTTTTAACGATCAAGACCAGCATTAGTGGATAAAGTGTATTAGTGTGTATTGTGTTGTAAATATCGCTGGTGTGTAGATCGTGTCGAGACTTTGAAGCTGCACTGAAACTCACATCTGACCTTCGACCCGTTTGACCCCATTGAAGTCTATGTGGAGAACGGTTCCCTTAAAAAAAATGTAATTTCTTTTCGACTGAAGAAAGGCATCTTGGAGAGTGAACTATCAGGAGATGTTAATTCTGAAGTGAACGACTCCTTTAAACAGGTTTTGAAATGAGTAAATAATGACAGAATTGTTATTCTTTGGCTGAACGATCCCGTTCATAAACGCAGAGTCTTCCTGTTCCTCAGGCGGTGAGTGTCTGGAGCTCGCAGACAATAGTGTGTGTGTGTGTGTGTGTGTGAGAATGAAGGATTCTCTCCTCGGGATATGAAAGGTGCCGGAAACAGCGGGAGATCTGAAACCTCCAATCTCCACACGACACACACCAGACAGGAGCGAACACGCCAGACAACAGCGGCGCATGTGAAGTGTGTGTGTGTGTGTGTGTGTAATTACACACAGCCGGTCCAGACAGGTTCGGTCGGGAATGTGAGGCCTGGGGTTTGGGAAACACGAGTTTGTAGTATCTGAAGTTTGACATCTATAGTGAAGAGCTTTATTTACACAGCACAGAGTGTTTACTGAGATACAGGAACACAACACACACAGATCGTTTCTATCAAAATAAAACCTTAAGTCCAGCTTAAGTGACGTCATTTTGTTGTAAAAAAGTTATTAATTTAGTTAATTTTTTACATATATATATGTCATCGTCCTGGGCTGCGTTTCCCAAAAGCATCGTAAGCCTAAGTTGATCGTAAAAATGATCGTACGAATGATCTTAATATTGTGTTCTGTTTCCCAAAAGCATCGTGACTTAAAGGGTTAGTTCACCCAAAAATGAAAATTCTGTCAGTATTTACTCGCCCTCATGTTGTTCCAACCCCGTAAGACCTTCGTTCATCTTCACAACACAAATTAAGATATTTAAGATATTAAGATCGCTCCTGCATACTAGTCCATAGGCTTCTTGAGGGAATGACTCGAAAAGTCATTAAAGACATCGTTAAAATAGTCCAAGTGACTACAGTGGCTCAATTTTAACTTTATCAAACGACGAGAACACTTTTGTGCGCAAAAAAACAACAAAAATAACGACTTTATTTCAACTATTCACTTCCTTCTCCATGAGCCTGTAGTCAGTTAACGTAGTGTGATTGCGTAAAGCTACGTCACACGAAGGCTCACTATTGGCCGACGCTGGTCATGTGTGTGATGATGCGTGTGACGTACAATAACAGAAGCTTACGCTATTAAACTAGTAACCTGACTCGCGCAGAGGGAGAAATAAACCAATAGTTGAAATAAAGTCGTTATTTTTGTTGTTGTTTTGCGCACAAAAGTGTTCTCGTTATTTGATAAACTTAAGATTGAGCCATTGTAGTCACTTGGACTATTTTAACGATGTCTTTAATGACTTTTCGAGTCATTCCCTCAAGAAGCCTATGGACTAGTATGCAGGAGCGATCTTAATATCTTAAATATCTTAATTTGTGTTGCGAAGATGAACGAAGGTCTTACGGGGTTGGAACAACATGAGGGTGAGTAAAAACTGACAGAATTTTCATTTTTGGGTGAACTAACCCTTTAAGTAGCACTTAAGCACTTATGATTTAGAGGTCACCTGCAGGGCAACCGGCAGATTACACTTTTATCTAGATTCAATAGATTACACTGCAACGCGAGTAGCCTATAATATATATGTTTTGATTGTACACTTTGTTGTACTCGGGTTTTGTTTAAATGAATAAATTAAGTAATTAAAAAGGGAAGAAAAAAAATAAAAATACACATCTAAATTAAACGAATGAACAAAAAAAAATCATAAAATAAGTAATCTGGGAAATATGCTTTAAAGACCAGGCAAAATAGGGTGTATTGGGCATTTCTCGCGGACCTCCTTCCCTGATCTTTGAACACGGTTTGCAAAGAAATAAATAAATACAATACAAAAAAATACAAAATGTGACATGTCCTTCCAGATGTTTTGTTTTTCCTTATTTGTATGGTGTCCTTTAAATCTGTTAAAAATAAAATCCTCTGGAAGGACATTAATTTGATCTTTTTTGAAGGTAGCCTATCTTCTCTTGTTTTTTTTTTTGTTTTTTCATCCATTTTGTCAGCCTGTATCGGTGTTTTATATCCATATAGACTTGTCTTGATTTCTAATCCACAACAAATGATGATTATTAGGTTAAACGTTCAGAATACGACTCCATAAGGTTATATTTCAGCAATTGGCGAATGGATAGCGACGCTTAAGTAGCACGTAGAACGCGTTCTCGCGTGTTCACGTTAAGTGCGTTTTTGGGAAATTGCTGCGATCGTTAAGATAAGATACATCGTTATCGGGAAACCCGGCCCAGCTCAGTTCTCATATAATGCTGTCAGTGCAGGAGATCAATAATACAGCTGAATATTAAATGAAATGATATTATAGATAGTAATAATGAAATATATAAAGTCCCTCATGGAAATTCTGGCTGAATGAGTTTTTAAATCATAATTACTACTTAATTTGTTCATCAAATATGTATCTCCTTCAGTTATTTTCATGCTTAATTAAGCCTGCTAAAACACATTGTATGATCTTCTGTTCCTCTCACTGCTCATTCTGTTGCTCTATCATATTTAATATACAGCGGCTATATAGAAATGAACTAAATAAATGACCTTTTACAGCAGAAATGAAGCATCACTGAACTGACTTGAGCTGGACGGAGACGCTGTTCTCTTCGGGAAACACACTGTGTCATTATTGTCCTGCTGTTATCTCTGTAAAGCGGCTCTCACACACTCTGTGCTGGGTAAATAAACATGACTCGACTAAATGGTGTCGTCAGAAGTGTGTGTTAATGATGTCGTCAGAAGTGTGTGTTAATGGTGTCGTCAGAAGTGTGTGTTAATGGTTCATTCTGTGCTTCACTCCGGGTACTAAATCCATCAAATAAAAGACTTGTATATTAATTAATATCATTATTTATATATATACTGTATGCATGCAATGTTTTTGTTTGTATGGAAGGGAACTTTGATTGTAGTGCATAAAGAGCAGTGTGTGTGTGTGTGTGTGTCAGTAATGAGCTCAGTGTGACAGTAGTTTGTCTCGTGACCCCTCGACGAAGCGTTTGCATGTTCTGTGACGAGGAGGATCATGTTCTTGGTGTTTCACTCATGATGAAATGCTGAAGTTGACTCGGTGCGATCCGTTGCATTCAAGGTTAATGTTGCTGTATACACACACACACACACACACACACACACATCACAACATCTGCGTTTCATCAACATCACAGAGAAGCTTCTCATGAACCGTTTTAGAAACTCACTTCCTCTCTTTACCTGTTTCTCCACAGCTGTGTTAGTCGAGCAAACACTTCACACACACAAGTCCTTTGAGCGCGCTGACACACACACACACACACACACACACACACACACACACATTACTGGGCGTATGTCCAGAGACCTTGGTCTGTCTGCGCGAGGGTCAGGCTTTCCTTTTCCCTTTCCTGTTGAGGTCACTTCCTGTGTACTGACACATTCCTCACATGACGTGTGTTTGAAACAGGGCTGATGTTAGCGGATTGAAGTGATGACTTTTCAGTGGCTTCGTTCATATGCACACTATTTCCACGTCATTACACTATTTCTACATCATTACGCTATTTCTACATCATTACGCTGTTTCTACATTACGCTATTTCTACATTACGCTATTTCTACATTACGCTATTTCTACATTACGCTATTTCTACATTACGCTATTTCTACATTACGCTATTTCCACGTCATTACGCTATTTCTACATTACGCTATTTCCACGTCATTACGCTATTTCCACGTCATTACGCTATTTATACATTACGCTATTTCTACATCATTACGCTATTTATACATTACGCTATTTCTACATCATTACGCTATTTCTACATCATTACACTATTTCTACATCATTACGCTATTTTTCAACGTCATTACGCTATTTCTACATTACGCTATTTCTACATTACGCTATTTCTACATTACGCTATTTCTACATTACGCTATTTCTACATTACGCTATTCTACATTACGCTATTTCCACGTCATTACGCTATTTCTACATTACGCTATTTCTACGTCATTACGCTATTTATACATTACGCTATTTCTACATCATTACGCTATTTATACATATTACGCTATTTCTACATCATTACGCTATTCTACATCATTACACTATTTCTACATCATTACGCTATTTCAACGTCATTACGCTATTTCTACATTACGCTATTTCTACATTACGCTATTTCTACATTACGCTATTTCTACATTACGCTATTTCTACATTACGCTATTTCTACATTACGCTATTTCCACGTCATTACGCTATTTATACATTACGCTATTTCTACATCATTACGCTATTTCTACATCATTACGCTATTTCTACATCATTACGCTATTTCTACATCATTACGCGATTTCTACATCATTACGCTATTTTTACATCATTACGCTATTTATACATTACGCTATTTCTACATCATTACGCTATTTATACATTACGCTATTTCTACATCATTACATTGTTTCTACATCATTACGCGATTTCTACATCATTACGCTATTTCAACGTCATTACGCTATTTATACATCATTACGCTATTTCTACCTCATTACGCTATTTCTACATCATTACACAACTTCTACATCATTACGCTATTTTACATTATTTCTACATCATTATGCTATTTCTACATCATTACGCTATTTCTACATCATTACGCTATTTCTACATCATTACATTGTTTCTACATCATACGCTATTTCTACATCATTACGCTATTTCAACGTCATTACGCTATTTCTACATTACGCTATTTCTACATTACGCTATTTCCACGTCATTACGTTATTTATACATTACGCTATTTCTACATCATTACGCTATTTCTACATCATTACATTGTTTCTACATCATTACGCTATTTCTACATCATTACGCTATTTCTACATTACGCTATTTCAACATCATTACGCTATTTCTACATCATTACGCTATTTCAACGTCATTACGCTATTTTCTACATTACGCTATTTCTACATTACGCTATTTCCACGTCATTACGCTATTTATACATTACGCTATTTCTACATCATTACGCTATTTCTACATCATTACGCTATTTCTACATCATTACGCTATTTCTACATCATTACGCTATTTCTACATCATTACGCTATTTATACATTACGCTATTTCTACATCATTACGCTATTTATACATTACGCTATTTCTACATCATTACATTGTTTCTACATCATTACGCTATTTCTACATCATTACGCTATTTCAACGTCATTACGCTATTTATACATCATTACGCTATTTCTACCTCATTACGCTATTTCTACATCATTACGCTATTTCTACATCATTACGCTATTTATACATCATTACGCTATTTCTACATCATTACGCTATTTCTACATCATTACGCTATTTCTACATCATTACGCTATTTCTACATCATTACATTGTTTCTACATCATTACGCTATTTCTACATCATTACGCTATTTCAACGTCATTACGCTATTTCTACATTACGCTATTTCTACATTACGCTATTTCCACGTCATTACGTTATTTATACATTACGCTATTTCTACATCATTACGCTATTTCTACATCATTACATTGTTTCTACATCATTACGCTGTTTCTACATCATTACGCTATTTCTACATTACGCTATTTCAACATCATTACGCTATTTCTACATCATTACGTTATTTCAACATCATTACGCTATTTCCACGTCATTACGCTATTTCCACATCATTACGCTATTTCAACGTCATTACGCTATTTCAACGTCATTACGCTATTTCAACTTCATTGCGCTATTTCAACGTCATTACGCTATTTCTACATCATTGCATTGTTTCTACATCATTACGCTATTTCTACATTACGCTATTTCTACATCATTACGTTATTTCTACGTCATTACACTCTTCTACATTATTACGCTATTTCCACGTTATTTCTACGTCATTATGCTATTTCTGCATCATTACGCTATTTCTACATCATTACGCTATTTCTACATTACGCTATTTCAACGCCATTACGCTATTTCAACGTCATTACGCTATTTCAACGTCATTACGCTATTTCCATGTCATTACGCTATTTCCACGTCATTACGCTATTTCAACGTCATTACGCTATTTCAACGTCATTACGCTATTTCAACGTCATTACGCTATTTCTACATCATTGCATTGTTTCTACATCATTACGCTATTTCTACATTACGCTATTTCTACATCATTACGTTATTTCTACGTCATTACACTATTCTACATTATTACGCTATTTCCACGTTATTTCTATGTCATTATGTTATTTCTTCATCATTACGCTATTTCTACATTACGCTATTTCAACGTCATTACTCTATTTCCACGTCATTATGTTATTTCTATGTCATTACGCTATTTCTACATCATTGCATTGTTTCTACATCATTACGCTATTTCTACATTACGCTATTTCTACATCATTACGTTATTTCAACGTCATTACGCTATTTCAACGTCATTACGCTATTTCCACGTCATTACGCTATTTCAACGTCATTACGCTATTTCTACATTACGCTATTTCTACATCATTACGTTATTTCTACGTCATTACACTCTTCTACATTATTACGCTATTTCCACGTTATTTCTACGTCATTACGCTATTCTACATTATTACGCTATTTCCACGCTATTTCTACGTGATTACGCTATTTCGATCGGATTAGAAAAGGAATGAACACTCCTTTCAATCTGATTCAAATCTCATTGGCAGCTCAGTCGGATGGATTACGGTGTTTTACATGAAGCTGTCAGTGTGATTGAGCCGTCAGTCCCGTTACTAGCGGCTGATTGGGTTGTTTGCAAACGTAGCCAGTCTCAGTGTTTATACCTTGTTCCTGTCGTTCCCTCTCCACAGACTCTGTGTTCATGATGGCCAACGCCTCCGGAAGGTTCTCGGGACAGAAAGCTCAGCTCTTCATGCCCCAGTTTAAGGAGAACGACACCCACTGCGTCATATTCCAGTATTACAGCGCGGGTCGAGAGGCGTCCAGCCCCGGCCAGCTCTACATCTACGTCCGGGAGAACAACGGTCCTCTGGGAATGCCGGTGTGGAACGCGTCCGGTCCCGCCCTGCAGAAGTGGACCCAGGTGGAGCTCGCCGTCAGCACCTTCTGGCCCAACTACTACCAGGTGATCACATGATCCCGTTCGGCACGTCCCACAAGGCTTTTCTTATAAAACCAGTCCAGCCCAAATATATAAAATTCTGAAATCGAGATGCACTTACTAAAGTAGTAAAAAAAATATCAAAAATGTTATCTGGTGTCTGTATCATTTTTGGTTTGACTGTACAGATACAAGTATTCTCCCCCTTTACTTAAAGCTACACTGTGTGATTTTTACCCCCATCTAGTGGTGAAAAGGTATATGACCATCCAGTGAATATTAGTTTCTGTTCCTCTCAATTCCGATTTTGTTTTAACTCCTACGGTGGCCAATGTAGTCCAAGATTAACATGGCTTCCTGTTCGACCTCATCCATGAGTGTTAACTCAAACGTAAACGCGAAATGCGAAGCTTGAATTAACGGGTATGTCCCTCTTTGGCTAATGTACTTTCAAGATGGAGGGGCAACATGTCGACCCCGTATGTATTTTCAATGGCATATTATACACTCACGAGAATACTTTATTACTTGAACGAAGTAAATATACATTAATGAGCACATACATTTTTGAAAGAACTAAGTGTTTTTAGCTAAGAATAAACTAAAAGAGTTACACAGTGTAGCTTTAACATACACACACACACCTCTGCTGAGACACACACACACACACGCGGCGTAATTGATGAAGAATGCGATTGTGACTTTCTAATACTAGCGGAGATTAACGATGCGATCTCCACTTCTTCAGCGCTGTGGCTAATTAGCGATGCCTGGCTAATTACAGGTCTGTGTAATTGCAGTGTATCTTAAGAGTTTGTCAAGATGAAACCACCTGGTACACAGAAATTACTCTGATCTCTTATTGTGTAATGACAGGGTGTGTGTGTGTGTGTGTGTGTGTCCTGCGCTCTTCTTCTCGTCTCACCGAGGGAACGCGCTGCCGCTAATTGCGTCTCTCGTTTAATTGATGTTCCTCTGTAGCGTGAGTGTGTGTGTGAGTCTCTGGTCCTCCGCGACCCGCATCTCACGCTGTAGGGTTAGTGTGTGACCTCTGACCTCTGCTTTGTTCCCGCGAGGAACCGTGTGTTTAGCGGCTCAGAATGAAGTTGATTGACAAGCTGACGCAACTCGCGCATAAATGCCGGAACAAAAGAGGCTCGACAAACACTGTCGTTAGAGTTACGGTCATTAACATCACAAAACCCAACGAAACAAACACAGCTATCATGAGACTGAGAGAAGATCGCGAGCAGGCTTTAATTTATTCAGAAAGTTTTCTAAATTCATAATATCATAAATATCATAAATATCCTGGGCGATTGTTGCATGTGTGTATTAGTGAGATGTGTGTGAGATCGGCACATTCGCTCTTAAAGAGACAGTAGCCCATAATAACAAATATAAGAATAAACAAATCTTGTTTAATGGCAGCTGAATGACTCGGTTTGATGACAGAAATCACGGGTGTGTTAACGAGCTCAGCGCTCGTCTGCTAAAGGATCGATCTGATTGGTCTAATGAAGCTGCTAACGCTCCTGTTGTTCGGGCCGCATTGACAGTGTCTCCTTCAGGTTCTCCTGAGCAACGTGACGATCACTGCAAACGTGCCAGAACGGACCACGGCATCACTACAGACATTCCTCACTAATATCACATGAAGATGGTCATTATTGGGTAGCTTGGCATATATATATATATATATGAAGAGTTCAGATGCAAAAGCCTCTAAATGCCATTTGAAATTTTCTTCTTTAATGATGATTTTTATCAAGCTTGTATATTTAAGTTCAGTGATTTCACTTAAATAACAATTAATAGGTAATTATCATTGCCATTTAAGTGAAATCACTGAACTTAAATATACAAGCTTGATAAAAATCATCATTAAAGAAGAAAATTTCAAATGGCATTTAGAGGCTTTTGCATCTGAACTCTTCATATATATATATATATATATATATATATAGCATTTTGCAAGATGTAAACAACACTGTTCCAGAAGCACTTCCTGTTTCAGTTTGTAACTGTTTTCTTTATTTCACATGTAAAGAAAAAAATCTTAAAGATGTTTGTTTAACTTTTTTGATTCAGCTTTACATGTTCTGTTGGTTGTATTTTATCCCAGCTTTTATATAGTGTTAAAAAACTGAAACAGGAAGTGCTTCTGGACCAGTGTTTACATCTTGCAAAATGGTCTATATGACAGAACCTGCTGCGATTTTCACATGGTAACATTGTATTGCCATGCAAGATTGTATAAGATCTAACATGGTTTTACTTTTGGAAATATCATGGTAGCAGTACCAGTAAAGTAGATCACCAAAACGATATATTAAATGTTTTCCATGCCTTAAAATATCTTGCCTCATTGAGTATGCGTGGTTCTATGAATATGCAAATGAGCCCCGCCTCCACTCGCTCCCTCACTCAGAGTGGCGATCACACGTTGATCTGATTGGTTACAAGGTGGTTTGTGACGTCAGAAACACCAAAGCGTGTTTTTGAGACTGTCTTTGGTTCACTGCAGTTTTAAGGAGGAAATACTCAGCAATGCTGTCCACTTATCAACGCACACACGGTGTGTGTGTGTTACAGCGGATTAAACACACCACATACACACTTAAACAACATTAAACGCTGGATTCTCTTGGAAACTCTTGTTTGATTGAACGGTTTTTAGAGTTTTGGACAGAAAATACAGTCAACGGACAGAATTTGATTACATTTCCACTATGTTTTTAGGGGTGAAATAAAAACATTTGTGTGTGTAATGATACTGAAGTGTATGTTTGGGACTGTGTGTGTGTGTGTGTGTGTTGCAGCTGGTGTTCGAGATGGTGGCGTCTGGGGAACGAGGTCTGCTGGCCGTCAGAGGAATCTCCCGTCAGGGTCATCAGTGCAGTAAGTGTGTGTGATCGACACTCAGATACCCACAATCCTCTGCTCTTTAGCTCATCGTTCACCGACACACGTTACAGCCGATCACACACAGCTCAGAGAACAGGTCGGACGCTCATGTTGAGTTCGCTTCTTCCCTCTTCCACGGGTCAGCTCTCCCAAATTTCATTTCAGCTTTATTTCAATTGACAAAAAACTATTTTTTAGTGACCATCATTGAAATAAACCCATATTGAACGAGTTGCTTTTTTCACTTTATTAGTTGCAGATTTGAATTAGTAAGTGTGAATGATTCAATGACTCACTTTGATATCTCTTTAATAACTGATTCACAGATTAATACATTTTTTAACGGTCACTTGTCGCCACCTACTGGCGTAACGATGCAATCATCATAATCGTTGTTTGAAGCGCCAAGTTACTTTCAAAAGGCGATTTAATCTATTTTGATTGAATGGCTTTTGGCACTGCTGTAAGTGTCAGTTTTGATGAACAGGAGCCGATTATGGCGGATGTAAAGTCGCACAGCATCACGTTTAATAATCGTCTGTGAATGCCTCATATAATGTGATTCATCTGCTGATAAATGGTTTTGAATGATGTTTGACCTTCACTCTTTCCCTCCATTTCTCATCCCTCGTTCTCCCTCACACATGAATCACAGTCTTTCTGGTTGAAAGCATCACAAGCTCGTGAATCAGAGATCGTGAATCTTCTAGTATCGGCTCACCTTGGTTTCTGTGTTTTTCTGCGTCCTGAAGCTCATTCTGATGTATTTCCGTAACCTCTCCGTCTTGCTGCCCTTGAGCCGGAGACTGTGATCCTGTTATATCCTGATGGGAGTGTGTGGGGATGCATTTGATGATTGATTGACAGGCAGCCGGGCGAAAGGCATCCAAACATGATTCATTGAGTCATTTGAGTTGATGAACACTCACTAATGTCTCTCTCTCTCTCTCTGTGTGTGTCAGTGAACACGCCTCATTTCCTGCACATTAAAGGTGTGGAGGTCAACGCCAGACAGACGGCCACGTTCCACTGCACGATTAACGGACAGCCCAAAGATCACGTCCACTACAAGCTCTGGTTACAGGTGACGACACTCATCACTCACTCATTTATGACACAACTCCACATCTTAGTTGATGATAATGAAGTTTTGTTGACAGATTCGTCCAAAAAATGACTGAAACTTTTATTTCAGTGAAATTAATGTTCTATATTTTAGTTTGATAATGTTTTTTATTCAATATTTTGTGTTTTTAGGAGATTTTATGGTACTAAATTATATTTATGATATACAGTGGTGTGAATAAGTTTTGGCCCCCATGCTAAAGTTGCCTAAAAAGAGGAATAAAAAATCATCTTTTGGATATTGATCTTAATGCCTTAATTAGAAAAATGAGGAAAACTCCAACCTTTAAGGACACCAATTTTCTTTGTGAATGAATAATGTATTATAAATAAATAAATGTTTTTCCTTAAAATACAGGGTGCATAAGTCAGGGCACCCCTATGTTAAATTCCCATAGAGTCAGGCAGATTTTTATTTTTAAAAGCCAGTTATTTCATGGATCCAGGATAATATGCATCCTGATGAAGTTCCCTTGGCCTTTGGGATAAAATATCCCCACATCATCACACACCATTCACCATGCCTTGAGATTGGCATGGGGTACTTTCCATAAGATCATCTTTCAATGCAAATCAAACCAGCTATTAGGCTAACTGAAGTAAAACCATGCCAATCTCTAGGTGTGGTGAAGGTGTGTGATGATGTGGGGATATTTTAATCCCAAAGGCCAAGGGAACTTTATCAGGATGCATATTATCCTGGATCCATGAAATAACTGGCTTTTAAAAATAAAAATCTGCCTGACTCTATGGGAATTTAACATAGGGGTGCCCTGACTTATGCACCCTGTATTTTAAGGAAAAACATTTATTTATTTATGATACATTATTCATTCACAAAGAAAATTGGTGTCCTTAAAGGTTGGAGTTTTCCTAATTTTTCTAATTAAGGCATTAAGATCAATATCCAAAAGATGATTTTTTATTCCTCTTTTTAGGCAACTTTAGCATGGGTGCCAACACTTATTCACACCACTGTATATATAATCCATTTATTAAAGGAGTAGTTGACTTTTAAAAAAAAAACTTTTGCTGATAATTTACTAACCCCAGTGTCATCCAAGATGTCCATGTCTTTCTTTCTTCAGTCGAAAAGAAATGAAGGTTTTTCCAGCATTTTCTCCATATAATGGACTTCAATGGGGTCCAAAAGACAGTTTCAGTGCAAACTACAAACTGTTCAAAGGGCTTTAAACGATTCCCGGACGATGAATAAGGGTCTTATCAAGCGAAACGATCGCTCATTTAATAAATAAATATCAAAGTTTAATTTTTATAAGCTCAAATGCTCGCCTTGCTCTGTTCTGTGACGCGCGTTCGCTACATCAAAATGAACAAATCTTTTTCCGAGTCATTTCGTTCGTTAAATGAACCAAACGACTCGGAAAAAGATTTGTTCCACACAAATCTGCGTGTTGATGTTGCTCCTCACGGTATCGGGGTCCGCGAGGCTCCTATGAAGGAGTGTGTATGTGTGTGTATGTGTGTCGATGTGTGTTGTTGTTCCTCAGGGCATCGGAGGTCGCGAGGCTCCTATGAAGGACACGAAACCCGTGAACTCCAGACGCTACACCGGCACCTTCGACATCCTCAACACCACGAAGAGCGACTCGGGCCAATACCGGTGCATCGTCCACTCAGAGAGGGGTGTGGGAGTGTCCAGTTACGGGGTGCTGGTGGTCAAACGTGAGTGTGTGTGTGTGTGTGGTCTAGCTATGGGGCGCTGGTGGTCAAAGTCTTTAAGTCTCTGTTGATTCCCACTGACCAGAGGATAGAAGAAGAGACAACATGATCACAGTAAGAGTGTGTGGATCAGCGCAGGGTGTGTGTGTGTGTGTGCACCTGTCCGTGGTCTGGTATTATTAGAAGTGTGTGTGGAGCCGCACTGATTCCTGCAGCAACACACACACACACACACACAGGACGCGAGCTGATGTGACGCGACAGGAACTCCTCGTCGTCTCTGACTCTCTCTCTACAGGCACACTTCCTCCGCTGAAGGTCGAGTGACACAACTTCCCCTCGGATCTGTTTTTCCTTCTCGTTCTCTTTCACTGTTCGTTCGTCACACAGTATCTCACACACTCACACACTCACACATCCAGAAGTGAACACTTATCAGACGCGACGTGCACAGGAAGAAATCATACACAAGAAAACAAGAGATCATATTCGTACATTTTTAAATTGAAATTCTTTAAAAAAAAAAAATTAATTTACGTATAAACAAATATTTCTAAATATTTTTAGGGGGTAAATTAATTGTTCGGTTTGGCAGAAGTTCATTCTGGACCTCCTTCTGGGCACCTGCAGCAGACTGGCATCTCGTGTGTGTGTGTGAAAACAGAAAGCAAGCGTGCTGTAAATGATTTATGACTCTCATTGTGTTGTCAGGGGAGCGGGTCAGTCTTGTTAACCCGCGGCGTCTCTCTCTCCTGGAGGAACCAGAGCGTTGTGACGCCCGTCGCTGCCCTTCACACACACACACACACACCCTTTACAACGCGTCTCTACAACAGAACAGGGTGGTATTTAATCTAAAGGGGCAAAATGTAAAGTAATACGATTCCTGAGCCACTTTGGGCTAATAAACGACGAGGGACGAACGAGAGGATCAGACCTCCGCTGCTCATGAACATCATTTACACATGAACACACTTTAGAATGACAAGACTGATATATCACACACACACACACACACACACACACAGCTGTGATGTTCCGCTCGCATTACAGTAACTCACACACACTCTCACACACACACACACACACACACACACAGCTGTGATATTCCGCTCGCATTACAGTAGCACACACACTCACACACACACACACACATACTTTCTGTCTCTCTCTCACACACACACACACACACACACACACACACACATAGCTGTGATGTTCTGCTCACATTACAGTTGCGCACACACACACACACTCACAGGTGACACACAGCTGAATGCTGACACTCTGTGACCTCTGACCTCTGGCGACCGAAGGGTCTTTGTACTGACACTGATGTCACATGACCTTTAATCCCTTCAGCTGCCGGAGAGTTAATGACTGAGACGTTCTGAGTTCCTCTGAGCAACAGGCGTTGAAGCGTCACACACACACACACCAGTTCATGTTAGTGCACACATGATGGAGACTCTCATCAGAAAGATGGACAATGTTTCCTGTAATTGTTACATTGGTTTTGAAAAGAGCAAAATGACATGATTAAAGAAAGTTGGATTCGTTGGTGTTGATGGAACAAAAGTCCTGACATGAGCCTGTAAAACCGAATCTGAAACTGAATTTCTACATCATTGCCCTATTTCTACATTATGCTATTTCTATCTACCTCATTACGCTATTTCTATCTACATCATTACGCTATTTCTACATCATTACACTATTTCTACATTACGCTATTTCTACCTCATTACGCTATTTCTACATCATTACGCTATTTCTACCTCATTACGCTATTTCTACATCATTACGCTATCTCTACATTACGCTATCTCTACATTACGCTATCTCTACATTACGCTATTTCTACCTCATTACGCTATTTCTACATCATTACGCTATTTCTACATCGTTACGCTATTTCTACATTACGCTATTTCTACCTCATTACGCTATTTCTACATCATTACGCTATTTCTACATCATTACGCTATTTCTACATTATGCTATTTCTACCTCATTACGCTATTTCTACATCATTACGCTATTTCTACATCGTTACGCTATTTCTACATTACGCTATTTCTACCTCATTAAGCTATTTCTACATTACGCTATTTCTACATCATTACGCTATTTCTACCTCATTACGCTATTTCTACATCATTACGCTATTTCTACATCATTACGCTATTTCTACATCATTACGCTATTTCTACATTATGCTATTTCTACATTACGCTATTTCTACCTCATTACGCTATTTCTACATTATGCTATTTCTACATTACGCTATTTCTACCTCATTAAGCTATTTCTACATTACGCTATTTCTAAATCATTACGCTATTTCTACATCATTACGCTATTTCTACATCATTACGCTATTTCTACCTCATTACGCTATTTCTACCTCATTACGCTATTTCTACATCATTACGCTATTTCTACATCGTTACGCTATTTCTACATTACGCTATTTCTACCTCATTAAGCTATTTCTACATTACGCTATTTCTACATCATTACGCTATTTCTACCTCATTACGCTATTTCTACATCATTACGCTATTTCTACATCGTTACGCTATTTCTACATTATGCTATTTCTACATCATTACGCTATTTCTACATCATTACGCTATTTCTACATCGTTACGCTATTTCTACATCATTACGCTATTTCTACATTACGCTATTTCTACATCGTTACGCTATTTCTACATTACGCTATTTCTACCTCATTACGCTATTTCTACATCATTACGCTATTTCTACCTCATTACGCTATTTCTACCTCATTACGCTATTTCTACATCATTACGCTATTTCTACATTACGCTATTTCTACATCGTTACGCTATTTCTACATTACACTATCTCTACATTACGCTATTTCTACATCATTACGCTATTTCTACATTACGCTAATTCTACATCATTACACTATTTCTACATTACGCTATTTCCTCGTCATTGCACATGCACAGCCTTTAATTTTCTCTCGATCGGATTATAAAAGGAATAAACACTCCTTTCAATCGAATCGAAGTCTCAGTGGGGGCGAGCTCAGTCGGATCGATTAAGGTGTTTTACATGTGTTTAAGGTGTAGTGCGATTGAGCCGTCAGTCCCATTACTAGCGGATTAATTGGTTGCATGTAAACGCAGTGTGAACATCAGCTCAACATCTGCTCGTGTCGGCAGGGGAACGGTGATGCTTCATCTCTTCGCTCTGAGCACTAGCACTAGTGATGATTGACTCTATTATAATCCCGGTACAGGACTCGTGTCCCGAGTGAGTGTGAGCAGCAGACGGATGGATGGAGTGTGTGTGTGCGTGTGTGTATGTGAGCAGCAGACGGATGGATGGAGTGTGTGTGTGTGTGTGTGTGTGTGTGTGAGCAGGAGACGGATGGATGGAGTGTGTGTGTGTGTGTATGTGAGCAGCAGACGGATGGAGAGATGTTGGTGTAGTGGAGTGTGTCTCTGGTCACACACACACACACACACACACACATACACAAACACACACACACACACACACATCTGCCAGGATGATGGATGCTCCATTACCACAGTTGTAATTGGCGTTCTCCACGCTTCAGATCGATACGCTGTTGTGCGGTTCCTGTACACAGACCTGAGCTCTCAATCTGAGGTCTGTGTGTGTGTGTGTGTGTGTGTGATGTTGTTCATGTCAGGTGTAAGTTTTCCATCTTAATTTTCTCAGTTTCACTTTATTTTGATGGTCTCTTTTACACATTCTGTTGATAATAAGTAGTGTAGCACCTTCACGTCTATTAACTCTCATTACAGTATTAGTAGAGTATTAGTTATTAGTAGAGTGTTAGTAGAGTATTAGTAGAGTATTCGTAGAGTGTTTGAAGAGTATTAGTTATTAGTAGAGAGCTAGTAGAGTGTTAGTAGAGTATTAGTTATTAGTACAGTATTAGTAGAGTGTTATTAGAGTATTAGCAGAGTATTAGTTATTAGTAGAGTATTAGTAGAATGTTAGTAGAGTATTAGTTATTAGTAGAGTGTTAGTAGAGTATTAGTAGAGTATTAGTTATTTGTAGAGTGTTAGTAGAGTGTTATTAGAGTATTAGCAGAGTAGTAGAGTATTAGTAGAATGTTAGAAGAGTATTAGTAGAGTGTTGGTAGTGTATTAGTAGAGTGTTAGTTATTAGTAGAGTATTAGTAGAGTGTTGGTAGTGTATTAGTTATTAGTAGAGTGTTAGTAGAGTATTAGTAGAGTATTAGTTATTTGTAGAGTGTTAGTAGAGTATTAGTAGAGTGTTATTAGAGTATTAGCAGAGTAGTAGAGTATTAGTAGAATGTTAGAAGAGTATTAGTAGAGTGTTGGTAGTGTATTAGTAGAGTGTTAGTTATTAGTAGAGTATTAGTAGAGTGTTGGTAGTGTATTAGTAGAGTAGTAGTTATTAGTAGAGTATTAGCTGAGTGTTAGTTATTAGTAGAGTGTTAGTAAAGTATTAGTAGAGTATTAGTTATTAGTACAGTATTAGTAGAGTGTTATTAGAGTATTAGCAGAGTAGTAGTTATTAGTAGAGTGTTAGTAGAGTATTAGTAGAGTATTAGTTATTAGTAGAGTGTTAGTAGAGTATTAGTAGAGTGTTGGTAGTATATTAGTAGTGTTATTAGTAGAGTATTAGTAGAGTAGTAGTTATTAGTAGAGTATTAGCTGAGTGTTAGTTATTAGTAGAGTATTAGTAGAGTGTTAGTAGAGTATTAGTTATTAGTACAGTATTAGTAGAATGTTATTAGAGTATTACCAGAGTAGTAGTTATTAGTAGAGTATTAGCTGAGTAGTAGTTATTAGTAGAGTATTAGTAGAGTGTTAGAGTATTAGTAGAGTGTTGGTAGTGTATTAGTAGAATATTAGTTATTAGTAGAGTGTTAGTAGTGTATTAGTAGAGTATTAGTTATTAGTAGAGTATTAGTAGAGTGTTAGTAGAGTATTAGTAGAGTGTTGGTATTGTATTAGTAGAGTATTAGTAGAGTATTAGTTATTAGTAGAGTATTAGTAGAGTGTTAGTAGAGTATTAGTAGAGTGTTGGTATTGTATTAGTAGAGTATTAGTAGAGTGTTAGTAGAGTATTAGTAGAGTGTTGGTATTGTATTAGTAGAGTATTAGTAGAGTATTAGTTATTAGTAGAGTATTAGTAGAATGTTAGTAGAGTATAGTTATTAGTAGAGTATTAGTAGAGTGTTATTAGAGTATTAGTAGAGTGTTGGTAGTGTATTAGTAGAGTGTTAGTTATTAGTAGAGTATTAGTAGAGTGTTAGTAGAGTATTAGTAGAGTATTAATAGAGTGGTAGTAGAGTATTAGTAGAGTATAAGTTATTAGTAGAGTATTAGTTATTTGTACAGTATTAGTATAGTGTTAGTAGAGTATTAGTATAATATTAGTTATTAGTAGAGAGTTAGTAGAGTATTAGTTATTAGTAGAGTATAAGTAGAGTGTTAGTAGAGTGTTAGGGTTAGAGTAAGTTGACATGTAGTTGTAAAGTTACTTATAGTCAGTTGGATGTGTGTTGGGGGACCATCACAATAAAGAGTTGGCCTGTTCTCCATATATTTAGGGGTTGTATCGTGTGCTGCTGAAACACTATTGTATTATTATTAGGATTTTCAAAGATCAACATTCTGTCCTAAAAGTGATCAGACGGATCAAACCGTAAGTCGTAGACACGTGAAAATTTGAGGAATTTTGTGTTTGTGAGTTGATCGTGTGCATTTGTGTTTGTGAGTGTGTGTGTTTGTATATATGAGCCTATGTGTGTGTATTTTAGAGTTAGTGTGTGTGTATGCGTGTGGCGTTTGGGGCATTTCTGGAACGGGATCACGGGTGAATTGGAGCAGGACCGTAGGGGTGGTGACTAATGAAATTGGGCTCATCTAAAACAATGAAGGTCAGGAAATTAATTGGTTTAAGTCATTATCTCAGAGGAATCACTCCGCCCCGTCACAAGATTACACTCCAGATTGGGAGTCGTGGCTTTTCTGCACGGTCGCTTAATTGTGCCCACTTAAGATTAAAGCCAGAGACGCGGGGCGGAATTAAACAGCTCTCGCTGATCTTACCATTTCATTAACAGAATTACTAGGCCTTGGAGTGCCATGAGGACGTGCTTCAGTTTAGAGCATGAAGATCAGAGCAATCCGACATCAGCGCTCTCACTCTCACTAATTAAACCAGTGGTGCAGTCGTGTTACGCAGGTGTACACACTTAAACAAGTGCGAGGATATGGAACAACATGGTTTTGTGACACAACTTTCACATTTTCATTAATATATTCACCCGTCTGTGTTGCGAAGCACTGACTTTTGGGCCAATGGGGCTTCCATGGCCGTGACCTGGATGTGACGTCACTAAGTTGAAACACACTTGTACAACTACACAGTCGCTTTGCTGTCAAACTTTTTTCCGCTCTCGCTTTCGTTCGTAACTTCATGAAACATGCACAGATCGTGGAAAATGGCACATCATTATTTACAGCAGATTCACTATTAAAACGAGTTAATCCATTCATGAGAATATTCCTCACGGAGGTACGACACACACAACTCCACAGACGCTAACTAAAGAGCAATGTAGCGTTGACGCTCGTAACTTCATTAAACATGCACAGATCTTACTCACAGTGGATGCTCTCGATTGAAATTAGTCCAAAATACTATATAATTCAGTGCGTCGATGACAAGATTTTAAAAATGCCCATTAGGGGGCGTCAAGGGCTAAACAAAAAGGCTACATTGGTTCCAAATGCTGTTTTGATTTCTTTTGGCTATTAGCACAACATTTGATCCAGATGCGGATCGCATGTCGGGGAACTTCATTGGGTCTTATTCCCTTCCTGAGTTAGAAGGATTCACTTTGAAATTAATTTTTGATATGTTTTATCTTCCCTCAAGGGCATCCGAGATGTAGGTGTCTTTGTTTCCACAGTATTTTCAATTTTGACATTTTTCAGTCAAACCGTTGTCGTCTGTCAGTCATACACTGGAGGCTAAGGGGGTCCACCAAAGAGCAGCACAGAGAAGTCCAAATTAAACATGATTTAATGACTCGTACATGTAAGTACACATTGATGGCCTAAGACACGAAACGAGCGGTTTGTGTGAGAAAACCAACAGTATTTATATCGTTTTACCTCGTGTAATCATAGTGATCTGAATCAGTTGAACTGAACCGAACTGAATCAGTTCAATGTTGCGCCGGAAGTGATCGCTTGCGTGTGACGTCACTCAATATTTACACGGAGATTTCGGGAGTTTTACCTTTTACTAAACATATTTAGATATACCGAAATCGTCTTCCATTGCGGTTTCCCGTATATCTAAATATGTTTAGTGAAAGGTAAAACTTCCCAAATCTCTGTATAAACAAAGAGTGACGTCGGCGCGCAAGCGATCACTTCCAGACCGAAGCGCCCGTGCCGTCAGATCATTTTGTCGTGGCTGTGATTACAAGAGGTAAAACGATATAAACACTGTTGGTTTTCTCACACAAACCGCTCGTTTCGTGTCTTAGGCCATCAGTGTGTACTTACATTTATGAGTGATTAAATCATGTTTAATTTGGACTTCTCTTTGGTGGACCCCCTTAGCCTCCAGTGTATGACTGATAGACAACAACGGTTTGACCGAAAAATGACAAAATTGAAAATACTGTGGAAACAAAGACACCTACATCTCGGATGCCCTTGAGGGAAGATAAAACATATCAAAAATTAATTTCAAAGTCAACTATCCCTTTAAATCATTTGATTAAATATTCAGCTGTATTATTGATCTCCTGGATTATATGAGAACTGAACTGAGCTGGACGATGACATCACGGTTTACACCAGAGCGGCTATATATATATATAATTGGACCAAATTTTTACAACAGTAATGAAGCATCACTGAACTGACGTGTTGTGAAAAGCGCTATATAAATAAAGCTGACTTGAAATGTAAAATTTGAAAATTATATATAATTTTACGTCTTTTATCAGCACGAAAATGTTGAAACGTACTGACTTTGCTAAAGTTTTCCACCACAGCATAACCGACTGATTAACACAGTTCTGATCCGTGTGTCCAGAGCCTCCGATCCCCATCGCTCCTCCTCAGCTGACGGCCGTCGGCGCCACCTACCTGTGGATCCAGCTCAACGCCAACTCCATCAACGGAGACGGGCCCATCGTGGAGAAAGAGGTGGAGTACCGCACTCTCTCCGGGAGCCTGATCGACAACCAGCCCGTAGACAAACCCAACCACAAGATCGGCCACCTGGACCCCGACACCGAGTACGAGATCAGCGTCCTGCTCACCAGACCGAACGAGGGCGGCACCGGCGCGCCAGGACCCCCGCTCAGGGCCAGAACCAAGTGTGCAGGTCAGCGCATGCCACATCTCAGATATCTGTCTACAACCATTGAGTTTTTCAGTTGGGCTGTCAACTTTAGTCGTTTAGTCGACTAATCAGTCGATGCGGTCTTGGTCGACTGACATTCTTATTGGTTGACCAGTCGCATTTTTTTTTTTTTTTTTTTTTAGCCAATAGAAATACATTTTCAATGATTTACTCCTTCATATTTATTCCATTATAAAGCAGTTATTTATTACTGTATTCTAAATATAATTAGCCTATGTTTTATCCCCAAGTTTAAATGCTTTAATTTAGGCTATTTTTGTAACTATTATAGCCCAGACAGCAAACTGACATTGAATCAACGTGGAAACGACGTCTCTCATGACATTGAAACAACGTTGATTTTGCTCATCGAATTAACGTTGAACCAACGTCAGACGCGGCATTCTTCAAAGCTAAATGAAAATCGAAAATTGGTTTGCTTTCATAACGTTGAAAACGCGCGTTGATTTCAAATTGATTTTCCGTTAGTTTTGAAAGAATGACGCGTCTGACGTTGGTTCAACGTTAATTCGATGAGCAAAACAATGTCAGATCAACGTTGTTTTGATGTCATATTTCCACGTTGATTCAACGTCAGTTTGCTATCTGGGAGTTTAGCGCACACACATAATACACTCGGGAACCGCACCTGTGTCTGGCTACGCCGCTGCTCGCGCTCGGTAAGGGATGCTGTATTCATTCAGTTCATGCTACTTGTTTAGCCGACAAAATGTCCAAGAAATCCAAATCTTTTGTCTGGCTACATTTTTGTGGAGGTAGGCGACCGCGATCGCGTTGCTCCATTATGAGCGCGCACGTCGCGCGCCTACATTTGAAATCGAACTTGAGCGCGCAAAAGACGTGAGCAGCCCTTTTAACGGCCCAGACAGCAAACTGACATTGAATCAACGTGGAAACGACGTCTCTCATGACATTGAAACGACGTTGATTTTGCTCATCGAATTAACGTTGAACCAACGTCAGACGCGGCATTCTTCAAAGCTAAATGAAAATCGAAAATTGGTTTGCTTTCATAACGTTGAAACAACGCGTTGATTTCAAGTTGATTTTCCGTTAGTTTTGAAAGAATGACGCGTCTGACGTTGGTTCAACGTTAATTCGATGAGCAAAACAATGTCAGATCAACGTTGTTTCGATGTCATGTTTCCACGTTGATTCAATGTCAGTTTGCTATCTGGGGGCTTTATCATGCTGACTCAGATTGTGTTTTCTAAATATGTTTTCGTTTTTATTTACACTTGACGCATTTGAAAATAGCCTAATGTAACAAAACGAAAATAAACCTATATGCCTTCTTACAACACAGCCTATTTCAGATTGATTTTAAGGCTATTTTGTTTTTTTTTGTGTTTGTTTTTAAACGCCTAGATCGGCCGGACAAAAGTTAACCCATAACTTTGTAAGTAAAGAAGAATACAGCCTGTATAAACGATAGCTTTTGTTAAGATTTTTCATTATGTGACAGATAGCAGTTATATTTTTTGCAGCGTCAGGTGCGCGATTGTGACCTAGGACAGAGCTCCTCACTTTTTGCAGTAAAAAAATCACTTAATTTTTAAGAATTTAAGAATTTCATTATTATTATAGTTTTATTTATTTTTGATGTTTTTTCGTTGTTGTTTTATAAATGCTCAATGACAATTGTCTAAAAAATGTTCAATCAAAACATCCGTTTTTTGTTTTTTTTTAGTCGACTAATCGTTGCGCAGGACAAGACCTTGGTCGACTAAGGATTTCTTTGGTTGACTACAGCCTTATTTTTCAGTGCGTTGAGATTCTTTCACGTGAGTCATGTGACCAGGGGGCGGGCACACTTATGGCGAGTCCGAATACACTTTTGCTAGTTTAGCGATGGGTAAACCGAACACACACACACACATGTTGCTCATGACGTGTCAACAGTCGCTTCGGCCAGGTGGTGTTTATAGCAGAGGGGGCGGAGCTTTAGATGCTAGAGAGCATTTGATTGGACAAGATGTGACGAGAAGTCACAAAGATCTATAAAAATGAATATGCTTTATCTAATCAATAAAATTGTGGCAACAGATTACAAGCAATATTATTTATTAAATTGAACAAATTAGAATCGAGTAATAGTTAATCAAATTAATATTCTAATTAATTCTAATTTGTACAATTTAATGAATAATATTGCTTGTAATATGTTGCCACAATTGTATTGATTATATAAAGCATATTATTTTTTTCAGTGTAAGTTTTGAGTAAATTTTGTGATTGTTTTTGGACCACACCACCTTATTCATAACCTTAAGGTCACATATTGACAGTAAAAGCTCAAACCGTTGACATCGAGGTCGTCTTCTGTTGCGATGCAGGTCTCTCCAGAAGGCTAAAGCTAAATTAGCGCTGTTGTTTGTTGTTGTTTACATGATTCAGGCCCGGCCGCGTGTCGCACCTGGAGGGAGACGTGTTTCTCTTCTAATGGCGCTGGAAGCATTAGCATTAGCGTTATTAAGAGTTTGTCAGAGCGCCGGGCACATTAGCAACACGGTGCAGGACCCCCCGGGCCCTGAGCAAACGACATGCAATTATCACAGTAATTAAACAGGTGCAATGACTCTTATTTCAATGGCTGTTGTGATTGTAGAAGCACGCAGGTCGCGGCGTGACGCTCCCACGCCAAGCTAATCGCTTTTCCATTAGCCTGCACTCTAACTGCCCATTAGCGCATCACAGCATTCATCAGCCAATCAGCTGAGAGACGCTCGGGGCGATGAAGAGTGGAACTGCAAAATTGCATTTGCATAAATTATCATTTCATTAAATCACTTGTCCGGTCATTAGCACGCGCGGAACAGGACTGGAGATCAGTGATATTGTGCTCGACACCAGATTGTGTGTTTGTTCTGGTCACATGTATGTTTATTGGATTCAAATTACAAACAAACAAAAGACAGTAATATTGTGAAATAGCATGACAGAAATCACTTTAATATGAGGATCTGATGCTCAAGAAATTATAGTGTACCGTAGTATCCCTGTGGGAGTGTTCTTGTGTGTTTGTGTGTGTGTGTTTTGACTGTGAGTGAACAGAAACTTCAGGAATCTTCAGATGTCAGCGAGTGTAAATCTTCTGTTGAAAGAGAAGCGTTGATACGTCTCAGCTTAAACTCTGGTGACCTTAGCGTAACACACACACACAGTGATTCCTGCAGCAGCGCCACCTGTTGATCACACACACACACACATGTCAGTCCTTCACACATCTTTGTGGGGACTCTCCATAGGTCTAATGGGTTTTATACTGTACTAACTGTATATTCCATCCCCTTAACCCTAAAGCTACCCCTCACAGGAAACATTCTGCATTTTTACATTTCAAAACATTACTTAGTGTGATTTATACCAGAGAATGTCTAATTGAAGAGAATTGGCACTGGCTGGTTACTTCCGGGTTGTGGACTGGCTGCAGTAACGCGTCTCTGTCCATGCGGGGGCGCTCGCGGTCGAGTGCAGAATGAATGGGAGTCAATGGGGTTTCACCCCCAGAAATCCACTTTTCTCAGGATGTAATTTTTTGTCAAGTAATTTGAAAGTTGCATTCAAAAGGGAGGACTAAGAAAATACACTCAGCTGAAAATTGCATTTTTAAGTTCACTTATCTGATCTAAAAATGTGATGACGTCACACAATAGCAGAATGCTAGCGTGTCCCGGCCAACAACAGCCTAACCTGTAAGAAATCAAACGGACATAAGTACTCGTTCATTCCACTTTTGGCCTATAATCTATATTGAACTTGCGGAATCAACAATAAAATCGATGTTAATTTAATGACAAGCAGGTGAAAGAGACACATTTAGCCGTTTAGCCCCATAGACTCCCATTCATTCTGCTCTCGCTCATGATCACCTCCAGTGGAATTATAATGGAACTGCAACCAGGATGATCCACAACGGGGCTAATAGGGAGTGCCAAGGCTCTCCGTTAGACGGGCTCTGATTATATGCTGTTTTCCTCATGGGGACCGCTGGCTGGATCCCACAATGTAGGTGATTTCAGGTTTTACTATACCTGTGGGGACATTTGGTCCACACACACACTCACACACTCATCCGTCTGTGTGTTTTTCGGGATCTGATCTCTCTAACAGCTTCTTCTTCTTCACTGAACTCCTTCATCTCTTCCTCTTTGTTCACTTTCTTCTCTTTTCACGTCTGATTTTCACGCTCGGTTCTCCTCTGAGTGGCCTCTCAGCTTTTCAATTATGCATTATTTATTTATATATACAAGTTTAAATTATATATAAATTCTCAATACATTATAAATAGACATTTTATATATATATTTTCTGTATATTACATTTCAGTCCCTATCATAGCATTTGAAATGTTTCTATTTTTGTTTTGGGAGTTCCCAAAAAACAGTTTAACGTGCATGCCAGGATAAAAAACACTTTATTTGTCTTATAATATGCATTTATTTTTACCAGATTTGCTCAACGACTCCCAAATGATTCGTTCGACGATTTAACAGCTCCTTTGAGTGACGCTAATCTGCAGCGATTGGTCAAATGACCCACTTTCAGATATAAATCTTTGCAGGATGTTTTTCATTCCCTTAGAGCTATATTCAGTGGTGGAATGTAATGAAGTACAAATACTTTGTTACTTTACTTAAGTACATTTTTCACGTATCTTTACTTTACTTAAGTAGAATAAATAGTGCATACTTTTTACTTTTACTTTGCTACATTTTGCAGCAATTATTCTACTTTCTACTCCACTAAATTTCTACAACTTCTGTTACATTTCCTGATCAGTTTTTCCCCGGCCAAACCGTAATCTGACCGTCCGTCCATTGCACGTTTGTCTCACCAGTGACGTTTGGTTGCCATAGATACATCAACTAAATGCGTCTCGCACGCAGTGTGTTTATCGTACAATTTATACGCAAAAATTAGTTTTTACGTGCATAGGAAACACACCGTGTGTAATATCAGATACGTTTGGTTAGGATTATGGCAAGCCAAGAGGTTCAGAATTACACCATAAATTAATCGCGTTTACTGCCAAACATAGTTATTAACATATAGTAAGGATAAGCATGTTTATATTGCCTAATTGCAAGCTTGTTTCAGAAATGGTGACATTTTTTTCCATCATTATTGAACATCATTATAGGAGTATTACTGTTGGTTGAATGAGTTAGAATTAAATGTTTTATTAATCATTAGAAAATAGTCATTAAGAGAATAAATTGTTATGCAAGTAGGCCTACTTTTACTTTTAATACTTAAAGTACATTTAAAATCAGGTACTTTTTACTTAAGTATGGTTGTCATTGTGTTACTTCTACTTTTACTAAAGTAAATATTTATCTGGTTATTTTTTTTTTCAGTATTTCCTCCACCACTGGCCATATTCCCTGATAGGGGCTCTTTAAGTCTATCCATCCATCTGTCTGTTGTTCTATTGCTATACAGTATAGTAAGATGTCTTCTTCAGAGTGTGTGTGTGACAGTGAGAGGTTTTCTGTCTTTAGTGTGTTTGAGTCATAAAGAAGTGTAATTCCCCGTCTGGTCTGGTGTGTGTTGGAGTGTTTGAAGGACGAGCGTCGTAAGCGTTCTCTCCTCCTCTGAGCTTCGCTTCTCCCTGCAGGAAAGTTAAACGCGCTGATCCCGCTGGAAATGAAAATCTAAATCTCTCCCAGCCCGACTGTACGGAGGTGAAACACACACACTCTTGAAAGTCACCTTCAGAACGACAGAAGAAACCCATCCCGGCGGAGGAGGAGGAACGACGAGCAACACTTATCAGAAAACTTCCATAGATTACAGTGCTGAGAGTCTGTAGCGTGTGTGTGTGTGTGCAAGTGTGTGTGTGAGAGAGTGAGTGACTTGCAGTGCAGAGAGAGTAGTGTGTTCAGGGTTCAGAGATGACGAAGGGCGTTAGAGACGAGGAAGAGCTTGCTTCAGTTTATAGGCCTGTCACACACTTGTCACTTCTGTGGCGATGGCATCCGGCGCTGTGGGATCGCATGAGTTTGTCAATCGTTCGCATGCTCTGCTAGCCAAGTGTTTCTGACACACAAACCTGAGAGAGCGAGAGAGATGACGGAAGATCTGACTGACACTCTCTCTCTTCCTCCTCTTCTGTCTGTCACACACAGTTCCTCGTCCTCCTCAGGAACTCCGGCTTCTCCTCGGCTGAGTCTCACGCTAGCTCACGGCTTCTGTCGGGTATATCGCATATGTTCTGCATATGGATATTCACTAGCGCTGCTTTGTTTCCAGTCGACTAGTAGTCGCTAATTTAAGCCATTAGTCAACTAATCGACTAATTTATATTAATAAACATTAAATCATAATAATGAGCCTTAAATTGCCTATAGTAAGCAGACGGCAAACATAATGATAATGAATGTGTCGTAAAAAAATATTCGTAATGATTTATTTGGTGAGGTTTTGGCCTGAAGAGGTTAAGTCGACGATGCTGAGTCGTTTCATACGGATTACGTAAACTGAGAATCTTTATTTCGATTGCGAGAATTGCGAGATATAAAGCCTGAATTGCAAGATATAAAGTCAGAATTGCAAGTTATAAATTCTGAATTGAGAGATATAAAGTCAGAATTGAGATAGTCTGAATTGAGAGATATAAAGTCAGAATTGAGAGATATAAAGTCAGAATTGCGAGATATAGTCAGAATTGCGAGATATAAAGTCAGAATTACGAGATATAAAGTCTGAATTGCGAGATAACGTCTGAATTGCGAGATATAAAGTCTGAATTGAGATGGTCTGAATTGAGATATAAAGTCTGAATTGTGAGATATAAAGTCAGAATTGCGAGATATAAAGTCTGAATTGCGAGATATAAAGTCAGAATTGCGAGATATAAAGTCTGAATTGCGAGATAACGTCTGAATTGCGAGATATAAAGTCTGAATTGAGATATAAAGTCTGAATTGCGAGATATAAAGTCTGAATTGCGAGATAACGTCTGAATTGTGAGATATAAAGTCTGAATTGAGATGGTCTGAATTGAGATATAAAGTCTGAATTGTGAGATATAAAGTCAGAATTGTGAGATATAAAGTCTGAATTGCGAGATAACATCTGAATTGCGAGATATAAAGTCTGAATTGCGAGATAACATCTGAATTGTGAGATATAAAGTCAGAATTGCAAGTTATAAATTCTGAATTGAGAGTTATAAAGTCAGAATTGCGAGATATAAAGTCAGAATTGCAAGTTATAAAGTCTGAATTGAGATAGTCTGAATTGCGAGATATAAAGTCAGAATTGCGAGATATAAAGTCTGAATTGCGAGATAACATCTGAATTGCGAGATATAAAGTCTGAATTGCGAGATAACATCTGAATTGCGAGATATAAAGTCTGAATTGCGAGATAACATCTGAATTGCGAGATATAAAGTCTGAATTGCGAGATAACATCTGAATTGCGAGATATAAAGTCTGAATTGAGATGGTCTGAATTGAGATATAAAGTCTGAATTGTGAGATATAAAGTCAGAATTGCGAGATATAAAGTCTGAATTGAGAGATATAAAGTCAGAATTGCGAGTTATAAAGTCTGAATTGCGAGATATAAATTCTGAATTGCGAGATATAAAGTCTGAATTGCAAGATAAAGTAAAAAATCGCAAGATATAAAGTCAGAAATCACAAGATATAAATTCAGAATTGCGAGTTAAAGTCAGAATTGTCTTTTAATTGAGTTTTAATTGATTTATCCTGTGGTCGGCTTCCACAAGCTTCCATACCTTTCCATTTATTAGTATCACACAGATTTAACACAAACTAACTAACAAACTTAATCTGTATCATAAACGAAACGGGTCAGATTTCTCTAATGCGTTTAACCAGCATTATATTTTTATAATCAATTAATCGATAATTAACAAGTTCACACTTTTGTACTGAATATATTTTCAGGACAGATTTATGATGATTTGAATAAATTCAATATGAAAAACATGAATACGATGCAGAAATCTGAACGATGGACAAATATGCATCACCCAAAAAATATGAGTTAAACTTTGCGATACAAGCGCATGTGAATGCGACTGGAAGACGGAGCTGGTTTCTGTCGGGAAAGCTGACGTGAGCGCGTCTCGTAAGACTCGCTGCTTTCTTGTTTTCCATAATTCGTGTGTGTGAGGTGTCAAATCTGTGCCGGAATGGGAAAGCTGAGCGTGAAGAGAAGCGCGGATGGCAGACGTGTGTAAAGAAGCTCTGCATTTCGTTAATAGAGTAGAAATGCGTTTTTCTATTTCTTTCCCAGTTGTGTTTTTCTCCCAGAAGGCCTCAGTTTTAGGCCTGAAACATCATTTCTATGGTAATTCTCTCTCTCTCTGTCTAATCTCATTGGCCTATTGAACAGGCGATGCAATTTCCTGTTCCTTCTGCCAGTGTGTGTGTGTGTGTGTGTGTGTGTGCGTCTGAGACACAATGTGAACAAATGAAGTCTGACAAACTCATCTCCTGCACTTGTGACTTGAGCGTTCTGCCATTATTTATCCTGACAAAAAGCCCCAGATACGGATAAATAGACGGAGTCAAAATGAGACGAAACTCTTAAACAGATTGTTTGTGTTTTTGCACACAGTCGCACGACGTTCCCATCCGCCAGCGTTCATTCGCTGCACACACACACACACACTCTGTCATGATGTCCATTGTTTTTATCTCGTTGTGAATTTTTAATTTAGCTTCTGTTTTTTATTTTCAGTTTGTCCTTTCAATTAGTCTCCATAAGTTTTGAAACTAGTTTTGATTTTGTGCGAGACTGAGTGTGTGTGTGTGTGTGTGTGTGTGTGTGTGATGTTCTAACTGGAGCTGCATCCCTGAAGTAGGGCATTACTCCGGAGTTACTCTCTTCCGATCCCTATGGGAAGAGCCAGTGCTCCGGGCAACTTCACACACACACACACACACACACACACACTTCACGCCAGAGGAACGAAGGAATGCGCCTCGCTCCCTAAACGAACTACGTTAGTGTTCTTAAAACCAACGTAAACGAACGTGTTCTTGAGTGCAATTAAAATCCTAGAGTGACTGTTGTTACTGGGAAAAGTTTTCAATCCATACTGGTGTTCCACAAAGTTCGGCCAAAAATGTAAATTCTGTCACCATTTACTCACATTAGATATTTTATTTTTATTTTATTATTTTATTTATTTTTCTTTTTATTGTTTTCATTTTATTATTTTATATTATTTTTTATTATTATTTTATTTTATTTTTTTATTTAATTGTATACTTTTTTGTATTATTATTATGTTGACTATTCAGATGTTCATAATCTGATATATAGTGTGTGTTGGTCAGACATCATGTGACCCGACGTCCGCCCGCTCGCATCACTGACCGCAGGAGTGTCACATGACTGTGTCACACACTTACGCTCAGCTGCTGAGGTTCACTACTAGTACGACTGAACCAAGCGTTAACCTTCCCGTCTCTCTCTTTAATCCAGCACTGAGTGAGTTAACCTGCAGTTCCTCCTCTGGCCACTAGAGGCGCTGCAGAAGAAACTCACTCCCATAGACCCGCATGTTAAAAGGCCCAACTGTACAGCAGAAATAAACATGTTTACAGTCTGGTGTTAAACGTGGTTTTGGTCTATATCACTAACTTTGCTCTTCATGACGACTGTGAGGCGGGTGAACTCAAACTTAAAGTTCTTCTTAAATAAGGGCGTGGCCACTTGAGTGACAGGTGGATTTCCACTGATGTCACTGCTAGCGTTAGCGTCGCGTCACCTTCGCTAATCCGCCTCGCTGCACATGTTCGGTTGTCTGGTGTGGTGAAGTGTTGAGTCCCAGTTTAGGACCCCGGTAATATGCCTGATCTAGTTCTCGCGATTCTTAATGCAATCAATCAAACTTTAATTCATGTAACAATCTTTTATTTTTATCCTGATTATTTATATCGTTAAAGTTATATAGTTATGTTTTGCGACATTGTCATTAAGCAATAAGGCATAATATAAACAGAATTAAGCTTGAGAATTAATTTTTTTTATCGAAAAATATCGTAGATGGTGAAAAAAAAACGTTATCTCTAATCATTTCGGATAGCGATATGCTATGCTACTATCTAAGCTAACTAATAAAACACTAAGAACGAGAAATGTTTCATTTCACAATCTACAGCTTCGGTAATATACTAATATATGAAACATACGTTAAAAAACATTAATGGTCGTTATAACGTAGTTCAAAAAAACTTATATAATACAGTGATATCTGTATTTGTAAGCAGGCACTAAAGCGATTTCCCAATAAAAAGCTTTGAACCAATCGGATTGCTCGGGTCCTCAGCTGGGACTCATCCAGCTCATCCAAGATGGCGACGTCCGCACCGCCCACTTTTGGGCTTCAAAAACGCTCTTTTGAAACCCTGCGGGTGACGTCATACACACTACACACATGGATTGAACACACACACACTCCATCTGACCTCGATGGTCGCTGTAATGAAGTGATGTCATCGCTCTATTCTCCTCTCGGCCGATGACATCATGAGGAGCGGTGAATGAGACATTGAGACGGATCGGATGCAGATGCGCGAGTTTTTCCCGACGGAAAGGCAAGAGCGGATCTCGCTTTATTCCAGAGACGCCCGGCGAGCGCCATCTTTTGTGCACAAGTGCACTCTGGGTAGAGTAATTGAGTTTTGATTGTGGGTTTTCAAAAGCTGTCATTATTGCTCCGCTTGCCGGCGATATGAAAGAGCTTTGATAAGGATGAAAGCAGTGCGTTACCCAGATGGGTTTGTTGATATTGCAGGAATCCGTCCGTCTCGCTTCTTATCGTCGAGGGATTTTTCAAAAACAATAAAGCGTTGATTCTTCAAGTTGTTCTTTGGCGCTCTGCCTTTATGTTCTCTGAAACACACGTGAATGGCACACCAGGGACACACACACATCAAACACTCTCTCCAGCTCTGCATTGCTTTTGATATTGCTCTTTTATAGTGTATCTCTTTATTCCTCTATGTTTCTGAAAGAGTTGGACTGAATGTTGTCGAGTGGATACACACAAGTGAGAGTGTCGAGTGTCGAGTCAAGTCACATTTATTTATATAGCACTTTTTACAATACAGATTGTATCAAAGCAGCTTCACAGTGATAACATGAAGATAATACAACACAGATCAATAATATTGTTGAATATTAAATGGCCCCGACTGAGGAAGCCAAAGCCAAGGCAACCAAACTCCATCAGGTGATTGAATGGAGAACAAAACCTTGGGAGAACCCAGGCTAAACGAAAGAACAGTGATTACAAAACAAATTGGATCGAAACATTAAGAGAATTGTCCATTTCCATGTGTTTGGAAGTCGAAGTAATCACGCCGGTTTGGAGACGAGATGTTGAGGATCAGTGCCGATGAGGCTGGCAATTAAGGATGGATCCAGGCGCGGGTCCACCATAGAGGGTCCCTCTGGATAAACAGAGAAACTGATATTAGCGTAGATGCCATCCTTCTTTTGATGTACCAAGTACATCAAGATTTACGGGACGTGTTCCCGGTTCCGGCTGATCTAAACTATGCAGCCTAAGAGCTCGCTCTTGTACTGCGGAGCGAAACCATTTAGTGCTTTATAAGTAATCAGCAATATTTAATATGGTCATACTTCCTGGTTCTGGTGAGAACTCGAGCGGCTGCGTTTTGGACTAGTTGGAGTTTGTTTATTAAGCGTGCGGGGCAACCACCCATACAAGCATTACAATAATCTAGCCTTGATGTCATGAACGCGTGAACTAACTGTTAATGAGAGCATTAAGATGGTAAAATGCGGTTCTACAGATACTAGACACATGACTTTCAAATGAGAGATTGGTATCAAAGAGCACACACACACAGGTTTCTTACCGACGACGAAGACTTAAAGGGCACCTATTATGGAAAATTCACTTTTACATGGTGTTTGAAGATAAATGTGTGTTGGCAGTGTGTGAGCAAAACCACCCTAGAATGATAAAAATCCACCTAGTGGTTTTTTTACAATCTCAATAAATCATCTGCACTGTCCCAGAACGAGCTGTTCTGAGATCCAGCTCTTTGTGACGTAGAAAGTGAGAAAGGGGTTTGATTGACAGTGTGGTTGTGGCATAGACCCCGCCCTCGGTGATCTGTACATCCTCCATTGTTTCAACGACAGCCGGTAATGTCTCTTGGAAACATAAATGTTCTGTCGTGGACTCGTGGGTTAATCCTGTTGTTGTGGCTTAAATATTAATCCTCAAGTGTGGATTGTCGTCTACTGTTTGCGATCCAACGTCACCTCTAGTAAGTGTATTTTATGATTTTTGAGCAAATAGTCATTTCAGTCTGTCAGCCAATTCAACAACAAATTATGCGTTTAAAGTTGTTGTCGTCGTAGGATGTCTGTGTATATAATTTAAACATTGTTTGTATAGTGTGTAACCACGTGTGTAACGTTTATAAATATATATATTTAAAGATATTGTATTAAAAACTGGATATATGTTGTTGGTGTTCTGTAAGTTAGCCATCTCCTCACATTTGCCACAGAAGCACCTGTATGACAAGTAAACATGACGCCACAGGTCCCTCGCATAAATGTAATTTCGCTTGTACGTAGCAAACTTTATCACAGAATGTGTATGTAGTTTCAAAAAAATGCGCCAGCGTTAGTGTTTGTGTGTGTCTGTGTGTGATAACAACTCAAACGTACGCTGAATGACATTCAAAACAGCGCGTCTCTCGCTCTCCCCTTCTGCTTACCGACTGCCATAGGTTTCATGTTACGCCCTCATCCAAAGGCAGGGCGGGGATATGCAGCTCATTTGCATTTAAGGTAGTATACACCCATAACAGCTCATTTTTAATCAGGTCCCAAAATGACATTTTCAAATGGTTATAATAAATTAACTATGGGGTATTTTGAGCTGAAACTTCACAAGTACATTCTGGGGACACCAGAGACCAATATTACATCTTGTAAAAAGGGGCATAATAGGTGCCCTTTAACAGAGCAGCCATCGAGTTTTAGACAGTATTCCAGGCTGTTACGTGTGGACGTTTTTTGTCCAATAATTAGAATCTCAGTTTTTTCAGAACTTAGTAGTAGGAAATTATTAGTCATCCACTTTTTTATATCAGCTATGCATTCCGTTAATTTTGTGAGTTGGTAAGTTTCGTTAGGTTTTGAAGAAATATACAGCTAGGTATCATCAGCACAACAGTGAAAGCTAATGACATGTTTCCTAATGATATTTCCTAATGGCAGCATGTACAGAGCGAACAGCAGCGGTCCTAGCACTGAGCCTTGTGGTACGCCATACTGAACTTGTGATCGATAAAACATCTCTTCATTTACTGATACAAACTGATAACGGTCAGATAAGTGTGATTTAAACCATGCTAATGCAGTTCCACTAATGCCAACATAGTTTTCTAGACTATTTCAAAGAATGTTGTGATCAAATGCAGCACTATGATCGAGTAACACTAATAGAGAGATACAACCACGATCGGATGATAAGAGCTGTCTCGGTACTATGGTACGGTCTAACATCCCCATCATAGTACAGAGTGTGTAGAGTGTTAAGTGTGTAACACAGGTGAGAGTGTCGAGTGTGTGTCTGTTGACCTTCACATCAAACTCGCAATCAGAGCAAGGAAAGAAATCTAGTTGTCCAGTCATGTTTTCAGTTTCCCCCTGAACTACCTTCTAGTATTTATAATACACACACACACACACACACACACACACTCTCTCTCTCTCTCTCTCTCTCTCTCTCTCTCTCACACACACACACTCAAATCAATTCAGTTCAATTGAGCTTTATTGGCATGACTGTGCAAAATAGCACAATATTGCCAAAGCAATAGTAATATACAAACATATATGTAGATAAATAAAAGCAACAAAAAAAACAAACATTTCCATATTATGCATAAATATATCACAATAAAAAAAATATATATATATACAATAAGTACAGAGAGCAGTTTAATGGAAAAGAGTTAATGGAAAACACACTCTCTCTCTCTCACTCACACACACACACACTCTCTCTTCTCCAGAAGGAAAAGCATTTCTCTTCAGCTTCGCTCAATTTGTTCTCCTTCATGCGGGACTAATGCTTTTATTCTCCCCATCCGGCTCTCGTCGGACATGGAGACGTCAGAGATATGATTATTGTTTTGCATACAGTGCTGTGCGTGTCCAGGTGAGCCGAGGACAGATGAGCAGTGAAAGGCAATAATGTGACAATGATAACGCTGGCGTTATTTAAATGTCAGGCGTTGATCTAAATGTCAATTAGAGTTATTTGAGCGCTTTAAAGCGGGACTCGTGGGGAATGGACCAGTGCAGGGAATATCAATGATCCCAGCCGGACCAAATCTTATTACTGACGGTCAAAGCTGCTGACCACACACACACACACACCGTTTTTTATTAGGATCTGCTCACATCTATCTTGAGTTTAACTTTAGAGGCTATTATTTTTTAGCACACACTCGTTTCCCATGAGCAAGGAGTTCTGGGTAAAAGCGTGTGGAGTTTATGGAGCGTAGCCTCATCCTCGGATTTACACACTAATGAAAGTCATCCATCTCACTTTGAGGGTCGACCTTGACCTTTGACCCCTGTGTCCCTGACTGATCCGCTCCTTATAGCGGTTATAGAGGTGCTTCTGTTTCCAGTGTGTGTGAGGAAGGTCACGGACGAATACAGTGTTCGATAGAGTTTAACTGCGACGCGTCTCAAGCCGGGACGTCCCACCGAAGCTCAGAGACCAGAGTGTGTGGAGGAGCCGCGGTCAGCATCCGGTGATTCACCGCGCCTCAGAAACGGCTGACACACACAACTACAGCGAGTCTCGGTTATATGAAGATTAATGGAGGACGAGTGTGTGAGAGGATGCAGCGTCTCTCACTTCATTTTACAAATGCCACTGTTGTTGTGTCACAGAATGTTCAAATATGTGGTTGATTTATTTTTGAAAGTGTGTGTGTGTGTGTGTGTGTGTGTCTTATCTCCCTCTCAGTCTGCTCGGGGTTATGTTGTTTATAGTGTGAGTGAAACACAAGAACTGTCTGCTTTATCAGCACATAAACACAGAGAGTGTGTGTGTGTGTGTGTGAATACGAGTGATTTGTCTGCTGGAGTTTTCCTCTCCGCTCCGGTTAATCAATAGATTGTTAATAGTGTTTCAGTGAGTGTCAGCAGGGAATCTGTGAGATAAAGCTGGAGTCTGAAGGGCAGAGAACACACTAATAACACTTTTATTCACAACACTGTTCATACAGCCATATCTCTCAAAGGAATACTTTAGCATTAAACTTTGTATTAGTAAGAAACCTGTAGTATTTTCGAATTACCATGTTTCCCCCCCTCATATCCCCCTGAGACGAGAGATTTATGTATGTTTTATCTGGAAAAAATCCTCTGATGACTAGGGTTGGGTATCATTTGAATTTGAACGATTCTGATTCCGATTCCTTGTTTCGATTCCGGTTCCTAACGATTCTCGATTCCGATTCTTTTAAGAGGCAGGGTCAAAAAAGGTTAGCTAACCTTGCTAACCAACGGCCTTTCTGAAGGAAATACTCCTTCTGTCACAAATTTAGCATTTTGCCAAGATTTCGTTATTTTTAGAAAAGTGAAGCCACACTTTGGATCGCCGACGTAAGGTAATCATGTTCGACTCGCGTGGTTATGCCAACACTTCCGCTTCTTCGTTGGTGTTGTTCAGCGGTTTCTTCTTCCGCTCGGCGGACTGTGAATATCGAAACTAGGAATCGAAATTTTAACTTTTGAACGATTCCGGGAAAAACTAAAGGTTAGTCTCGGTTCCAAATCGATACTCGATTCTCGATACCCAACCCTACGGATGACATCAAAATCGTCGTTTTGCCTGATCGGACGTTGTTTTGTCCAGAGGCTAAAGACTCCAGTCAGTCCCGCATGTCCTCAACCCGCCCATAGAGGGCGATCTCACTTACAGAATGAACACTATAGCTGCGTCCCAATTCGCATACTATCCGTCGAAAATAGAATTAGTGCGTCCCAAACCGTAGTATGTTGAAATGAGTGTTTCAAAGATACCCGGATGGTCTACTTTTTCCGGTCAGAATCCGAAGTGTAGATCGATGCACACTCTAACGGCTAATATAGCCCACAACCCTTTGCGCGTTGAACGAGGATTCGGTTAGAACTACAAACACGAGTAAAAAGTGTTAAAAAAAACTACAGACACGGAGGACGCGCGAGTCCCGCGGTTATGTCGAGAGGTTTAGATAAAGAGGTTTGAGTGATTAATTAACACGATCTGACCTGACGAAAATTAATTTATTCTCTGTTCTCCACATTATATTGCATCTGCCGCATCATTGTGAACTTTTGTAAGGATACGTTTAGCCATTACTTTTTAAATGCATCATTATATTCTAATTGCAAAACACGAGGAAAGTATACACATGAAAGACCCACGACTGGCAGACTAACGTGCTCCGATACCGTAAGAAATCAAATTAGATTGAATGGAGGATTTTAACTGGGACGAGATGATTGACACGCGACAGAGCCGTCCGTTAAAGATGATGCGATAGTATGTCCCAATTTAAGCTTGCCTACTTTTTTGCTACACACTCAAAAGTACTTTTTCCTCACAAAAAGAGTACATACTTTTAGGGCGTAGTATAAGTAAGCGAATTGGGACGTATAGTGATAGTGTCGGCCATCTTGTTTTGGAAGCTAAGCTAGCAGGCTCTTGTTCTGTGGAGAAAGCTGAGTAGTCGGGGTCACCGACATGTACGGCCGTCGATGTCCGGGATTCGCCATTCATTGTTTACATGCACAGCTTTTGTTTCAATCTAACTGAATTGATTCCGATTGGTGGATCTGAATGTCGTGTTTACATGAACACTAAACGAGTGATCGCAAGTCGATGTGCGTTTCAACACCGCTAAGAAAATCCCCGCTCCTCCGTGAGAGATACGAGACCGCTGCGTCTCACAGCCTCGCGCTCTTTTACCGGTGGGCGTGGCCTCTTAGAGCAGTGAAGCAAGTGCATTCTGGGAGTTGTAGTCTTTCATCCACATAAGCCAAAAATACATTTTCTATCTTTTCTCAGTCTAGAAATCTTGAGCTGATATTTCACACACACATTCTGGGACGTGAGAGATTTATACATCAGGTGAAAAGAGGCATAATGTCACCTTTAAGTCAGTCATAATGGTGTGAATAAGTGAAAATCTTTATTGATGACATGATTGTGTTGAGATGGAAAGGCTCTGGTCCCGGTCATTGTGTGTGTGTCTCTCTCTCTCTCAGAGTTTTCATTTATATTATTATTTTGATGTATTTTATTTTATTATATATGAAGAGTTCAGATGCAAAAGCCTCTAAATGCCATTTGAAATTTTCTTCTTTAATGATGATTTTTATCAAACTTGTATATTTAAGTTCAGTAATTTCACTTAAATTACAATTAATAGGTGATTATCATTGCCATTCAAGTGAAATTACTGAACTTAAATATACAAGCTTGATAAAAATGACCATTCTAGAAGAAAATTTCAAATGGCATTTAGAGGCTTTTGCATCTGAACTCTTCATATATATATATATTATTTTTTTGTCTTGTCTGTGTGGTGAAAATAATGCTTTTTAACTAGCTGTTTGATTAAAAGAGTTTTAAAAGTCAAAAGAGAAACCAGCCTCTCTCTCTCTCTTTCTGTCTCTCTCTCTCTCTCTCTCTCTCTGTTATTCGGGCTCTAATGCTCAGAGTCTCATTATTCCCCTTCAGGATCAGCAGGGTTTCCCTCCTCTGTTACGGCAGCACTTCTCTCTCAATCAGAGACGCTGTCCTCCATCCGGCCATTTCATCTCTCTCTCTCTCTCTCTCACACACCACTTTAGAAACAGCCTGAGATGGAAGTGAAAGAGAAAATCACCAGGTTTCCGTCTTTGCAGAATATCAAGCTCTCATTTAAAAGTTTTAAATTCGGATATTGTACAATAGCGCAGCGCCGAAGTGCTCGATTGTTCTCGCTGTCGAAGTCTTTCATCCGCAGTCTCACTCCTGAGGGAACGAGCCGAGAACAGCGAGCGTGACGCGTTTATAACCTTTATAACACACACGTGTCCAACACTGACCATACTCATAACTGAGCGTCAGATCCTCATATTTGAGTGATTTCTGGAGGGTCAGACTTACTGTAGATTCACATTGGAATAATCTTTCACAGTACTACACTCAAATTAATATTTCATATCATATTTCATTTTTTTTTTAAATATGCAAAACAGATTACAGGGAATTCTGTGTTTATTTTGCAATAATATATCTGATGTATTGGTGTCATCCCATAATGCTTCAGTGTGTGTGTGATGGAGAAAGCCGTGAGCCCAAAGATCCACGCTCTGGTTATTGTGTGTGTGTGTGTGACTGCTCACTTTCACACAGACCGACAGGGAAACGAGCAGCGCTTCATCTGATGCGATGATGATGATGAACATGAGTGTGTGTTCATGATCTGCTGTTAATGGAGTCCTTCATCTGACATTAGAATCTGATCTCAGGCCTGTTAAAGATGAAATGCAGTGTGTTTCCCTCAGGACGATGCACACACACACACACACACACGAACAGTCTGTTCTCAGTCTTTGTCTTGTTGAAGGCGAGTGTGTGTCGACTGCAGGGATGGCGGGCCGGTGTTAATGATTAATGTGTGTGTGTGTGTGTGTGTTAAACTCTCTCCTGGAGTGGATCCGCACACACTCCTGATTAAACGCTGTTTCCAAACCCTTGTTTTAATCTTCAGCCACACATGCACAGAATAAAGATGAGCTCGCTTCATTTCCCTGTGCAGTAATACACCCGCTCCGCGTGAACAGGTGTGTGTGTGTGTGTGAAGAGGAGAAGCAGGTTAAGCTCCTCGGTTCCTCATCAGGAACAGCAGATTGCCTCGGCGCCGTGAACACGAGAGCTGTGCAGCCAAATCCCACAGAAATGGTTCTCGGATCGAGGCGGAATGGAAATTGATCCCATTACCAGCGCTGCGTTCCCGAGGGAGTCGAGCGCGCCGGAACACGTCAGCTCGCATTCACACACGCTTACAGAACATGCTTTATTCTGTTACTGCGGGAATCTCACCAAAACATCGATGGAGTTTATAGCAATTGATTTAACAAAAGTTTGAATTCTTATTCAGATAGAAACACATTGTCATGAAAAGAATGTCACAAATATCTAATGCTCCTTCATCTGTTTTAAGCAAAATATCATTTCTTAATATTCATTTTTTTTTAACCAACATGCAATTATTCCTCCTGTTGCTTCTGTCAGATCTCAAAACACTTTATATCTCATTCAAGTTGTATGTCATAGAGAGCCTAAGTCCCGCCCCTCCGCTTCCGGCTCATGGGACCTTATTTCGGAAAAAAAAAAAAATATGAATGGTAGTCAATGGCGAGAGACAACTTATCTTTTTATTCCGTCTGAACTGTGCCCTCAATTACACATATGATGTTTGTCAATTTAAAAGATAATTCTGAAAGTCAGAAACGTCGCAGTTTGTCATAAAACAGAAGAGTAACATTTAGTTTTATGTGAAAATCGCTCTGTGAACTACATCTCCCAGGAAGCGAAACAACGAGTTTGATCCGCTGCTCGTGTGTGTGTGTGTGTGCAGTCTGGTACAAAACACTCGTAACGTTACGATTATAACGTAAGACTGTAGAAACAATGACAGACATTAGCCTCAGTAAAGTTAGCTTCATTCATTGGGAGAAAATGTGCGCCTTTGGGGTTTGTAGTCTTTGTAATTATGTCTTATACCTCAACGGTTTTACAGCAAACTGAGACTTTCTTTACTTTAAAATGTATCTTTTAAATTGACAAACATCATATGTGTAATTCAGGGCACAATTCAAACCAGATCAAAATATTTGTTGTCTCTCGCCATAGACTTTTTCCAAATAAGGTCCCATGGTGGTCGACCGGAAGGGGAGGGACTTAGGCTCTCTATAGAGTGCCGAAGTTACGACGTCACTCTGTAGACCAAAACGCGGAAGTGAGTTAGCATTTTAGCACTACGGTTCCCTATAAGTCTATGGGATTTTTGAATGGGTTTTTGCTAAATGGCCTGAAATAAGGTCTGTGCTGAACAAAGCCTCTAAATATGTTCACGTTTTGATCTATGACACAGAACACACAGTTATAACCTGCTTATGGTTTTTTAAACTTTATTGTGTCTGATTGTGTTTTTTAAAATCTTTACATAAATTTTGGATTAACTTGTAAAGATTATCTTGCTAGACAAAACGTGTAAGGGTCTCAACTCTTTGTTGAACACAGACCTTATTTTTTGCGATTTTCCAAAAGTCTATGGGGAAAATGCATTGCTTTTCGACCGAGGGAACCCATGCGCCGCTAGCTTCCGGGTTGTCCTACAAAGTGACGTCATCACTTCGGCACTCTATTCTGAAGGAGATCCTCTGAGGTCATCACAATGCAACTCTGTGACGTCACTCAGGTGTCATGTGACCCTAGAGACTCGAGCTTCAGCACAACTGATAATAATCATAACTGAGCGTCAGATCCGAATATTCGAGTGATTTCTGGAGGATCACGTGACGCTGTACATCGCAGGAACACTGTATATTCACATTGAGAACGGCAGATTTACTTTATAATTTTGTCTGTATTTGAGTACGCTGTTACTAAAGCCCCGCTCCTGCTTCAGATCCCATGCACGGGCCTCGCAGACTCCAGGTCGTGGACATCAAGTCCCGGCAGTTCACCATCCGCTGGGAGCCGTTCGGATACAACGTGACGCGCTGCTACAGCTACAACCTGACGGTGCAGTACCGCTACACGGCCAGCGCTAAAGAGGAGACGCGCGAGGAGGTGTGTTACGATACGCCGAGTGTGCCGCCGCAACACACCATCCGCAGCCTCCCGCCGTACACCAACGTGAGCGTGCGACTGCTCCTGCGCAACCGCGAGGGCGTGAAGGAGAGCGAGGCGCTGCGCGTGCTGACCGACGAGGACGGTACGACACACTCACACACACCTTCCTGTTTACATGCTCATAGAGAACATTAGCAATCAAACACATCATGACACTTATACAATTATATATGAAGAGTTCAGATGCAAAAGCCTCTAAATGCCATTTGAAATTTTCTTCTTTAATGATGATTTTTATCAAACTTGTATATTTAAGTTCAGTAATTTCACTTAAATAACAATTAATAGGTAATTATCATTGCCATTCAAGTGAAATCACTGAACTTAAATATACAAGCTTGATAAAAATGGTCATTCTAGAACAAAATTTCAAATGGCACTTAGAGGCTTTTGCATCTGAACTCTTCATATATAGCCTTTTATGTCCCGATGAAATCGTGTATTTTCCTACAGATTCTGTGTTTCGGGATTTTTTTAAATATTTAACTTTCTTATCGTCTAATCAATTTAATTCCGAGATATAAAGTACTAGAAACCCGGACTTGAGTAAAAGTTCAAGTGCTCTTTAAGCACCACACTTAAGTAGAAGGACTAAAGAATTCAACATTTTCTGTACTTTAGTAATGCAAGTAGTTTATTTTAAAATTCACTACTTAAGTACTAAAAGTAAAAGTACAAGTATTGTGTCATGCAATTATTAAAGAAAGCAGTCAAAAGTTTGAACTAGTAATCAAATAAGGCGCTTTGGCGGCCGCCAAAAAAATGTCATTGCAGGACAACCCCTGCTTTAGTTGTCAATGTGTGTGTCAATCAATACCATTACCCTATACAACTGGCGTGTGATTTAGGCAGCATGAAAGCCAACTTGCAACGAATGATTCGTAAAATTTTTATAATTGTAACGAGTAACTAGCGGAACATTAAAAAAATATCGAAGTAAAAGTATTAAATTCATCGAAAATATCGACTGAAGTAAAAGTAGAAGTATGAGAAAAAACAATACTCTAGTAGAGGACAGATACAGCATTTTAGTACTTAAGTAGTTCTACTTCGTTTTTACTTCGTTAAACATTAACACCTTAATTATTTATTTGTTGTATATTTTTACTTTTCTAATTTTTCACAAATTCCAATTTGTCTTCGTTCTATTTTAATGGTAAAACAAGTTTTCTATCAAAAACATGTCTAATTAAGTCTAAGTTTAACAATCATTATTAAAGGTTTAAGCGGAAAAAAAATTAATACCCTTTAAAAAAGTGTTTTTGTTTTAGTTTTCCCAATTTCTATGTTATCTGTTTTAATTGTCCTGGATATTAATCTTAAATTGTAATATTCAAAAATCATGTCACTTCAAATCAGTTTAATTCATACAAAATTACCTGAACAAATGAATGAAGTGTTACTGTAAAAAGGCTTTATGAAATTGTTTTTTTTTACTGTTGAAGTTAAAACAGAAAAATATATATTATTTTGAGAAGCACATTCTACTGTACAAATAATAATATATTTCTGTCATAATTTCTTCAAGCTAAGCCAAGCTTTTATTTTGGTGTGTTTTGTGTTTCTGCTGATACTTTCCTCACATTTCGTTTCAATTCAATTTAATTAAATTTATTAATGGATAGACTTGAGATGCAACATCTCATTTTCAAGAGGGTCCAAATACACAAATACATAATACAACAGGAAAACCAATGAAATGGTGGCACTGGAGATGAAGTTATATTAAGAGTTCATATGATAAACATTGACATCTTTTATCAGTGTTGTAGTACTCGAGACTCGGACTCGTCTCGGACTCGGTCTCGAGACCATATTTTAATGGTCTTGGTCTTGTCATGGACTCGTGTGCATTTGGACTCGGAATTGACTCGTACTCGAACATTTTTTTTTTTTAGGACTCGGAATTATTCCCGAGTCCACTCGAGTTCAATTAAAAATATTTTTCATGATTATTAATGTATGTTAATAAAATATTTCTTTAAATTGATTGACACGCCCAGTGATTGGTGATTTTCTAGTGTGCAACTGCGCATGACAAATTTTAATAAAATTACTTTTAACACCACCTACTATGTGGCCTTTTTACCCTAAACTGATCATATTTTTTAAACTCTAAGTAAATTCAGTAAAAAAAAAAAAAAAGGATTTCTCTAAGTAAATAAAAGTTTCGACTCGGACTCGAGTGAGGTGGTCTCGACTACAACACTGGCTTTTATTTTAAAAAAGTTTAATTAGATTTGAAACCATTGAAAACACAGTGTTCGTCAGGGAGGAGGCCGTTCGTGTCGCTCTTCTACATCATGAACGGTTTGTTCTGTGTAAACGCGAGGAGACGCGAGCTGTCCGGCCGAAGTCAAGCGCTTCCTGATTCCTGAACTGATGAATGATCCTTCTCACGCTTGAAGGCGTTTGGAAATAAGTTCTGTATTGAACGCAAGAGAATATTGATTTGAAATAAGTCAGTGTCTCTTTAAATCAATGTGTGTGTGATCGGTCCGTGTGTGTCCAGTGCCCGGTGCCGTCCCGCTGGAGTCGGTCCAGGGAAGCTCGTTTGAGGAGAAGATCGGCCTCCGCTGGAGAGAGCCGCTGCAGACCTACGGGGTCATCACGCAGTACGAGGTGAGTCACACACACACACACACACACTGACTGTCGATCTGAGACACGCTGGAGAGACAGAAGAGCAAAATAAAGTAAACTGTGACATATTACACCCAAATATTCTTCAAACGTGTGTGTGACCAATAATGGTTCCTGATGATGTTCTGCTGAAGTGTGTTTTCTGTAATCGCTAAACACACACTGAACAACATTCGCATTGCTTGAGCTAAACTGCTATTATCTAATTTAACAGCTGACAGATATTCAACATGATTCATGACGGACAAAACCAGTCAGATATCCACTGATCTGAGACCTGAGTATCACCACTTACGTCTCGACTGTGTCTCGACTCGTTCTCGTTAGTGTTTCTCAGAGGACGATCTGAACGCCGAGCTCTTGTTCTCCGTGTTTGAGGACGACTCCTGGATTTGTAGGGCACTGGAATAACAAACAGAGCACATGCCGGAGCGATGGCCTCACGGGAATGTGGGAATCACAGGCGAGAGGAAACATGTTACGGCAACTGAACATGATCCTCAACTGAAGAGAGTCTGAGCCAGAACCACATGGAAATATGTGTCATCTCTGATCGGAAAACTACGGTGGCCGAGAGGTGCAAAACAAATCACAATTATGAAAACAAAAAAACAAGTCAGAAAACACAACGACAATTCAGAAAACAAAATAACAATTCGGAAAACACAACAACAAATCTGAAAACAAATTGCGATATTAATCATTCGTTGGTTCGATTCCTATCTCCTTTTCAGGAATTGGCCAAACGCGCGTGCATAACAGTCGGATTCGTTCGTCACTGAATCATCTGAAGCGGTTTCTCGGTCAGTAAGAACAAATAGAGAACAAAACATCGCTGGTTTCAGTTGTTTCACTAGTTTACTTTGAACTAGGCAGCACGGTCCAGTGGATAACCGAACGCAAGCTTAAAGGAGTTGCGTTTACTAATAGTGGTAGGAAGATTTAAATTTGAAAAGTTTTGTTCTCCATAATATCACTAAATTAGCCGGCTAAATAGACAGCTAATATTTACACATACACATGCGAATCAATCTTTCTTCTGCCGCAGGCGCAGTCTGCTGTACTTTCTGTATGTCTTGATTGACAGATGTCTCGTCCAATCAGCGATCAGTATTCCATTCGCCACATATACCTACCTTTTCCGTTTTGTCTGACTTGTCGTTGTGTTTTCTGAATTGTTATTTTGTTTTCTGATTTGTCGTTGTGTTTTCTGACTCGTTTTTTTGTTTTCATAACTGTGATTTGTTTTGCACGTCTCGGCCACCGTAGAAAACTGAACAACATTTTAGCAAACTTTGATCATTTCTGTAGTCGATCATGTTATCCCTATTATCACCAAAATGACATATTTAAAAAACAAGGTACTTAAAATATCTTGAATGTAACTCGACACCCTCGCCTCATTAGTATGCGCGCTTCTATGAATATGCAAATGAGCCCCGCCTCCACTTCCTCACTCGGCTCTGAATGTCGGTCATGAACACATGCTGTTTTCAACATTTATATTTTGCCAAAATGTTTATTTGTACACTGTATTTACCTAAAGGATTTAGCTATTTTTATTGTTTTTATATTTTGTATTTTCTTTGTAAAGTTTTAACTGCTGTTTTTTTTAAGGTAGACAATATCAACATCTGTCCAACGGATGAAAAATAGCCTTTTGGCTAATTCTAGTACATTTGCAGTAATGCTAATTAATGTACACGGTCCCTGTCAAATAAAATAAATAAATAAATAAATAAATAAATAAAATACCCTGGAGGATGTTCAGGGAAAACGTTTTCATATTTAATCATAATATAAATCGTTCCTGAATGTGAACCGCTGCTGAATCTCTCCAGGATCTGAAACAGGTTTCGCTCCAGAACCAGATCCGGTTCCCCGGAGAACCTCGCAGTGATCAGTTCACTATAAAGTGTGAAGACCATATTAATAATCTAAAGCAGCGTTTCCGCTATAAAGACGAGATCCCGTTCATGTACCCGTCGATGCCAATGAATAATCTGTATTTTTAATGTTGTTATACAGAACTGATTTCTTTACCATAAAGATGAATCTCGCCCAAACAAAAAAAGATCATATTTGATTGCACAATACCTCGTGCAAAAGATTAGCATTTGTGAAAAAGTCATTTTCATTAAAATAAAAAAAGGTCATGAGAATGATGTCACAGTACAAAACATCTTAATGCTCCACAAAAAACACATTTCTTTGAGTAAATATGACTTCCTAATATTATTTTGAAAGAACAGCGAGGTGTGTGCGTGTCCATTGTTGAAGCTCACGGTGTGTGTGTGTGTGTGACGGGACATTGTGTGTCGTTTTGATTATTCCAGAAGCGTGTGACTCATTGTGTGCCGAGAAGCTCTGAACAATGCGCCGTTTAAAAGACTCATTGTTGCAGAACTTCATTTGTGGAAATTTGAGCAATTAAGCTGTCACGTTCCTGTGCTGATGACAGTGCGCACGGTGTGTGTGTGTGTGTGTGTGTGTGGACGTGTCAGGCCGCGATCTGGAGGACCCGAGCGCTCGGCGTGTGTGTGTGTTTCGCCCCATGCAGTGATGGGGTGTGTGTTCTGTCGCACTCGTGAGCTTCTGCTGCTTGTCATTTGGTGCGGTCGGCCCAGAGCATTCTGGGTAAAGGGCTCTGCTCATGCTCAGGAACACAGGAATGATGAGATCCCGGTAAATGGCCTGTTCTGGATTTGACTTTATCAACTACACATGATGTTTTTCCTATTTCACGTGTCTTTTTTCTTTAAGCGCCCCTATTATGTATTTTCTGGATATTATCTTTCATCCAGAGTGTAATAATGTAACTAATTAGCATAACGCCCGCCTCTGGTGTTGATTGGCTGAGCAGCATCTCTTAGCCCCGCCCTCAAACACTAGTGTATCTGAGACTGGAGAGTTCGGCTCGTGTTGTTCAGTGTGAGTGGAGATTATGAGGACATTACAGTGTTTCTGACCAATCACAGCAGAGCAGCACTCAGAGAGGCGGAGCTTAGAGAGACTGAATCTATTATGAGGACATTACAGTGTTTCTGACCAATCACAGCAGAGCAGCGCTCAGAGAGGCGGAGCTTAGAGAGACTGAATCTACACAGAAGCGTTTCAGAGCTGAAGCTGCAGTGGAGATTATGAGGACATTACAGTGTTTCTGACCAATCACAGCAGAGCAGCTCTCAGAGAGGCGGAGCTTAGAGAGACTGAATCTACACAGAAGCGTTTCAGAGCTGAAGCTGCAGTGGAGATTATGAGGACATTACAGTGTTTCTGAGCGTGGGTGAATGTGAATCTGTCGTAGGAGACTCAGAAACAACATTAGGAAACTTTAAAACAGCAGAATAGGGCACTTTAAGGTTTTTAAGAATCTCTATTATCTATTATTTTAATACACTTTTTAATAGTTTTAATTAAAAAAAACGTTTTAATGCTGATTTTTTTCAATGTCTCGACCAATAGTGTGCGTTTGGGGGTGGGGACATCTGTTTGTCCAACCAATGGCAGACGAGTGTCCTCTTCGCGAGCTGGAATTCTTCGCTCCTGATCGAGTGTATTTCTGCTCATCCAGAATAAAGATGCTTGCATGCATAATTCATCATTCCCGCTGCACATTAATGCCAGTGTTTGTTGATCAGGAATATGCTGAGGGATCAGGGCTTCAGGTCTAACGGCAGAGAGTCCCTGCGCTCTCACACCGGATCAGGACGGAGTGGCGTTAGCGGCGCACATTAGCAACTGAATGATTTATGCAAATGAAGCCCCTCAGCTACTTTTCATTACGTTGTATTAGAAGCGCAGGGCGTCTCGTCTCCTGAAGAGAACGAAAGAGAACAAAAGTGGAGCTCCCCGTCTGCTCTCCATCATAATGAAAGATTATATTCAGAAACGCTTCCTGCATCATCCAGGAGAATTATGATCATAACGGCTCTGGATCTCGTGTGTCTGCGGGGAGGCTTTCACACACACACTCGCTTTCTTTCAAACGAACCTTTACACTTCAAAACTTTACTAGAAGGTGATATTTAGGAATTATTTAACATCATGGTTCTCTGATGATGGTTATTGGCAACATCACATGCAAGCAAACATGAAATATTAGATTATTTTTATTCTGAATTAGTAGCTTCACCTTAGTCGACTTGACAATTTTTTTTTATTATTATTTATTTATATATACCAGTATATTTAAAATGTGTATTACTACTAATAATAATAATTGTAAAAACAAAATAAATAACAAATTAATAAATTATTATTATTAACACAAAGAGTTTTTTTTAAATATTAAGAATAAATGAATAACATTTAATGTATTATTTTGTTATATATTTTGTAATTATAATAATAATAATAATAATACATTTTATTTATATTGCGCTTTTCTTCTACCCAAAGCGCTACAATCACAGTACAAAAGTAAAACACATTAACAATTAAGATACATTAACACCAATTAAGACACAAACACATTCTTAAAAAGATGGGTTTTTAACAGTGTTTCTGTGCTATGATTATTATTATTGTTTAACTCTAATTATAAAAATTAAGACTTTTTTTTTATTATTTATTAATAATTTTATTTCACACTACAAGTTACAATACCTAAATGTATGTCTTAAACAATTCACATTGAAACCCTCAAATTTTAATATTTCAAATCTGTGCTGGAAAACTGGTGAAATTCTATAATACTGTCCACACAAATGTTGAAAATACTGAAATGTTCACGTCACGATAAGACATGAAAATAGAGTCAGTTTTGATTGCATGTTAAATATTCGTAGCGAAGATGGCTGTGGGCCAATGGGACTTGCGGTGGGCGGAGCTTCTGTCCGTCAGCGGCTCCTGTAACGTGTGTTGTGTTGGTGTCGGCAGATCTTCTACAAGGCCGTCAGCTCCTTCGACCCCGAGTTCAACTTGACCAATCAGAGCGGGAAGGTCCTGAAGTCCAGCAACGAGACGTCACACGTGTTCCCGGGCCTCTATCCCGGATCCACGTACTCCTTCACCATCAGAGCCAGCACGGTGAAGGGATACGGGCCGCCCGTCATCACGCAGTTCACCACCAAGATCTCACGTAAGAGCCGTGTGTGTGTGAGAGTGTGTGCGTGTGTGTGTGTGTGTGCGCTCATATGTCGTCTGTCACTCACACAGCTCCGCGTATGCCGGGATACGAGCAGGAGAGTCCGCTGAACCAGAGCGACAGCACAGTGACGGTTCTGCTGAAGCCGGCCCGGAGTCGAGGAGCGCCCGTCAGGTGCACTGCCATTATCATTATTAAATAGAGTTATTGCATTTGCTTGAACATTAAAACAATAAAATGAAACAAACAAATGAATGAATATAAAAAAAATATGATAAACATATTATAGGAAATATAGAACTAGATTTATAAATAAAAATGTACAGAAATATACATGTTGATTCAGTTTGCAGCCTTTCATTGAGTAATTTAAATTAATTAAACTAGTTATTTTGCTGGAATAGAAGAACTGCATTATATACGTTATATAATCAGAAGTGTTTCGAAACTTGATGTTTTTAAAATAATTCAAAATAATGTGGTTACCAGAAATGTCACGTAAAAAAACATTTGAGGTTTTACAGACTTAACTTAAATTTACAGTAAAAAATGTATTTTATTATTTGATGTAATGTTAATTTACCAACATATTAAAGTACTGATATCTGTTTTGACATCCACCAATCACAGTGGATATGAGTCACATGATTAATCACAGCTCATAATATGCAGAACACACACACACTGATCACCACAATGGTGACAACAAAAAACAATAAACGTTAATTTAAGAACATTAAATGTAACACAGAACCTTAATGTACATAACCGATGAGAAAAAATTTGAAATCTATGACAGTTATTTCAGCAAAAGTAACAATAACGGGAATTGTGGGAATGTCAATTTACAGTTTTTCACTGTAAATTATACAGTGATTTGTTATTTTTCACGTCCAAAAACTGTACATATTTTTATTTCAGGATTCTTTGATGAATGCAAATGTACACAACTGTTTTCAACACTGATAATAATCATAACTGAGCATCAGATCCTCATATTAGAGTGATTTCTGAAGGGTCATGTGACACTGAAGACTGGCGTAATGATGCTGAACATCAGGAATAAATTTTTTATTTTTATTTACATTGAGATAAATATCTCATTTACAAGTGAGCCCTGGCCAAACAATTTTTGTATATTCACAAATTGTCACAATATTTAACAATATTTTTTTAAATCAAATAAACACAGGCTTGGTAAGCAGAAGAGACTCTTTTATAAACACATTCAAACCGATCCCAAACTTCGACAGGTGGTGTAAAAGCATGAGAATCTCACAGTTTGTAGTGTGTGTGTGTGTGTGTGTGGTCCTGAAACGAGGCCGTTCTGAAACGAGCATCGTCTCACTGTCCGCCCGAGCGATGCGCAGGTAAACGTGCGCTTGTGATGATAATGATCCATAATTCAGCAGATCGTTCTGGTCACGGGTCGGCGTGCGAGTGAAGATAAAAGCATCTGCAGAATGAATAAATGTAAATGTGAGTGTTATTGGAAACACTCAGCGCTGCGTCGGGATGCTGTGAAACCGGACCTGCACTTACTGTGCGTCTCTCAGACCCGCGCGCGGATCTAATGGCTCGGAAACGCTCCTGTTCTTCTTAATCTGTTCCTGCGGGTCTGAAAGCCTCCATTAGGAGTCCGGCAGCGTGGAAGAGGAGTTCGGGAGACGTGAAGTCATGTACACTACGTTTGGAAAGGCCTCAGTTCAGGAGAGAGGGGAAAAGTGCAGTGTAATGTTTTTAAAGATCACCGATAATAATTCATCTCTTCAGTGTGTGATCATGGAAAGCTCCAGTTCTTCTCTTTATCAGTGTCAGTGTTTCTGAACTCCTGAAACGCCTCCATTGTAGTCTTGAGTTTCTTCCGGGAACGAACACGTCTCAATATTCCTCATTATAATAATTCATGCGCAGAATAAAGGGGCGGGGCCTGGTTGAGTTAGTTAGTAGTGTGTTAAACTGCGGTTATGGAAAGGGGCGTGGCTTTCCCAAACACACTTGAAGCGCTCAACCAATCACAACATACTGCTCCAGCCGACCAATCAGAGCTCAGTGTGCTTTTCAGGATGAGGGGCTTCAGAGTGAAGTATTGTTTATTTGCACACAAGCAACAGTGTGTGTTGTTGTTGTTGTTGCATTAAGGTCCTCACACACCGAGTCCGAAATTCTAGTCTGAAATTTTTGCACGTTAAAAAATAAATACGACCTCACGATGTGTCAATCATGTTTACACACTTCCTCCGAAATGTTCATCCGCCATTGAAAAATGGGCATCGGGTTCGATTTTCTTTGTTTCTCACATCTGTAACGAGCATTCTGCCGATTCAGAACCAATGAATGCCGGATTCGACAAAACACACACGAAAATGTCGTAGTCAGTGTGTGAGGGTCTTTAGTCTAAACACTGGAGGTCTGTCAGTCCCGTTTAGACCGGTTTAATCAAGCCTAACTAGTCACATGATCACTGGATCGAGCGGAATCAGTCACATGATCACTGGATCGAGCGGAATCAGTCACATGATCACTGGATCGAGCGGACTCAGTCACATGATCACTGGATTGAGCGGACTCAGTCACATGATCACTGGATCGAGCGGAATCAGTCACATGATCACTGGATCGAGCGTATTCAGTCACATGACCACTGGGTCGAGCGGAATCAGTCACGTGATCACTGGATCGAGCGTAACTAGTCACATGATCACTGGATCGAGCGTATTCAGTCACATGACCACTGGATTGAGCGGAATCAGTCACATGATCACTGGGTCGAGCGGAATCAGTCACATGATCACTGGATCGAGCGTATTCAGTCACATGACCACTGGATCGAGCGGAATCAGTCACATGATCACTGGATCGAGCGGAATCAGTCACATGATCACTGGATCGAGCGTATTCAGTCACATGATCACTGGATTGAGCGGAATCAGTCACATGATCACTGGATCGAGCGTAACTAGTCACATGATCACTGGATCGAGCGTAACTAGTCACATGATCACTGGATCGAGCGTAACTAGTCACATGATCACTGGATCGAGCGTATTCAGTCACATGATCACTGGATCGAGCGTATTCAGTCACATGACCACTGGATTGAGCGGAATCAGTCACACGATCACTGGGTCGAGCGGAATCAGTCACATGATCACTGGATCGAGCGTAACTAGTCACATGATCACTGGATCGAGCGTATTCAGTCACATGACCACTGGATTGAGCGGAATCAGTCACATGATCACTGGATCGAGCGTAACTAGTCACATGATCACTGGATCGAGCGTAACTAGTCACATGACCACTGGATCGAGCGAAATCAGTCACATGATCACTGGATCGTCAGGTTGACGTCATTAATGAGTGTGTGTCAGTGAGTCTCGGAGCTTTGCTTTATTTCAGCAGAAGCCGACGGACTGATGAAAGAATGATGGGAAGCTTCTGCACTTTAGCAGGAATAAAAATAAATAAATCACAGGGTGTTTTAGCACTTTTGGGTGTATGATAAAACATTCAGAATCTATTGTTGTCTGAGGGCGTTTTAATGGAGGTAGACAGATAGGAGTGTGTGTGTGTGTGTGTGTGATTCAGAGCCACGTCCACAGGTGATGACAGGTGATAAAACCATTAAAACCTTTAAAAGCATCACACATCACATGTCCTGTCAGCGGCTCATCTTAATCAGCACCGGCAGCTCTTAATGAAACACAGTGTGGTTAATTACCAGGGAACGCCGTGGTGTGTTTCCCGCCGGCGAGTGTGTGTTCTCTGCCAGCGAGTGTGTGTTATAAACAGATATCACGATGGGTCTTTGTGTGGCTGATCCGGCGGATCTGAAAGGCCGAATGAAAATAGAGTGTGTGTTGTACATGCTTTTAAACGTGGTGATATGAATACGAGTGCGAGGCTGATCCGAGATTATCCCGCAGATGTGTCTTCAGATCGTGAAACACTGGAGCGCGCGCGCGTGTGTGTGTGTGTGTTTTGCTTCACGGCACAATAGAGGCGCTGGTGAAGGATCAGTGTTCGTCAGATTCGGTGTGTTTCTGTCGCCCACGCCGGGCCTGCCACCGCCCACACACACACACACACACACACTGGTTTCATGTAAAGCGCTGCTCTGCTTTTGTGTTTTCTGCTCCGCTGAAGCCAAGTGTAATGGAAAAGCACCCGCTCTCCTCTATTCCTGGAGACAATCGCTCGTTCTCTCACTCTTCCCTCGGGGTGTCATGATCTGCCTCTTCTCGTCCTCCGTTTTTCTGCTTCTGTTGTTTCAGACGGGCAGCACCGTCTCTCGAACTCTCCGTACACTACGCCCTCCTCTCCTGAAGAAAAAGTGCGTGCTCGTGAGTGTGTATCAGAGGAGCAGACGTAAAGTTAATCAAATTAAAGTCACTCAAACCTTTATCTCACACATATCCGCCATGTTTGTAGTTTTTTAACACTATTTTCTGGTGTTTGTAGTTCCTCCTATAGTGAGCACAGATCCACACTGGGAATAGTAGAGCATCCGCACTTGACTCGCTTATCCTCATCTCAGGGTCCACGTCACTGATGAAGACGAAGATGATGAAGATGTCTGTGTGTCTCAGAAAGCTTTTATTATGGGCTGGATCAGATCTTCATCCCAGTTTGATTTCCCCCGTTCCTCTTAAAGAACGGCGGAGGAACACCTCGTGCTGCTTTTATTGCCCCGATCGGCTTTTTATGACGCTTTCTGTCAGTTTATGATGTTTTATTCCAAGTTCATTTTTATTAACTTCTGCAGAAATAACAACAGTGTTTTGTCTTTATAGGTCGAAAATTTATGTGACGCTCAAATCCAGATCATATTTCACTCCAAAAAATGAAGAAAATGCAGCCGGGTTTAAAACCAGTAGATCTAATCTTACAAAAAAAGTAGATGCATGAATGATTATATAATTTATCATGAACAGGAACACCTGTTCAATTTTTCATGAATGCAATTATCTAATCAGCCAATCACGTGGTGTGGTCCTGTCTCAGAGGTCTTTTACAGCACTGGAGACTAATCGATACGGACTGAAGGCGGACACCCAACCCCAAACTGAAGATCAGTCCCAGTCTCAGGTCTCCGCATCCCAGTTGCCTGCTGGGACTGGCCAACGGTCACGTGACCTGAAGGATCACTGGTTTAGGGCTCTAATTGGGGTTTTAGTGCTGGATCTGAAGGTGTGTGTTGTTGTGTGTGTGCCAATCTCCTCTCCAAACATCCCATCATAACGACTCCGGGTTCATATCCGTCAGTCGGATTCCTGTTGCCATGGATCCCTTTTCCTTCACATTAATTAAAGGAAGAGTTTCCAAGGTCGCTGATCCTCGGAGTCCGAAGACGGCGAGTGAGACGAGAGGAGGATATGAGGAAGATTATAGCAGGATTTACAGGGAATAAAAGAAAGGAAAGAGACTGATTTCCGTTTCTGAAAACAAAATGACTTACTGTCACAACACTTTTGTATTTGATGATCAAAGCTAGATAGATAGATAGATAGATAGATAGATAGATAGATAGATAGATAGATAGATAGATAGATAGATAGATAGATAGATAGATAGATAGATAGATAGATAGATAGATAGATAGATGGATGGATGGATGGATGGATGGATGCACAGATGGCTAGATGGATAGATAGAAAGATAGAAAGATAGATGGATGAATAGATGGATAGATGGATGGATGGATGGATAGATGGCTAGATGGATAGATAGAAAGATAGATAGATGAATAGATGATAGATGGATAGATGGATGGATAGATGGATGGATGGATGGATGGATGGATGGATGGATAGATAGATAGATAGATAAATAGATAGATAGATGGATGGATGGATAGACAGATAGATAGATAGACAGACAGATAGATAGATAGATAGATAGATAGATAGATAGATAGATAGATAGATAGATAGATAGATAGATAGATAGATAGATAGATGTCCACTAGTCTGAAAAAAACACTTTATGAAAAGCCCAAATCTCAAAATTGATGGACAGAGTTCGCCTGTAGCGTCTCGCCTGAATGTGGAGAACGAGTCAGCAGGAGTGTGTGTGTGTGTGTGTGTGTGTGTGTGTTTCAGTGATGAAGGATCTCAGATCTGTCATATATCTGTAAAGTAATGGCTGGCCTTTAAGTCGTCAGTAAATCATCATAAAAGCCTGTTCTTCTCTTTAGCAGATGAGTTATGATTATGAATTATTCTCTGCTGACGCGCTCCGGCTCTGGCCTTTCTCCTCTTCTCTGGCTCGTGATTTACCAGCTTTATCACTCGCTTTCCGTCTGGAATTAATATTTCATGCATCTGATCTTATTGCTGTGTAGTTGTGCGGTTCCTCACACTAAAAGGGCAACGTTATATACATTCATTAACAAAGAAAAAAGATATATGGAGACATGCTGTAGGTGTGACGATTATTTATTTTGAAGACTCACATTAGACTTTAAAACACAATTTTTATTTTCATATATTTTTTTCAACTTCAAGATCATTTTTATCAACTTCTGCAGAAATAACAAGTGCTTTGTCTTTATTGGTAGAATATTTATGACCAAATCCAGATCATTTTCACCCCCCCCCCCAAAAAAAGAAAGAAAATGAGGCCTAGGTCTATCTTAAAAAAATGTGTGTATATATATATATATAACTTTTTTTAAATTATAAATTATTATAAAATTTCTCATTGCTGTATATAATGCAATTTTAAATTGTATTTTATTTCAAGTCTTATGACAATTTGTAGGGCGTTCTGCTTACACCATTTTTCCAGTGAGTACTTTATTTTATATAATAATATATAAATATATTTTAAAATCATATTGTACCTCGCATTAAGATCCCAGAGGGTGTGTGTATTTGGGACGGAGTTTGACCTTCATCCGACGGAGGATCCGCGCGCTCACAGGATTCACAGCAGAACAGCGTGTAGACGATTAGCGAGAGAGTAAATGATCCCAGAACAGAATGTATTGATTCTATTAACCTTTGTGAAATAATTCATCCGTGACTGATTAACCTAAAACCCTCCTAATTCAATTATTAATCAGTCAGGAATAATGTTCAGCTAATTGCAGAAATCTCACATGTTAATTGCGAGCTCGTTTGACGAGGTCGAGCTGCAGTTCTGACTTCACTTCTTCACTATGAACAGAAAACGCAGATATGAGCTTCTCAGAAAGGGGGAAACCAATAAGGACCATGTTTTTGGACATTTACCATGGTATTTTTAATATGTATTCTGTACATGCACAGTGAATGCCTTCTGTCTGATTTGTTTGCTAGTACACAAAATTGATAGATTGATAGATAGACAGACAGATGATAGATAGATAGATAGATAGATAGATAGATAGATAGATAGATAGATAGATAGATAGATAGATAGATAGATAGATAGATAGATAGATAGGAAGAGAGTTGTGAATCTAGAGTCTTCTCTGTAATAATAAATCGACCCTCATTCCGTCGATGTCGGCGAGTCCCAGACGGCAGGATCGTCTCTAAGACTCTGGGCTCGGCGTTCTTGATCCTCCTGGAGAATTGGAGGAAAAGCTTCCCATCCGTCTTTCCGTATTCCATTATTCCTCTTACAAATGAAGCGAGCCGAGACTGAACTCTCTGAACTCGTGCCGGAGCTCGTCTGCGTCCGCTGCTGTTTCTGAACCCAAGCTCAGCTCGTCCTGGTGTCAAAGGTCAGGGTTTTAATATCCGGCCGTAGCGAGGATCCGGTTTCTGCTTTAGCCAGTTAATGAGGTGTTCAGAGGAAGAGTCTCGGCCCGGTCCACCCGATGATCCTGTTACTGTAAAAAATGCAATATTCTGAAATATTATTCAACTGTAAATCAGCTGTTTTCTATGTCGGGTCACCTTTATTTCTACAGCGCTTTTTAAAATACAGATCGTTTCAAAGCAGCTTCACAGTGAGAACAGGAAAATAACGCGGTTCCCAGAAATTTGCCGTAAAAAAAATACAGTAGCAACATTTTAGGTTTTACAGACTTAAATTAGAGTAAAAAAATAATTTTGTTATTTGATATAATGTTCATTTTCAGACATATTGATGTACTTATATCGGTTTTGTACCATTGTAATGCACTGATATCCACCAATCACAGCGGAGATGAGTCATGTGATCAATCATAGCGGAGATGAGTCACGTGATCAATCATAGCAGAGATGAGTCACGTGATCAATCATAGCGGAGATGAGTCACGTGATCAATCATAGCGGAGATGAGTCACGTGATCAATCACAGCGGAGATGAGTCACGTGATCAATCATAGCGGAGATGAGTCACGTGATCAATCATAGCGGAGATGAGTCACGTGATCAATCACAGCGGAGATGAGTCACGTGATCAATCATAGCGGAGATGAGTCACGTGATCAATCACAGCGGAGATGAGTCACGTGATCAATCACAGTGGAGATGAGTCACGTGATCAATCATAGCGGAGATGAGTCGCGTGATCAATCATAGTGGAGATGAGTCACGTGATCAATCATAGCGGAGATGAGTCACATGATCAATCACAGCGGAGATGAGTCACGTGATCAATCACAGCGGAGATGAGTCACGTGATCAATCATAGCGGAGATGAGTCACGTGATCAATCACAGCGGAGATGAGTCACGTGATCAATCACAGCGGAGATGAGTCACGTGATCAATCACAGCGGAGATGAGTCACGTGATCAATCATAGCGGAGATGAGTCACGTGATCAATCACAGCGGAGATGAGTCACGTGATCAATCACAGTGGAGATGAGTCACGTGATCAATCATAGCGGAGATGAGTCGCGTGATCAATAATAGTGGAGATGAGTCACATGATCAATCACAGCCGAGATGAGTCACGTGATGAATCATAGCGGAGATGAGTCACGTGATCAATCATAGCGGAGATGAGTCACGTGATCAATCATAGCGGAGATGAGTCACGTGATCAATCATAGCGGAGATGAGTCACGTGATCAATCACAGCGGAGATGAGTCACGTGATCAATCATAGCGGAGATGAGTCACGTGATCAATCACAGCGGAGATGAGTCACGTGATCAATCACAGTGGAGATGAGTCACGTGATCAATCATAGCGGAGATGAGTCACGTGATCAATCATAGTGGAGATGAGTCACATGATCAATAATAGTGGAGATGAGTCACATGATCAATCACAGCCGAGATGAGTCACGTGATGAATCATAGCGGAGATGAGTCACGTGATCAATCACAGCGGAGATGAGTCACGTGATCAATCATAGCGGAGATGAGTCACGTGATCAATCATAGCGGAGATGAGTCACGTGATCAATCACAGCGGAGATGAGTCACGTGATCAATCATAGCGGAGATGAGTCACGTGATCAATCACAGCGGAGATGAGTCACGTGATCAATCACAGTGGAGATGAGTCACGTGATCAATCATAGCGGAGATAAGTCGCGTGATCAATCATAGTGGAGATGAGTCACATGATCAATAATGGTGGAGATGAGTCACATGATCAATCACAGCCGAGATGAGTCACGTGATGAATCATAGCGGAGATGAGTCACGTGATCAATCATAGCGGAGATGAGTCACGTGATCAATCACAGCTCATCACAAACAGCTTCTCCACAAGCTGAAAAAGACAATACTGATATACAGAAGCTCACAGTGTCACACACACACACTGATCACCATCATGATAACACATGACATTTTATAAATGCAATAAGCATTCATTTATCAACATTCAATATAACATAAACCCTAATGTACATAACTGATTAGAAAAAAACTAAGAAATATATGAAGAAACAGTTATTTCAACAAAAGTACATCAAATGTGACGTGTCACGCCGGGAATTGTGGGAATGTCAATTTAGGTTTTTTTACTGTAAATTATACAATGACTTGTTCTTTTTCAGGTCCAAAAACCGTATGCGGTATCTTGCTGTAAATGTACATTAAATGTACGGTTAGATCTATCAGTTATTCACTGTATATAATACAGAAACGTTCTGTTAACCAACTAACAGTTTTTCACCGTAGCATCAACTTTTACGGCCCTTCTTCAGTGTCACATGATCCTTCGGAAATCATTCTATGCTGATGCAAGAAACATTTATGATTTATTGTCAGTGTTGGAAACAGTGAACTCTCTCATCAGTCAGCTGTGACCCACACACACTCTCACACACACACGTCTGTCCTGCAGTGTGTATCAGGTGGTGGTGGAGGAGGAGCGTCCCCGTCGTTCCCAGAGAGCTGCTGAGATCCTGCGCTGTTATCCCATTCCCATCCACTTCCAGAACTCATCCGGCCTGAACTCCCAGTACTACTTCAGCGCTGAGTTCCCCTCGGCCCGGATCCAGGCGCCGATGCCCTTCACCGTCGGGGACAACCGGACCTATGGCGGATACTGGAACCTTCCGCTGCTCCCGCACAAGAGCTACAGCGTCTACTATCAGGCCGTCAGCACAGCCAATGGGGTGAGAGCACACGAACACATGACATCACGAGTCTCAGACCGTCAGCTCAGCCAATGGGGTGAGAGCACACAAACACATGACATCACTAGCCTCAGACCGTCAGCTCAGCCAATGGGGTGATAGCACACGAAAACATGACATCACTAGCCTCAGACCGTCAGCTCAGCCAATGGGGTGATAGCACACGAAAACATGACATCACTAGCCTCAGACCGTCAGCTCAGCCAATGGGGTGAGAGCACATGAACACATGACATCACAAGTCTCAGACCGTCAGCTCAGCCAATGGGGTGATAGCACACGAAAACATGACATCACGAGTCTCAGACCGTCAGCTCAGCCAATGGGGTGAGAGCACACGAACACATGACATCACTAGCCTCAGACCGTCAGCACAGCCAATGGGGTGAGAGCACACGAACACATGACATCACTAGTCTCAGACCGTCAGCTCAGCCAATGGGGTGAGAGCACACAAACGCATGACATCACTAGCCTCAGACCGTCAGCTCAGCCAATGGGTTGAGAGCACACGAACACATGACATCACTAGCCTCAGACCGTCAGCTCAGCCAATGGGGTGAGAGCACACAAACACATGACATCACTAGCCTCAGACCATCAGCTCAGCCAATGGGGTGAGAGCACACAAACACATGACATCACTAGCCTCAGACCATCAGCTCAGCCAATGGGGTGATAGCACACGAACACATGACATCACAAGTCTTAGACCGTCAGCTCAGCCAATGGGGTGAGAGCACACGAACATATGACATCACTAGCCTCAGACCGTCAGCTCAGCCAATGGGGTGAGAGCACACGAACCAAAACCAAAAGCCTTAAATATCTCAACAAAATCAAACAAGAGTTTTGAGCCTGGCTTGATCCGATGTTCAGATTTCTGTTCTGGGAATGTATGCAAATGAGTGCATATTTAAATAGACAGTGGCTCATTTGCATATTTAAACGTGTAATACAAAACCATAGTCTTAATGAACTTTGATTAATCAGCTGAGGACATTGATTAGTTAATTCTTTGTCAGGTGTATATCAGTGTTCAGCGACTCTAGAGGAGAAAAGCAGCCGTTGTTAGAGAGAAACTCCCGCTGGTAATTAGCAGTGGGCCGAGAGTAATTTAAACGCCGTCAGTTTTTGCCCTTTGCGATGAAAGCCGGCTTCATGTTTTATCGTTATTTATTGTGACTTCAGATTAGAATAAAGCTCTGAGTTTGAGTCGTCGTGGTCAGCTGAAGTCGAGTCCTCCTCCAGTGTTTCTCGTCACTCGCCTCATGCTGTTCTTTAATTGCTCCCAATTAGCGGAGCGCGCGCGATCACCGGACGCCGCTTCTGTTCTCCGCGGTGACACTCGTTTACAGGAAAACAAAAGTGCGCGTGCTCCGGTGACCTTCAGCCCAGCGCTCTTCCTCCTCCAATTATCTCCTTTAAGAAGTTCCACATGTGTTCGGCGAGGTCGAGCGAGGACTTCAGCTCATTAGCGGAGTGTGTGTGTGTGTGTGTGTATCTTCATCCGCAGGATCTGGAGAAGCTTCAGTGCGTTTAATAGTGCAACTAAAGAACGCTACAGTCCGACTCTTGATTGATGCTTATTAAGAAATGATGTCATTTTGTAATTGTAAATGTATTTTTCAGTTTATGTAGTTAAACAGACCCGACTCAGGTTTAATAAACAACCAATAATAATAATTAATGTCATTATTTAATATTTATTTGAATATTTAAGAAGTTTATGTTATGTTCATAAATGCGCACAAATTTATTTAATGAATATATTTGAAAGTTTAAGTAGTTTAGATGATCTTTGATGACTTTAAAGGGATAGTTGACTTTGAAATTAATTTTTGATATGTTTTATCTTACCTCAAGGCCATCCGAGATGTAGGTGTCTTTGTTTCCACAGTATTTTCAATTTTGACATTTTTCAGTCAAACCGTTGTTGTCTATCAGTCATACACTGGAGGCTAAGGGGGTCCACCAAAGAGAAGTCCAAATTAAACATGATTTAATGACTCGTACATGTAAGTACACACTGATGGCCTAAGACACGAAACGAGCGGTTTGTGTGAGAAAACCAACAGTGTTTATATCGTTTTTACCTCGTGTAATCATAGCCATGACAAAATGATGTCACGGCACGGGCGCTTCGGTCTGGAAGTGATCGCTCGCGCGCCGACGTCACTCTTTGTTTATACAGAGATTTTGTAAGTTTTACCTTTCACTAAACATATTTAGATATACGGGAAACCGCAATGGAAGAGGATTTCGGTATATCTAAATATATTTAGTAAAAGGTAAAACTTCCGAAATCTCCGTGTAAATATTGAGTGACGTCACACGCAAGCGATCACTTCCGGCGTAACATTGAACTGATTCAGTTCGGTTCAGTTCAACTGATTCAGATCACTGTGATTACACGAGGTAAAACGATATAAATACTGTTGGTTTTCTCACACAAACCGCTCGTTTCGTGTCTTAGGCCATCAGTGTGTACTTACATTTACGAGTCATTAAATCATGTTTAATTTGGACTTCTCTGTGCTGCTCTTTGGTGGACCCCCTTAGCCTCCAGTGTATGACTGACAGACGACAACGGTTTGACTTGAAAATACTGTGGAAACAAAGACACCTACATCTCGGATGGCCTTGAGGGAAGATAAAACATATCAAAAATTAATTTCAAAGTGAACTATCCCTTTAAACAGACACATTGATCATGTTAGTTCGTCAATGTTCAAGTGTTACTGATTATCCTTATTAATAAACCCCACAGAAGTGATCATATAAACGTTCCTCTGCAAATAGAAGCATTTAGAGCAGGTGTTGTGTTTTCCGTGAGCGCGGAAACGTTGCCCTGAATGTGTGTGTGTGTGTGTGTGTCTCGACACTTCTCACCGCGACGCTGATAAACACTGAAAGGCCACGAGAAGTGATTTCCCAGAGACTCAGGAGTGAAGCTTGTTTTCTCTAATAACCTCTTCTGAACACCTTTACCTGACCTTACTGGAGACCAGCCACACACACACACTGACCAGTGAATGATATAATGTCGAGCTCGTCTCCTTCTCCTGCACACACACACACACACTCTCAGACTCAGCGAATGATATATTGTGGAGCTCGTCTCCTTCTCCTGCGCTGAAATAAAGAATCGTCTTTTCATTAGAGTCAATTAGCATATAAAAAAGAGCGATGGCTGATAATTCTAATTTCCAATTAGTCTGGAGTGTTAATAATGCATCCGTGAGCATCTAATGTCTGCACTCGCGCCGCTGCGTGCGCTCGCATTCATCACACACTCCACACAGATCACACACTCCGGCTCAGAGTATTAATACATGAACATTAAAACTCTAATCAATAAAAGCTGTACTGTATGGCCAAATATTGGTGTAAAAGCGCAGTGTGTGTGTCCGGCGACGGCTTGATCTGGATGTTGATCTCAGTCTGATCTCTCTCATGATGTGATCAGATTCAGTCATCACAGATTCTCCAGATATTTGTGCTGGAAACACGAGAAAAGCATCGAGTAAGAGCAGAAATCTTTCAGTGGTAAACATCATGATTATTTTATACGGCAGATGTTCACTGTCTGCCTTTAATATCGCTAAATCTTCTCCAGAGAAGCTGTTCTTGATTCTCAGGGTAAACATATAAACGCCTAATAAACAAGACCGGCTTACTCTGAGGAGCCCGATCATCATCACGCTTGTTTTTAGACAATAATTCTCGAATTAAGTTCATTTGTTTGTCGGTCGTTCTCTCGTTACGTGTCTCACAGCGGGAAAAGCTCTTTCACAACGCAGCACAAAAATGAACTTCATTTAAGAAATATTCCCTGAGCTCATGCAGTTCTGCTTCTGAAGTAAATTGATCTTGTTTTAATGACTTTTATGTGTTTTTAGAGGAAAACGAGAGAAATATATTATGAGGATATAATAAACACTAACATCAAGATTATCCATGAAGCCGTGTGAAAATAGAGAAAAAAATTTTTGTCTTGTCAAGAACACAGCGTAAAACCAGCCGTAATTGTGAAGAAAGTGCTCTGGATGTGTTTGAGTGGATCATCATGTTCATTTTCACTAATCTAATGTCTCTCTCTCTCTCTCTCTCTCTCTCTCTCAGGAAACTAAGATCGATTGTGTTCGTGTGGCCACTAAAGGTGGGTCTGTGTGAGAGTAATCGAGTGACTGATTGAAACATGTTCCCTAAATGATTCCAGCATGCCTGCGGGAATGAATGGAAAACTAGCTGAGCGTTCACGGTGCACACACACACACACTCATGCACACACTTACACACACAGAAAATGATTGACAGTGTGTTCTGTCGTAAACTGCACATTTTGTAAATAAATTCTGAATGCCTCGATTGCGACTGTACCCTCGGTTCCCTGAAGAGAGAAGGAGACGCTGCGCCGTTTGATGCTGTGTGAAATCAGCCAATGGTGTGGCGGAACACCCGAGGCGGGGGACGTCACGAACCAGGACGCTATAAAGCGCCTCTATGTAACGGAGGCGTTTCCTTTCAATGGAACTCGATTGACGCTGAAGGAACGTCTATATCAACGCCACCTTAGCGAGAGGTGTCTATCCAGTGTGAAATGATAAGAGCGACGCGAGGACGAGGGCACCTGCGACCCGCCGTAGAGTCAGGGTCAAAGAGTCGAGCCTTACGAATGTGCGGTGAGGGCCAGTCTGCCGCATCACAGACAGCTCACTACACTGGGGCGTTAGGACCCACACACACCCCAGGTGAGCGCCCCCTGCTGGCCTCACTCAGTCCCCTTCCAGCAGCGACCTGGTTTTCTCAGGAGTCTCCCACCCAGGTACTAACCAGACTCAACTCTGGTGAGCAGGGACGTGCACAGGAATTTTGAGGGGCAGTTGCTCTGACCTGAAAAAAGGGCACCCCCCCCCTCCCACCCCCTTCCCCCTCACAGGCTATATGAAGGAATATATTCAGTTGAATTTGTCCCCTTCCAAATTGCCTTATCTGGCCGTGTTTATGTCCACACGCAATGCCTCATCTTATGTTATATTATGGTCTTATAATTATTTATAAAGATTGCAAAATGTCAGAGTGGAGACAAATGAGCAAAAGAGTTCCTCATATTGTTGTTTATTGTTTTTTAAAATTGTTATTTATGTATTTATTTATTTGAAAAGAAATAATCTGGATTAAATGGAAAAAATAAAAAACGCTTAGATTTTGGTAAAAAAAATACAATTCTTTTTTGCCAATCCTGACCTCCCCCTGCATGGGGCCCTAAGCAAAATTCTGCTAAGGGGCCCTCTACCTGATCTGTGATGCCGTGAGCCATGTAAACCATTTGCCATTGCCACTCAATACCGCCCAATACAATCCTACCTCCTTTAAACAAAACAGTCAAAGAATAAGTACAACAATATAGAACAGAATGAGGTTCGAACAAACAATATTTACTGAATAAAGCATTTTTATAGAATGTTAAGTGAATATTAACATAAACATAAACAAGAAGAAAATAATAAAGTACAACCCTGAACTTTGGCTTTTGGGATTAACTTTGGTTCTCTCTACAGCCTGGGTATTTTCGGAATCAGTAGCCTATGATTTTTATTTTATTTTTATGCATGTTGAAGCAAATCTTGATTTATCGTTATTTACGGAGGGATTTGCATTCATATTGACCAGAATGTCCATCTAATCATCATTTTAAATTCAATATACCCTATAAATCAATAGTCAATCAATGTCAAATTGCCAATACATTGGTTTATCTTGCATAATTAGTGCAGTTGTTTAGAGTTTTTAACTACACTGAGACTAGATAATTAGTGTCTTTATAATGTGTACTTCGATTGGGAGTGCCATCATTCACGTATTGTACGGTACTTCTCTGGTCTCCACATTTCTGCTTGAAAAATGCGAGTTTCATTTCGTGCACGCGCATATGAACGCAACACACGCGACGCGGTTATGTTTTCCGAGCTGCAGTAAACAAACACTGTTGTTGCACTTTGTCGTTCATCAAAAACAAAACGTAATAAATAATGGTATTTTACTCTCACTTTTGTCAGGCAAAAAGTGATGCAAGAGATGCACTGCCAGCCCAGACAAACCATCAAACTTTGCTGACACTAGAGAGGACAGAACACAAGTTTACCTGACTGCTGTTCCCGCAATTCACTCTCATGTTTTTCTTCTTCCTCTTTTCGTGACGAGAAGGATAGTTTCGCTTCATTTTGTCATGGACTTCTTACACATTAATTAGCGCGCGACACGAGATGGAGGCGCGGCCTGAGTAATTTGCGGTGCCTTACCGCACCGGTCGCGTGCAGTGTCTAGATGGTCTCGTGGAAACAGTTTGACTTTCACTTTTTTTTTTTTTTTGGAAGTAAATGAGGCTTTGCGATTTTTATATTATTTTTTGTCTAGGCCTACGTGAAATTCTACATCTATTTTTTTTTCCTCGGAAGGGCAACCTGTCGAGAAGGGCATATGGGCAGTTGCCCGGGCAACCTGAGCAACCCCCCTGTGCACGTCCCTGCTGGTGAGCTTCAGTGGGCAACACTGAACGCTCTTGCAGCAACGCTCTCGCTGCTCAAACTCTCGCTGCTAACGCTCTCGCTGCTAACACACTCGCTGCTAACGCTCTCGCTGCTAAATCTCTCGCTGCTTACGCTCTCGCTGCTAACGCTCTCGCTGCTAACGCTCTCGCTGCTAACGCTCTCACTGCTAAAGCTCTCGCTGCTAAAGCTCTCGCTGCTAACGCTCTCGCTGCTAACGCTCTCGCTGCTAACGCTCTCGCTGCTAACGCTCTCACTGCTAACGCTCTCGCTGCTAACGCTCTCGCTGCTCAAACGCTCTCACTGCTAACGCTCTCGCTGCTAACACTCTCACTGCTAACACTCTCGCTGCTAACACTCTCACTGCTAACACTCTCGCTGCTAACGCTCTCGCTGCTAATGCTCTCGCTGCTAACGCTCTCGCTGCTAACACTCTCGCTGCTAATGCTCTTGCTGCTAACACTCTCACTGCTAACGCTCTCGCTGCTAACACTCTCACTGCTAACACTCTCGCTGCTCAAACGCTCTCACTGCTAACACTCTCACTGCTAACACTCTCACTGCTAACACTCTCGCTGCTAACGCTCTCGCTGCTAACGCTCTCGCTGCTAATGCTCTCGCTGCTAACGCTCTCGCTGCTAACACTCTCGCTGCTAATGCTCTTGCTGCTAACACTCTCACTGCTAACGCTCTCGCTGCTAACGCTCTCGCTGCTAACGCTCTCGCTGCTCAAATGCTCTCGCTACTCAAACGCTCTCACTGCTAACGCTCTCGCGGCTAACACACTCGCTGCTAACACTCTCGCCACAACCTCAACCGGCTCCTCCAACGCACGAGTCCTCAGCATCTCTGGCGTCGACACTGATAACGTCTCCCTCGAGCGCTGACTCCTCACCCAAACAAGATACATAAAGAATGTGTGTGTCCCCACCCAGGGATAGTTTCACAATGAGCGCTACTTCAGGCTGTTACAAGCTAGCGCTGCCGCGGCTTTATAGTTCCCTGGTTCGTGAAGTCACCCACCTCCGCCGTTCACATGTGCTTAGCGACGTCATCGCTCGGAGTCGACCTTGAAAGGGAACTCGTGCTCATCGACACATTGAGATGTTTTAGATGAGGTTTCAATCCTTGAACCTGCGATTGTGTGAGAAGGACGAGTGTAGAAACACTGTTAAACACTGTCAATCATCAATCACACACACACACACTTATTAAACGAGTCTTGTTTTCCAGCAAAAACATCAAAACGTTCTTAAATCAAGATATTAAGTCTTGTTTAATGAAACATCTATCAAAATAAAGTGAGTTTGTGCTTAAAACAAGAACAGAAATCTGTCAGTGGAGTCGGAACAATAATCTTGTTTTCTTAAGTTGATTGTTCTGTCTCCGCTGGTTACCGAATGTCTTGTCTTGATTTTTTGAGGAACACGTCCACACGCACATGCAATAATTCACTGACCTTCAGTATCAAGCTATTAATTCTCACTGAGCATGTGACGAAAACTTTCTGTCTTTCTCGAGCGCCCTCGCGAGCCGCCGCTCGGACTGAAGCTTGGCGATCACAGTCGCTCACTGTAGATCAGTCGCTACGCTAACAATACCATGCTTCTGATGTTAGCGAAGGATTGATCATGTGATTGTCTGTGAAGCGGCCGCTCGCGAGGGTTTGTCTCTCTGCATTAATAACCTGTAGATGAAGGAATGCCTCTCTCTCCCTCTCTCTCTCCCTCTCTCTCTCTCTCTCTCCCTCTCTGCATGTTGGCTGGATCTCTTGTCTTCTTCTAGCTGCCATTATTGTGACACAGCTCACCACACCATATGTGCGAATCGCACCCGCTGCCGGCGACAGCCAACTAACAGGTCAGAACTCCCACCGTCCACATCAGTGTGTGTGTGTGTGTGTGTGTGTCCTGGTAAACCCTACATATGGGGACACAATGTTTTCAAAAATATGCCAATATCTAAAACCCTTGTCCTTGTGGGGACATTTGATGGTCCCTATGAGAAAAACAGCCTATAAATCATTTCTCAAGTTCAAAAAATCTAATCTTAAGTTTAAGTTTATAAGCTTTGTGTGATGGGTGGGTTTAGGGTGTGTGTGTGTGTAAACAGGTGGGTTTATGGTTAGTGTGTGTGTGTGTGTGTGTCGGATAGGTTTAGGGTTAGTGTGTGTGTGTGACGGGTAGGTTTATGGTTAGTGTGTGTCAGGGGTGGGAGATCGGTTTAGGGTTAGAGTGTGTGTGTGTGTGTGTGTGTCTGATGGGTATGTTTTGGCTATGGAGAGTCCCCACAAAGATAGTGAAGCAGACATATGTGTAGGGGTGTGTTTGAGTGCATGCGTGCGTGATTGTTTAACCAGTCCAGTTTCTGCTTTGTGTGTGTGCTCATGCCCAGATCATACTTCATTCCAAAAGTAAAAAAAAATAATAATAATATATATATATACTACAAATACAAATAAAATATGTCGCACTGCCCTAAATGTATGCAGATTTGAATTAATAAATCCTGATTTTGTAGTAATGAGAATCAACTTTGAGAAATCTCTAAACTACAGCGTCTGCATTACAGTCATGAGTTTAATTGTCTGAAAATAACGTCATTTAAAATCTATATTATTCTTCAATCACTATTCCTAATATAATGTTCTTGTGACAAATATAATTCTTTCATTTTTTTATTTCTTTTTTTTTGAGTAAAATATGAGTTAGAAATGTTTTTTTGTTGTTGTTGAATAAAGTCTGTGCAAGTTTTCCCTTGCTGGTTTGTAGTGCTGTCTGGTGTGTGTGTGTGACCCACGGCTGCATGTTTAGGTGTGTGTGTGTGTGTCGATGGCTTTCAGCTGTGAATGGATGCAGGTTGAAAAGGTAATTGAGGATTTTCAGGGTTACGTTCGTCTGATGAGCCTCGTTTGATCCTGCTGTTTTGCTTCCCGCAAAAGGTCACTTTCCATTAGCCCAATCTGCGCGCTGAATACACACATTTACTGCGGGGAAAAAACGCCGGAGCAGGAGTCACTAAATTAGCTGCTTTTTATTCAGCGCTGATGTCCGCTGAAGGAATCGATGTGACCCGGCAGACCCTGAACTAAAGAGCGCGGCGCATGACAAGCTCATCCGCTGGAAAGCACATTTCAATGTTCTCAGTCCGCCGCTGTCAGGCAGCGCGTAAATGCTAGCGGATGATGACATGCTAATCATAATTGTGAGATTGAGTCAAAATTATGAGATTAAACACTCAATTATGAGATAAAAGTTAATGAGAAAAACTTCAAAATTATAAAATACTGTCCAAATTATGAGATTAAATAGTAAATTATGAGACGAACATCAAAATGATAAAAAAAACTAAGTCATAATTATGATTGAAAGGCCATAATTCTGAGATAGTAAGTAATATTTATGGGACAAAAAGTCAAAATTATAATATAATAATAATCTCGAGACAAAGTTTGGAATTGACCGTCATAATTATGGCATAAAAAGACAGTGATTAAATATTAAGTCGTAATATGAGATACTAAGTCATAATTATGAGATTAAAAGTTGAAATTATAAGAGGAAAGTTCAAAATTGTGGCATTAAAATAAGATTTAAAATCTTGTAATCATGATTTATCAAAGCATGAATTCGGGCTTCTGTTGTCGATTTCTTGAGAATCGCCTACGGCGGAACAGGAACCCGAACACGGCAACCGTCCTGCGTCACCTTGGCAACGGCTGAGGGATGCTGTCGGGCCGTCGCCATGGCAACGGCTGAGGGATGCTGTCAGGCGTTGTTTTCCATTTAGAGCTGGGAATTGATATTTGTCCCATTACAGCGTCTGGAGTTCCAGTGATCTCTCCAGAGAAACGTCTCAGATCTTAAAGTCTTTCTCTAGGATATATAACCAGCACTAACCTGTTTTACTAACAACAGGCACATCCTCACATAGATCTACCTAGATTGTTCACATCCTGCTGCTGATTTTCTGTGCGTCACATGTTCGTTTGTCACCGTGACTATGTTTACATGCAACCCAATCATCCGCTAGTAATGGGACTGACGTCTCAATCGCACTGAGAAGCATAATGTAAAACACCTTAATCCATCCGACTGAGCTCGGTAAATCACTAAAATAGGTAATGATGTAGAAATAGCGTAATGATGTAGAAATAGCATAATGACATAAATGGCGTAATGATGTAGAAATAGCGTAATGACGCTGAAATAGCGCAATGATGTTGAAATAGCGTAATGACGTTGAAATAGCGTAATGAAATAGCATAATGACGTAGAAATAGCGTAATGATGTAGAAATAGCATAATCACATAAATAGCGTAATGATGTAGAAATAGCGTAATGACGCTGAAATAGCGCACTGATGTTGAAATAGCGTAATGAAATAGCATAATGATGTAGAAATAACGTAATGATGTAGAAATAACGCAATGATGTAGAAATAGTGTATTGACGTAGAAATAGCGTAATGATGTAGAAATAACGCAATGATGTAGAAATAGCGTAATTATGTTGAAATAGCGTAATGATGTTGAAATAGCGTAATGACGTTGAAATAGCGCAATGACGTAGAAATAGCGTAATGTAGAAATAGCGTAATTATGTAGAAATAGCGTAATGATGTAGAAATAGCGTAATGTAGAAATAGCGTAATTACGTAGAAATAGCGTAATGATTTACAAATAGCGTAATGAAAAAGCGTAATGATGCAGAAATAGCGTAATGAGGTATAAATAGCGTAATGACGTTGAAATAGTGTAATGATGTAGAAGTAGCATAATGTAGAAATAGCGTAATGATGCAGAAATAGCGTAATGATGTAGAAATAGCGTAATGTTGAAACAGCGTAATGATGTTAAAATAGGGTAATGATGTAGAAGTAGCGTAATTATGTAAAAATAGCGTAATGAAATAGCAATAGCATAATGACGTTGAAATAGCGTAATGACGTTGAAAGCGCAATGACAGAAATAGGGTAATGACTTAGAAATAGTGCAATTATGTGGAAATAGTGTAATTACGCTGAAATAGCGTAATGATGTAGAAATTGTGTAATGACGTAGCAATAGCGTAATGAAGTAGAAACCAGTGACTGGTTTGGTGTTGCAGGTGCTGCGACCCGTAAGCCTGACGCCGTGGAGCCAGAGAAACACACGGATCACACGGTGAAGATCGCAGGAGTCATCGCTGGAGTCCTGCTCTTCGTCATCATCTTCCTCGGTGTGGTGCTGGTCATGAAGAAACGGTAAGAGCTTCACTTACGCTCAGCTATATTACCCGTGATCTGATTAACATCAATGTTTAATTCCTTTAAAGCCGACGTGTGTCATTTACGCACCACTGCACGCCCACCAGCTGTCAGTCAAACCGATAGCCCCGCCCCCAAACTCATGTCATTGGATGAGGTGTTCATTCAAACTTACAGTGACTCTGAACATAAAAATACAAGAATGTATTTAAACGTGGGAAACAAATGACTAGTTTTTATCTGATATACAGATGACATGTTCCTAACCATCTTGAGCTGGTCTGAGCTGGTTTTTCCAGCAGGGAGCTGAAGATATATTTCATAATTATGAGATAAATAGTTACCATTATGAGGAAAAAAAGGATGGCCTTTAATATTAATAAATATAAATATAATAATATAATATTATTAATAATAATATTATAATAATATAATATTATAATATAATAATAATATAATATTATAAAATATATAACAATATAATAATAAATATAATTTAGTTTAATAAACTAAATCGAAATTGTGTAATAAATCTCAATATTTTGCAATAAAAAGTTATAACTATGAAATAAAAACTCTGAAATATATGAGATAAAAAAATCACAATTGATATACTAAGTCATAATTATAAAATAAAAGCCATAATTGGGAGAAACAAGTCAATATTATGACATACTAAGTAATAATTGAGATAAAAAGTCAAAATCATGAAAAAAGTCAAAATTATTACACAAACAGCCATAATTATTCAAGAAATTTGAAATTGTTTTACGAACCACTGCACTCCCACCAGCTGTCAGTCAAAGGGATAGCCCCGCCCCCAAACTCACGCTATTGGTTGAGGATGTTTCGACTCTGAAGGTGAAGATCAGGGAGTGAACACACACACTCAATGTTTCATGAGCCCTCGAACACATGAAAGTCAAATGCTTCTGTTTGCTTCTCGATCGCCCCTTTTGTCGGCTCAACACAGAATAATTGATTTGATCGCTCTGATAAGCACCATTACACGGTTTGTGGCACCAATACACGCCGGCTGATGAAATATTAATTTTTTCTCTCTGCTCTCAAACAAACGGCGCGCTTTAATGACCCGGCGACGGGAAACAGCACAAATATTTTCCAAGCTTATCTTGTGCAGAAAAGAAAAAAAGAATGAAAGAAAAGCCAAGATAAGAGAGAAAAATTAATGAAAGGCGTTTTTTTTCCCTCCCGAGTTTACACGAGATCCCGTCCTCAGCGGGAGTTCAGGATGTTCAGATCCAGGCCCGGTTCCGGAGGGTTGAGGTGTAAACTGAAGGCAGGGCGAGTAAATATGTTTTTAATGAGAGTCATTACGCTCGCAGAATAAGGGTGTTTGTCTCTATTGATTTTGCTGTTGAGCCTCGAAATGGCCAAACATTTGCCGAAGGATTCTCCGTCCTGCTGACGGGCCGCTTTACCTCGGATCGCCCGTTTCGGCGTAATGATCTTGGCACGGCATGATAAATCTCAGTGTAATTTGATGGGATCCATATCCACTGACATCAGTAATTGAGTCAGGCCTGAACTCACTGTTAACAGAGACAACTATACACTATGAGTGCTAGAGCTCTCTCTCTCTCTCTCTCTCTCTCTCTCTCTCTCTTTATAAGAAAGTTTGCAGGTAAATATTGCATTAAACAGACGTGCATGTTGCTTTCGAAACGAGCAGATCGATTGTTTTCTCAAGATGCATTATGCAAATGATGCAAATGAACATTTGTTACAGTATGTAGTTAATATAAATACTGCTGTCTATGTTAGTTCACAGTGCATTGACTAATGTTAACAAATACAACCTTTGATTTTAATAATGTATTAGTAAATGTTGAAATTAATATTAACTTTGTTTTATAAATATGTAAGTAAGTGCTTCTTTGAAAGATTTACACAGGAATTTCGCAGAAACAGCCTCGTTATCGTTGACTTCTAATTAAAAAGAACTGTGGTTTTCTTAGAGACGCTCCTAACGATGCATTAACAGTTGCCCCGCCCACACCCTAGGCTCCGCCCACAGCCCCGCCTCTCTCACACACAGGCACTCGTCACTTTTGTCACCATATCAGGTTTTGCTCATTTTTCTATATTTTCAGACATTAATATTTTTACTTTTTCTTTCCTTCCATTTCCATCCCCCCACCCCTCCACCCACTCGGCAGAAGATCCTATCACTCCTACACTTACTACCTGTAAGTAACCACTTTGTGAAACTAGTTTCAGTGCTTTCTCTTCCACGCCTCGCTTGATATTCCATGCATGATTCCAACCCAGTGACTTCCCTCCTCTCTTCAAACCGAGCCTGAGATCCGGGTTCATCCCGAGCTGTTCCTGACGGATGATCAATGATGATCCGGCCCACAGTTCTGCCATTTTGAATCATTGAGTGCTGTGGTTTGAAGGGAGGATCTGATCACTCACTGATTCCCTGAGTCCCTTAGAGAAACATCATCACGAGTAGCAGGAGCCCAGTTTTCCCCGTTCTTCCAGTTGCTTTCAGAGGGAAAGGGAAATCTGGGTTTCTTCCATCGGAATGAACCGACGCACGATGACTTTCTGTTCATTTCCCTCCATGTTTGATCAGTTTCGTTCGTTTTTGCATGAGTGTTGAGCGCATGTTAGTCATCATCATGTGTTTTACACACACACACACACACACACGCACACGCATACTCTCACGCACTCACACACAAACACACACACGCACGCACACAATCATGCACACACACATACGCACACTCACACACATACACAAAACACATTTTACAATCAGAACATTTAACAGGCAGAATAACACAATCGATCTGGTGTTTTAATCTCGATCTGATGAAGGACATGTACAGTTTTGACTGAAGTGAACGCATATCTCGAGGCTGTCTGTACGTGTATTTCATACAGAGTTTATGAGTTTATGTTTAGCATTATTTGGCGATGAAACGTGGAATATTTGCATCACTTACTGATAACACTTTACAATAGTTAACATTAACTAACAATGAGCAATTTGTTTGTTGCAGTTTTTATTCATCTTGATATTAACTGTTCATAGTTAGTTCAGGTCCATATTAACAGTTGTATTAACATATAAACTGTAGTGTATTAATAATTCATCACTAGTTCTTGCCTGAACCGTGTTTCTGAAGAACAGAAGAGCATCAGTGCAGGAGAACTCAGCTCCAATATGTGCCCTTCTTTTTTTGGCAAACTATCGAACTATCTCTCAGTCAAAATGATTCGCAGGATTAAAGCAGGATGCAAGTCTTTGTTAAACTCCAGAGTGAGGCTTCGTTAAACTCCAGCGCGAGGTTTTGTCAAACTCCGGCGCGAGACTTCGTTAAACTCAAGCGGAAGTCTTCGTTAAACTCAAGCGCGAGGCTTCATCAAACTCCAGCGGAAGTCTTCGTTAAACTCCAGCGCGAGGCTTCGTTAAACTCAAGAGCAAAGCTTCGTTAAACTCAAGCGCGAGGCTTCGTTAAACTCAAGCGCGAGGCTTCGTTAAACTCAAGCGTGAGGCTTCGTTAAACTCCAGCGGAAGTCTTCGTTAAACTCCAGCGCGAGGCTTCGTTAAACTCAAGAGCAAAGCTTCGTTAAACTCAAGCGCGAGGCTTCGTTAAACTCAAGCGCGAGGCTTCGTTAAACTCAAGCGCGAGGCTTCGTTAAACTCCAGCGCGAGGCTTCGTTAAACTCAAGCGCGAGGCTTCGTTAAACTCCAGCGTGAGGCTTCGTTAAACTCCAGCGGAAGTCTTCGTTAAACTCCAGCGCGAGGCATCGTTAAACTCCAGCGTGAGGCTTCGTTAAACTCGAGAGCAAAGCTTCGTTAAACTCAAGCGCGAGGCTTCGTTAAACTCAAGCGCGAGGCTTCGTTAAACTCCAGCGCGAGGCTTCGTTAAACTCAAGAGCAAAGCTTCGTTAAACTCAAGCGCGAGGCTTCGTTAAACTCAAGCGCGAGGCTTCGTTAAACTCAAGCGTGAGGCTTCGTTAAACTCAAGCGCGAGGCTTCGTTAAACTCCAGAGTGAGGCTTCGTTAAACTCAAGCGTGAGGCTTCGTTAAACTCAAGCGCGAGGCTTTGTTAAACTCAAGCGCGAGGCTTCGTTAAACTCCAGCGTGAGGCTTCGTTAAACTCAAGCGCGAGGCTTCGTTAAACTCCAGCGCGAGGCTTCGTTAAACTCAAGCGCCAGGCTTCGTTAAACTCCAGCGTGAGGCTTCGTTAAACTCAAGCGTGAGGCTTCGCTAAACTCAAGCGCGAGGCTTCGTTAAACTCCAGCATGAGGCTTCGTTAAACTCAAGCCCGAGGCTTCGTTAAACTCCAGAGTGAGGCTTCGTTAAACTCAAGCCTGAGGCTTCGTTAAACTCAAGCGCGAGGCTTTGTTAAACTCAAGCGCGAGGCTTCGTTAAACTCCAACGTGAGGCTTCGTTAAACTCAAGCGCGAGGCTTCGTTAAACTCAAGCGCGAGGCCTCGTTAAACTCAAGCGTGAGGCTTCGTTAAACTCAAGCGTGAGGCTTCGTTAAACTCAAGCGCGAGGCTTCGTTAAACTCCAGCGCGAGGCTTCGTTAAACTCAAGCGCGAGGCTTCGTTAAACTCCAGCGCGAGGCTTCGTTAAACTCCAGCGCGAGGCTTCGTTAAACTCCAGCGCGAGGCTTCGTTAAACTCCAGAGCGAGGCTTCGTTAAACTCCAGCGCGAGGCTTCGTTAAACTCCAGCGCGAGGCTTCGTTAAACTCCAGCGCGAGGCTTCGTTAAACTCAAGCGCGAGGCTTCGTTAAACTCCAGCGCGAGGCTTCGTTAAACTCAAGCGCGAGGCTTCGTTAAACTCAAGCGCGAGGCTTCGTTAAACTCCAGAGCGAGGCTTCGTTAAACTCCAGCGCGAGGCTTCGTTAAACTCCAGCGCGAGGCTTCGTTAAACTCCAGCGCGAGGCTTCGTTAAACTCAAGCGCGAGGCCTCGTTAAACTCCAGCGCGAGGCTTCGTTAAACTCAAGCGCGAGGCCTCGTTAAACTCAAGCGTGAGGCTTCGTTAAACTCAAGCGTGAGGCTTCGTTAAACTCAAGCGCGAGGCCTCGTTAAACTCAAGCGTGAGGCTTCGTTAAACTCCAGCGTGAGGCTTCGTTAAACTCCAGCGCGAGGCTTCGTTAAACTCCAGAGCGAGGCTTCGTTAAACTCCAGCGCGAGGCTTCGTTAAACTCCAGCACGAGGCTTCGTTAAACTCCAGCGCGAGGCTTCGTTAAACTCAAGCGCGAGGCTTCGTTAAACTCAAGCGTGAGGCTTCGTTAAACTCAAGCGTGAGGCTTCGTTAAACTCAAGCGCGAGGCTTCGTTAAACTCCAGCGCGAGGCTTCGTTAAACTCCAGCGCGAGGCTTCGTTAAACTCCAGCGCGAGGCTTCGTTAAACTCCAGCGCGAGGCTTCGTTAAACTCCAGAGCGAGGCTTCGTTAAACTCCAGCGCGAGGCTTCGTTAAACTCCAGCGCGAGGCTTCGTTAAACTCCAGCGCGAGGCTTCGTTAAACTCAAGCGCGAGGCTTCGTTAAACTCCAGAGTGAGGCTTCGTTAAACTCCAGAGTGAGGCTTCGTTAAACTCAAGCGTGAGGCTTCGTTAAACTCCAGCGCGAGGCTTCGTTAAACTCAAGCGCGAGGCTTCGTTAAACTCAAGCGTGAGGCTTCGTTAAACTCCAGAGTGAGGCTTCGTTAAACTCCAGAGCGAGGCTTCGTTAAACTCCAGCGCGAGGCTTCGTTAAACTCAAGCGTGAGGCTTCGTTAAACTCCAGAGTGAGGCTTCGTTAAACTCCAGAGTGAGGCTTCGTTAAACTCCAGAGCGAGGCTTCGTTAAACTCCAGAGCGAGGCTTCGTTAAACTCAAGCGTGAGGCTTCGTTAAACTCCAGAGTGAGGCTTCGTTAAACTCAAGCGTGAGGCTTCGTTAAACTCCAGAGTGAGGCTTCGTTAAACTCCAGAGTGAGGCTTCGTTAAACTCCAGAGCGAGGCTTCGTTAAACTCCAGCGCGAGGCATCGTTAAACTCAAGCGTGAGGCTTCGTTAAACTCCAGAGTGAGGCTTCGTTAAACTCAAGCGTGAGGCTTCGTTAAACTCCAGCGCGAGGCTTCGTTAAACTCAAGCGCGAGGCATCGTTAAACTCAAGCGTGAGGCTTCGTTAAACTCCAGAGTGAGGCTTCGTTAAACTCCAGAGCGAGGCTTCGTTAAACTCCAGCGCGAGGCTTCGTTAAACTCCAGCGCGAGGCATCGTTAAACTCAAGCGCGAGGCATCGTTAAACTCAAGCGTGAGGCTTCGTTAAACTCAAGCGCGAGGCTTCGTTAAACTCAAGCGTGAGGCTTCGTTAAACTCAAGCGTGAGGCTTCGTTAAACTCCAGCGCGAGGCTTCGTTAAACTCAAGCGTGAGGCTTCGTTAAACTCAAGCGTGAGGCTTCGTTAAACTCAAGCGTGAGGCTTCGTTAAACTCAAGCGTGAGGCTTCGTTAAACTCAAGCGTGAGGCTTCGTTAAACTCCAGCGCGAGGCTTCGTTAAACTCCAGCGCGAGGCTTCGTTAAACTCCAGCGCGAGGCTTCGTTAAACTCCAGCGCGAGGCTTCGTTAAACTCCAGCGCGAGGCTTCGTTAAACTCCAGCGCGAGGCTTCGTTAAACTCCAGCGCGAGGCTTCGTTAAACTCAAGCGCGAGGCTTCGTTAAACTCCAGCGTGAGGCTTCGTTAAACTCAAGCGCGAGGCCTCGTTAAACTCCAGCGCGAGGCTTCGTTAAACTCAAGCGTGAGGCTTCGTTAAACTCAAGCGCGAGGCCTCGTTAAACTCCAGAGTGAGGCTTCGTTAAACTCAAGCGCGAGGCTTCGTTAAACTCAAGCGCGAGGCCTCGTTAAACTCCAGCGTGAGGCTTCGTTAAACTCAAGCGCGAGGCCTCGTTAAACTCCAGAGTGAGGCTTCGTTAAACTCAAGCGCGAGGCTTCGTTAAACTCAAGCGCGAGGCCTCGTTAAACTCCAGCGCGAGGCTTCGTTAACCCTTCAGCGGCGGCTCACGCAGAACAGGAACACACAAGGAACAATCCTCACACCTTCACTCTAAATGCTAATGGCATCAGAAGAGCAAAGTTTGGAAACGAGTCTCCAACAGCAATCAGACTCCATAATTAAATTACAGTCTAATTAACGTCTATTAATGTGTGTGTGAAGCGCACCTGGGGATTAGAGCGCAAATCCTCATAAAGCCTCCCGGAGGAGATGAAGGCAGGAATCACACACTGTGCTCTGTGCAGAAGACAACCATGAAGCAGATTTATTAACATTAATGTTTAAATGCGTGTCAAACATCAGCGCTAGCCTCGTTTAATTCAGCTCACGGGGGGAGCCGAGAGGTCGAGCAGGGTCAGAGGTCGATCAAGGTCAGAGGTCAGCGCTACTGAAGGGAGTTTAGTGTTGGAGGTTGAGTCCAGTTTCTTCATTCTCCAATCCGCCTCTGTTTTCAGATCGCAATATTCAGAGAGCATATCCAGAATATAAGTGTCTAATATGGAGCCTCATTTTCATTCGTCATATAGTTTAATATAAATACACACTGAAATGCAGAATTTTTATATTTATTAAGTTTTACAAATATGTATATTATTAAATATGATGTATATTAAATACATTATTATTATTAAATATGTATTTAAATATTATATAATATTATATGTGTGTGTATTCACTGAAAAAAACACATTTCAATTAAATTGTACTGCTCTGTATGTGCATAGCCACAATAACTGTAATACGAACTATTTGTTATAATTGAATAATTCTAAATTATTATTAACTGTTATAAGTTATGTAATTTATAACTTTATTATCATTAATTAACTGAACCAGATTTCCAGAGTGTTTATTGGCTGATTTTCAAGTGTTGTTTTGTGGAGTTTGTGAATAGAAAGTCCACGTGAGAAACACAGTTGTTTTTCTGCCTCTATTTAAAGACACACACTGATATTTATTCCATTTGTAAGAGCTTTAAAATATTTATTTGCTGAACAGAGATGTTGGAGTGGAGGAAAGCGGCGGATGGTAGTTTAATGGACACAATGACACACACACTGCGTGAGTACTGTGCGCTCTGTGTTTATGATGAGTGATATCATAAGCAGTTAATATGACTCTCTCTGACAGACAGCAGATGTTTGCAGATTTCAGCTTCACCTGCACCCGTTTCATTAATCTGTCAACACATTATGTCTCAATATTTCTCGTCGTCATATAACCCTTCATGCCTGAAGAGCACATTCATAAACACATCACATCATATTACATATTACAAGCTTTCCCCCAAATTCAAATTGATGGAAAGGATCTGATTATTGAGTTCAACTTTAAAAGCGTGATGGAGCTGAAGTGACCAGTTCACTCGAGGTAAATTAAAAGTAATAATTAATAAGCATATAGAAATGGGGGCTGTATGAAGCCAGTGTGCATGGCCTCGGGGAATGTCAGTGGGAATGTGTGTTTGACCTCTGTATCTGTGGGAAGTGTGTTTGATGGCGCGCTGACAGCTCGTTTCAATACCCCTCTACAATCAGCAGTCATACATACTAATAGAAACCTCAGCATCAGCTGTCAATCAAAGTGCAGCTTCAGAAGAGTCATGTGTAAACTCTGGATAATACGATACATCATATACATCTATATCAGTATGCTGTAAAATAGTTTATCACACGTTCCTGAGTTCCTGATCTCAGTGGTGTTCTCCTATGCTACGATGATAGGGTGTAGTGTTGCTAAGGTTGTTCTGATGGTTGATAGAGTGTTCAGGGTGGTTGCTATGTGGTTGTTGAAAGGCTCTGGTAGTTGCTAGAGTGCTCAGGCTGCTTACTTGGGTGTTGCTAGCTATGTGGTTTAAAATGTTCTGGTTTAGCTTAGCTTAGTTTAGCTTAGCTTCGTTTAGTTTAGTTTATTGTCCTTTCAGAAATTCTTCTTGTGTCTGCGGCACCCTTCAGTCATCACCAACCCTTGTTTGGTTGTTGCTAGGGTGTTGCTATGTGGTTGCAAAAGTGGTCTGGTGTTTGCTAAAGTGTTCAGGTGCTTGATTGGGTGTTTCTATGTGGTTGCTAAAATGTTCTGGTTGTTGCTAGGTTGTTGCTATGTGGTTGCTAGAGTGTTTGAGTGGTTGCTAGGGTGTTGCTGTTTGGCTGCTGAAATGTCCTGGTGGTTGCTAGAGTGTTCGGGTTGTTGCTAGGGTGCTGCTATGTGGCTGCTGAAATATCTTGGTGGTTGCTAGGGTGATTGGGCGGTTGCTAGGGTTTGCTATGTGGCTGCTGAAATATCCTGGTGGTTGCTAGAGTGTTCGGGTGGTTGCTAGGGTGTTGCTATGTGGCTGCTGAAATATCTTGGTGGTTGCTAGAGTGTTTGGGTGGTTGCTAGGGTGTTGCTATGTGGATGCTGAAATATCTTGGTGGTTGCTAGAGTGTTCGGGTGATTGAAAAGTATCCTGCACCCTCAAATCTGTTTTGTTTATTGTGTTTGTTTGCATTCATGAATGTCGTACAAATATGCAATAGTGACCAGTGAAGATGTTGCCTTAGTAACACTAATAAACAGCATTACGGTCTCACAATCAAATGAAACATTTCCTACTCTACTTATTTCCCTTAACTTGTTGTTTTTAAGCCAGCATGTTTGTGTTGGTCTTTGCAAGCACACAGACAGAAGTGTCCTCATTCAGATCAGTGCAGTCACATCTGTAATATTCAGATTATACGTAATCAATCACAGATCATAGTCTCGAGTTATTACTGTGGTCTCACATTAGCGTTAGATTTAAATCCGTCGATGAGGAACGGAAAGGCTTTCCTCTGTTGTTCGGGACAGAGACTCGGGATGGTTCTCTGCGGGGGCTTTTATTTACGCTTCTCTCCTGCAGAAACTTGTGTCTAAAAGAGCCTTTTTTCCAGGGCTATCAGCGCAGACTCGCTCTATCTGCAGGGGTTCAGGTTAAACTTCAAATGGATGTGTTTACGCCTGGAAAAGTGGAGAGGAAAGAGAGAGAAAATGTCTCGGGTTATGTTTGAAAGAAATAAAACCAGAAAATAGAAATGGAAAGGTCTGAGGATTGAGTCTGCAGGGACAGTGACTAAAGTAGCCCAGCGGCGTTAGATATGCATGAGCGCTGAATCACCGAGAGTGTGTGTGTGTGTGTGTGTGTGTGAAGCGCAGCGGGAAGGTGCTTGTGTTCTCCGCCGTGTCCTTCCTTCTGTCCTACGATGACTGGAGGCCATTCCTGAAGAATAACACAGATTATCTGCTAAAACTTTCTTTTTAAACCGTCTCCATATAAAACTGAACTTCTGGAGTTCATGGACACGAATGTTGTTTAAAGACTGAAGAAACTTGGGGTAGATTTGCACAAATAAAAGAAATGGCAACATTGAATAATCGCCTGTTAACAAACATTCGTCACTTCAGTGAGTTGTTCCTGCATTAAATAAATTCATCTTTCGCTAACTTTGATTTTGTATTTGAAGAGTTTGGATGCAAAAGCCTCTAAGTGCCATTTGAAATTTTCTTCTAGAATGATCATTTTTGTCAAGCTTGTATATTTAAGTTCAGTGATTTCACTTAAATGGCAATGATAATTACCTACTAATTGTTATTTAAGTGAAATTACTGAACTTAAATATACAAGTTTGATAAAAATCATCATTAAAGAAGAACATTTCAAATGGCATTTAGAGGCTTTTGCATCCGAACTCTACATATGTACATTTCTGAAATACATAACAGATCAGTGTAAACTGTAATGTCGTGCACGCTCTGTAAAGCTGTGATGTGAAAAGCGCTATATGAATAATTGTGAATTGGATTGAATTAAACGTGAAATTTGAAGTAGATAAACAACATTAAGCAGCTTTTTTGGGTTATTTATTAATTGTAAATACGTTTCCTTGCTTTTCCCGCATGTGCTGCTACTTTCATTGATTGGGTTCTGGCTCTTTTGTTTTTGTCATTTATTGAATGACCTCGGTAACACAATTCCACATTTATTTCCCATTTTCTCTCGGTTCGCTCTTAGTTTTACTGCGAGAGTGATATTTGCAAGGAAATAGGCTGTTGCCGGTGTTCAATCCCTCTCGGTCCCAGATGCATAAGCGACAGAGACAGTCTGAACACGTCGGATGAGGAGGAATCGGCTTTTTCCATTCTGTCAGACTTCAGCGCCGAGGCGCCCGTGAAATAACCATGATGTGTCCTGACTCCATTGCTTTGTAATGGAAAATATGATGGATACAAACCACTCTGAGACCCAGAAGAGTTGTAGACAAGTGTCTGACAAAATATAGACACGATCCCACCAAAGACTGGCTGGCATGAGTTAGTGGGAAACCCATGAGTGATGAGTCTGTCAGCAGCCGAAATAGAAATCAGTGTGAAGCTGCGTTTGCATCGTAAACAGATTATCTGACACCTCGTACAGTCTCCCAAGTGTACATTCAATTCAATAAAGATGTATTTGTGTAGCACTATTCACAACACACATCTGTGATCTGTTATTAGCAGGGACTGTCTGAGTTATGCATTTCAGAAATGTACTATTAGCTAAAAATGTATTAATTCAATAATGTATGCAAAAAAATGTGTAATAGTTTAAGGCAGAAACAATGAGCTTACTGAAGTAATGAATACTGTATATCATAATCAGTGTGATTTATTAGTAGTGTTTAACTAACACACTAGTACTAGTGTTGATAGTTATGCGATAAAACCTCTAACACGAAAGATTCAGGGGGACTTTATACACAGTTAAAGGGATAATTCACTTTGAAATTAATTTTTGATGTGTTTTATCTTTCCTCAAGGGCATCCGAGATGTAGGTGTCTTTGTTTCCACAGTATTTTCAAGTCAAACCGTTGTTGTCTATCAGTCATACACTGGAGGCTAAGGGGGTCCACCAAAGAGCAGCACAGAGAAGTCCAAATTAAACATCATTTAATGACTCGTAAATGTAAGTACACATTGATGGCCTAAGACACGAAACGAGCGGTTTGTGTGAGAAAACCAACAGGATTTATATCGTTTTACCTCGTGTAATCACAGTGATCTGAATCAGTTGTTCAATGTCCAACTGAATGTTACGCCGGAAGTGATCGCTTGCGTGTGACGTCACTCAATATTTACACGGAGATTTCAGGAGTTTTACCTTTTACTAAACATATTTAGATATACCGAAATCGTCTTCCATTGCGGTTTCCCATATATCTAAATATGTTTAGTGAAAGTTAAAACTTCCGAAATCTCTGTATAAACAAAGAGTGACGTCGGCGCGCAAACGATCACTTCCAGACCGAAGCGCCCGTGCCGTCAGATCATTTTGTCATGGCTATAATTACACGAGGTAAAACGATATAAATACTGTTGGTTTTCTCACACAAACCGCTCGTTTCGTGTCTTAGGCCATCAGTGTGTACTTACATGTACGAGTCATTAAATCATGTTTAATTTGGACTTCTCTTTGGTTAATTTGGACTTCTCAACGGTTTGACTGAAAAATGTCAAAATTGAAAATACTGTGGAAACAAAGACACCTACATCTTGGATGGCCTTGAGTTAAGATAAAAAATATCAAAAATTATTTTCAAAGTGAACTATCCCTTTAAAGTCCCCTGCAGTCGATCATTTTATCCCTTATAACTCATCAAATCACCAAATGATTGAAACTTTTTTACCTTGAAAAAATGCCTTAAAATATCTTGAATGTAACTCGACACCCTTGCCTCGTTTAGTATGCAAATGAGCCCCGCCTCCACTCACTCCCTCACTCAGAGATCCACTGGTTGACACACATAAACAACATTAAACGCTGGATTCTCCCCACAGAGGGAGTTATTTGCTCTTCGATTTTTCAATTCTGCTCCACAAATCCTAGTATTGCTGTTTGTAATGTGATGTTAATGTTTGTGATATGAGTGTGTGGGACTGGTGTTCGCTGGAGAGGGTTAGCAGACGCGCTCTCAATAGGCCGTTTGAACACACTTTAGATGACAACATCCATTACGTTTGACTGGTGTGGCAGGCGATTAGAAGGAACCGCTGAAGTGATTAGCGTCCCGTTGGGCAGAGACGTCGAGCGGAACGCCATATGGAACGCCACTGAATAAACAAGATGGATCCGCAACGGGGAGCTTTGTTAGCGTGTTAGCATGGGGTCAAAGGTCAGCTGCCGATTGCATTTGCTCTCGCTGAGTTAAAAGCATCTCAGATTTCCCCCCAAAAACATGCATTTTTTTATGCGTATGTGCCGTTATGAATAGTTAAGAGAAGCGTCCTCTCATTGGATGAGGACACGCAGCCTCATGAAATTTTAAACTACAACAATTATCCAGTTTTCTCCTACTATTAAAATAAACAGATGCCAACGTTGTCGTTTATGGTGTCTAACGCACACACACACCTGTGTTTTAGTAGTAGTTTGTGTAGTTTAGCCTTTACATTCGGCATGAAAGGGAAGTTGCGCTGGTCTCTTCTCCTCTATTGTGTCGTATATCGAGTGAAACGCTTCAGGAGGGCGGGGCTTGATGATGTGGGCGGGGCTTGATTGTGTCTGTGGGGAATTGATTGGATGGGTTTTATTTATTTATTTATTTTTTATTTATTTTTTTTTATTTAGATGGAACAAGGCATATTAATGAACGTACAAGCATAGTTAAACGTAAATGCGCCGGATTTAGCACGCTAATTTCCATCTGTCGTCCCCAAACATAGACAAATACAAGCCAAAAAAAAACAAACACACAATATACATATCAACAAAACCCATATGAAGTTAAAAAAATAATAATAATCATAAAAGTTCCTATATCTTATAGAGAATGTATTGTAATACCCATTACAAAAATGCCTATACGTAGACATTCGAAAATGCTTATTATAAATCTACCTATCAAATTTAACCCTCATACTAAATGATTACATTTTTGATTTTTGTTCTTAAGCTGTTTCTTAATGAAACAAAATTAGGGCTATCTCTAATTTCCTTTGTCATACTATTCCAATGTGTGCAGCCTTTAATAGCAAGGACTTTTGTGGTTTGCTATTGGCTGATCTCCTGTGAGTGACGGGTTTTAGCCCCGCCCTCGCAACGCATTCTCATCCCAAGGCGTCATATATGACACTTTTGCAAAAGCGTAAACATACAGCGCACATGGCACCCTTTAGCGTCAAATGAGACGCTTCGGTTATGGTTAAGTTTAGGTATGGGGCTGGGTAATAAATATTGATTTCTCGATATTAATCGATTCTCATTTTAACGAACCGATATCAATTCTTAAATCTCAAGAATCGATTAGTCATCCTGTTTCATTTGAATGAACGGATCATTGTAGCGCGGCTGCGCGCATCCAAAACATCGCAATAATCTTTGTCCTTTGTTACTATTGATATGAAACAAAGTCTCAATTTTCAAATTACGTCCATTTTCTTTAGAAATTCAAAAACATAAATAGCGTTTTGTCGCTGTGGCGTGAGATCGCTCTGGAGAAGCAGCAGCGCTGATCTCTCTTCCGGCTTAATAATACCAGTCACAGCGCCAAATAAACATGAATGAGCATCTGAAAGTGTGTTAAAGATACAGTACAACTTATCCAAATCCAGATCATGTCACATTGATTCGCTCAATCAGCGTTTCAACCGTGGAAAGACGTCAGTTAAACAGCTTGTAATCAATGTATCGTCATATTTACCTCAGAAAACCCACATCAACTCGTTAGTCAGCTAGAAAAAATAACTCTAGAGAGGAGCATTCTGCTAAATATATAGGCTACACCATATCACATATGCATTATAATCTTAATGTTTTTCAATATTTAATGCATATTTGAATAAATCTGGCATTTTTTATGACAGCCATCATTTAAATGTTTATAGGCTATTTCATATAATCATATAATTATAAAAATAAAAGTGTAATAAAAGTAATAAAAAATAAAAGTGTTATTATAAATAAAAGTGTAATTTAAGTGTTTGTGTAGCTACAAAACTAATGAAGCCTATAGGCTACAAATAGACTCCCATAGTTTACATTAGATTCCCTTGAGAAAATTTGCCATTTATTGCAACTGATATCCAAAATAATCAATATTGAATCGAATCGAAATCGAATCGAATTGCAAGCTTGTAAATTGAAATCGAATCGAATTGTGAAATTTGTTTCCTTTTGTCACCTTCTGCCCAAATATATCTGCGTCTCATTTGACGTTAAAGGGTGCCATGTGCGCTGTATGTTTACGCTTTTGCAAAAGCGTCGTATATGACGCCTTGGGATGAGAACGGGCTGGCCCTCGGAAGAGATGACGACGTTATTGTGACTCTTCATCATCATCATCATCATCATCACTAGTATTGTTGTCGTTCAGGGAGTGTGAGCGTGTGTAACCCGAGTGTGTGTTCCGGAGTCATTAGTGTTTCACGAGTGTCTCTGAACACACTGATACGACAGCACAAGCGCGGGGTAATTGCTGCGCTTCTGTCATGTTCCAGGGCTTTCTGTACAGACTCTAATTTGTTTTTAAGTGTAGCGTGAGAACGTCAGCTCGAAGACAAATCTTTGCTGATACCGGCCTCTGAAATGTATGCCAATTTAGATGATGACAAGGCGCTGTAAATCTGAAGCGCTGTTTGCTCAGTCACACCAGAGATTCCTCTCCAGATCTCGGCACTTTGAAGTGTTATTAACTCACAAATCCCATTGTTGTAAATCAGATCGCAATAATTGGGGAAATAAATTAGCATACGGGAACGGCCTTATTAGCATGCACGCAGAGTAAAATATACGGCTTGCTTTGTGTTTTTGCACCGAGTTCATTTGAAGATTTATAGCATAAATCCTGAATATATTTGTGCGTAAAGCTTCCAGAAGAGGGTTTTCACACTGATCCCATCGACCCGCTGTGAGGAACATTTATTAATAAAAAGGACCTTTTTACACTATAAAGAACATTGGAAAAATTAACTGATATACATTTATTATTTATCATAATAAATGATGAATAAATGACTGACTATTACTGTACTTCATTTTATTTTTATTGTAAATTGTTTTAATTATTTACTGTATTTTATTTTTATTATTATGATTTATTTATATATTTTTTATTCTAAACTGTTTTAATTATTCTGATTTCTTTTGATTATTTTAATTTCTTCCATGTAAAGCACTTTGAATTGCCACTGTGTATGAAATGTGCTTTATAAATAAACTTGCCTGCTTATCAGAAAGAAATGAGGGCTGGGCAACGATTAATCGCATCCAATATAAAAGTTTGTGTTTACATTATATATGTGTGTGTTTATTTTGTGTATATATAAATACACACATGCATGTATACATTAAAGACAAATGTGTTATTTATATATAAAATATTAAATAGGTATATAAATGCATGTGTGTGTGTTTCTATATACAAAATAAATATACACAGTGCACACACATATTTTCATTAATTATGTCCCAGCACACACAAATATTTTCCTTTATGCAGAAAATGTTTGTGATTTTTTTTTTTTACTCCAAATGTTTTTATTGGTGTTAAATGACAATGCAAAATAACACATCATAAATGGTAGACAGTAAAATATTGTCCATTATTTATCCCTTACATGATCTCCCTACTCAATCCAATAGAGAAAAAATACAAATAAATTAAATAGAATAAAAAGAAATAAGTAAAATAAAAATATTATAATAATAAAAAATGTAATTAAAATAATATGAATTGAAAAATATTACATGTGTAATATAAAAATGACATTCTCCCTACAAAGATCCTTCAGATAAGTGAAAATTATGTACCAACGCCAGTTACAGGTGCACAGGGTAATGTTTGTGATTTTTACTTCAAGTAAAAAACTTCAAGACAGTTGTACATGTGGTCTGAGTAGCGATCAGCCATTATATATAAGAGTGTGTGTGTGTGTGTGTGTGTGTGTGCGTTCACTCAAAATCCCCTCTGGACTGATGGCGAGCATCCATCTTTTTTCCATTTGTAAAAGCTCAGATGGCCGTGACCTTCTGCAGATGAGCGGGCGAAGCGGAGAGCAGAGAAATGGCTTCACTTTCATTTATTTATGTTTAATGTGCGGCTGCGGGTTCGGCGCTCTGTTTTAGACCACTTAATGCTGGGCCCGATCCATCCGGTCTCCATTAAAGATGCGGTCCCCTCCGGCAGACCCCTGAGAGCCGCTGAAACGGGCCGAGAGCCCAACACTCGGGAGAGGTTCACACACTCACGGCCGTGTGCAGATGGCCTATTAAAGTTCCTATTAAACACATTTGTCAGGCTGTGTGTGTAGCGCTCGCGCGGCCAGGTGTGTTGATTATAGGCTCGAGGAGTTTGTGCCAGAGCCGGAAATCTGGCACTCGCTCGCCTTCATTTCCCTGTATGATTCAGGATATAATGAAAAAAAAAATTGCAATTTGTGTGTATATATATATATATATATTAGGGCTGTGCAAAAGTTAATTGCGATTATTCGCATCCAAAATAAAAGTCTGTGTTTACATAATATATTTGTGTGTACTGTATATAATTATTTTGTATATATAAATACCTATGCATGCATGTATATATTTAAGAATTATTTGCGCTTAAATTCTGTTTATATATATAAATACATAATCTATATTATATAAATATTTTCTATATGAATAACACATTTTCTTAAATATATACATGCATGTGTGTGTATTTATATATACAAAATAATTATATACAGCACACACAAATATACAGTATAATGTTAACACAGACTTTTATTTTAGATGCGATTAATCGCAATTAATTTTTTCACAGCCCTAATATATATATATATATATATATTAGGTTTACTATTAGCCACTCTGGCTAGAGGTTTTCACTGGCCACAGTTGTGACATCGATAACGTAGGGATATTTTTAATATTATCTCAGAATTTTGGCAGTCGATATATTAGGCTGCTGTCACTTTAAGACCTGATATAGTGTATTAAAGGAGTAGTTTACTTTTGAAAAAACTTTTGCTGATAATTTACGGCGAGATTGGTATCAAAGAGCACACACACCCCAGATAGCAAACTGACATCGAAACAACGTGGAAATATGACATCGAAACAACGTTGATCTGACATTGTTTTGCTCATCGAATTAACGTTGAACCAACGTCAGACGCGTCATTCTTTCAAAACTAACGGAAAATCAATTTGAAATCAACGCGTTGTTTCAACGTTATGAAAGCAAACCAATTTTCGATTTTCATTTAGCTTTGAAGAATGCCGCGTCTGACGTTGGTTCAACGTTAATTCGATGAGCAAAATCAACGTTGTTTCGATGTCACGAGAGACGTCGTTTCCACGTTGATTCAATGTCAGTTTGCTGTCTGGGACACACACAGGTTCCTAACTGAGGACGAAGACTTGGTGTTAGACAGTGTTCTAGATTATCACGTACTGTATATCTGTTACTTTAGCACTGTTAACACAATTACAAACTAAAGTTGCATCAGCCTCCTATGACTGAGTGTCATCATCACCAAACACACCACATCCAGCCTGCAGACTCCCTTAATTAATGCTGAAGAGTGTGTGTGTGTGTTTGAGCTGAAGAGAGAGTGTGTGTGTGTGTGTTTGAGCAGTCGAAGCTCAGGTCTGTCCCAGAAGTGCCGGCGCCTGAGGCAAACGCTCCCAGAGATGGTGTGTGTGTGTGTGTGTCGTGGGGAAGAGACAGTCAGTTCCAGTTCCCCGTGACAACAGCTCTCAGGAGTGTGCATTAGTGGGAACGAGACGTGTGTTTAAGGGCCATCCTGACGCGGTGTAATGGGGTCGCCATCTTGAGTGTCAGGATGAGGACGACCTGTTGATGAACCTGTTCTGACCAACACACTAATGCTAATAACTTTCTTATTCCACATATCTGATTAAAAGGCTGTGACTGATGAAATAAACGTAAGCCTTCTATGATAACACACATCGCAATGGAACGAAACTTGGTAAAGGTTTTGGCTCTTGCTGTGTGAACACAAAGAAGTGAACAGGTTGTCACTCTTGTGTTCCTCGCGGTCAGAGACGCCATATTGGAAATGAATGAGAGTTTCCTCTAGTGGAAGCCTGTGGAACTGCAGCCTGAATAAATGGATTAGAAATACTAGTGCATTTATTTTGGCTTTGCCATTATTCTAATTTATTGTGGAAAGACTTTTCCCGATTTGTTATTGAGAACATTGATAAGGAATTTTCTTTACGTTGGGAAAATGTTTTGTTTGGATTTATTAACGGGGAAAACTTGTTAATCTTCTTTCTTTGTTGACAAAATTTTATATACATAAATGTACATTTTCAGGTCAGATACCACTTTTCAATGTTTTACTTATTGAAATACAACACTACTTTGGGACTATCTTTGACTCTTGTAACAAGAAGGCTTTAAAAACTGTTGAAATATGCAAGTCTTTTAATCTTTTCCTTTGATTTTGTTTTTCTGATTAGTTATATACCCCTGTCTTGTAGTCTTTTTTTTGTTTTGTTTTTGTTTGTTTTTCTGTTTATTGGTTTGTTTTCTTTGAATATGTTTCAATAAAAAAAAACATATAAAAACATATTAAATATGAAACTAAACATTATGATACTAAAATATATTACATTCCTTTCATTGAAAAAAAAAATGGAGAAACCAGAGAAAGACTGAGTGCACTGTTTATTTAAATATTTTATAATTTTGATGTTTTTTTATTTCTATTCTTTCCAAGCGTTGTCAATATTGTCAATAAAGCCGTTGTTTGATCGGAGTGTCACTGATGTCGTTGAAGGAAACTGGCGAAGAAGCGTAAGGAGACGCTGAGCACCACGAGGCAGGAGATGACGGTGATGGTGAACTCCATGGACAAGAGCTACGCGGAGCAGGGCACCAGCTGCGACGAGGCCATCTCCTTCATGGACACACACAACCTCAACGCCAGACGTGAGTCACATGATCACAGCACTCCCGATCTGCCATCTTAGCACTCTAAAGACGTTCAAATGTCATCTTTCACTGAAAATCTCATTCACATTTCATTCAGATGTGAGACACCTGATGCGTACGATCCTGAATTACACATAAACGTGAATGAGGTTTCAGGAAGAGAGTGTGTTTGTGTTTGATTCTGCCCCGCCCACCTGCTGAACTCAGCCAATCAGAGCTCTTCTCTCTTTCCGCCAACTCTAGCGTCGTCAACTCTCTGGTTCAGGACGTCTTTATCCGTTTGACTTTTTAACAATTTTTGTTTTGTTTCAGTTTTTCTATTCTCTATTTGTCATTACATTTTAATTTGTAAAAAATCTGATTGAGCTTTATTAGAACACACAAGGAATTTGTTGTGGTTTTTATTCCAAAAAATGATGTCTGATCAATTTATTTATTTATATATTATTAGTATTATTATAATATATTTTTACCAAAAATTACTTTCCATTTTCATTCCATTTTCTCCCACACGGCCGAAGTCTCGAGGCTCTAAACGAGTCGATATCATGATTGGTTGAGATCTTAAAAGTATTAGTTCACTTTTGAAAAAACTTTTGCTGATAATTTCCTCACCCCCATGTTATCCAAGATGTCCATGTCTTTCTTTCTTCAGTCGAAAAGAAATTAAGGTTTTTGATGAAAACATTCCAGGATTTTTCTCCATATAATGGACTTCAATGGGGTCCAAACGGTTCAAGGTCCAAAACACAGTTTCAGATGCAGCTTCAAATGTCTTTAAACGACACCAGACGATGAATAAGGGTCTTATCATGTGAAACGATCGCTTATTTCAAAACTTAGTCCAAAAATGTAACTTTTCTAAGGACAAATGCTAGCCTTGCTCTATTCTGTGAGGCGCGTTTGTAACGTCACGTAATACGTAATTACGTTCAAAAGGTCACGGGCGACGTAGCCGGAAGTACAGAATCAAAATCGTCCGACATCGTTGTTTTACCTTTTAATTCCTTTTTTTGTAAACGGCGTTTGAGTTAGTTTGCACGCTCAACCTATGCGTTCAACTTGTAAACACTGACTCTGTACTTCCGTGACGTTTTGAACGTAATTACGTATTACGTGACGTTACAAACGCGCCTCACAGAATAGAGCAAGGCTAGCATTTGTCCTTAGAAAAGTTACATTTTTGGACTAAGTTTTGAAATGAGCGATCGTTTCGCATGATAAGACCCTTATTCATCGTCTGGTGTCGTTTAAAGCCCTTTGAACAGTTTGCACTGAAACTGTCTTTTGGACCTCGGACCGTTTGGACCCCATTGAAGTCCATTATATGGAGAAAATCCTGGAATGTTTTCATCAAAAACCTTAATTTCTTTTCGACTGAGGAAAGAAAGACGTGGACATCTTGGATGACATGGGGGTGAGTGAATTATCAGCTAAAGTTTTTTTCAAAAGTGAACTACTCCTTTAACGCCGGACTGTGGGCCGTGTTCAGTGAAGCCACGCCTCTTTGATCACATGACAGCATTGTTAAACACGGTGTGAAGTGGCCTCAAACAGCGATAAATAAATCAACACGGCTCTTATGCTCGCGCGTGACCTTATCCTGCGGTGTGTGTGAGTGACAGACGGGTCACTGCTGTCACACGCCGAGAGAAACGCTTCATCATTCACACACACTGCCAGAGTGAACGTGAGCGGTGAACACAAGTGTGTGTGGATCATTACAGGGTTGTGCATGCATGATACTGCGTCCATAACACTGTTTTTAAGCTCAAAGCTCATGTTTGATATACAGTCAGACCAACATCACTCAGTAACTCACATTATCACAGTTTATTCGCTGTACTTTAGAAAACGGTGATCAAATATGACAGGAAATATGATATCTGACTGGTTTGGTCTGAATTATGTTGAATATCTGTCAGCTGTTAAATTAGATAATAGCAGTTTAGCTCAAGCAATGCTTCATGTTGTTCAGTGTGTGTTTAGCGATTACAGAAAACACACTTCAGCAGAACATCATCAGGAACCATTATTGGTCACACACACGTTTGAAGAATATTTGGGTGTAATATGTCACAATGATCTATAGTGTGTCTGGATGATGTGTGGTTTGACTGTATATAATAATGTTAGTGATGTGAACTCAAATATACTCAAATATGCTTATGACGTCTTGCCTGCTTGTTTATTGTGAAAGCTGTGTCGTCGCCGTCCTCGTTCACCGTGAAGACTAACACACTGAGCACATCCGTGCCCAACTCCTACTATCCAGGTAAAGCACGTCAGAGTGTGTGTGTGTGTGTGTGTGTGTGGAACGGCTCCGCTTCGGTCACTTCTGAAACCCCATGAATCCACCGAGTGTGTGTTCTTGTGTGTTCTTCTGGCTTTGAGCTCCTCTGAATGTCACACACACACACACGGATAAAAATATCTCTTTCAGAACAAATACCATTCAACAGCATTATTTAGACATTTTATGTGCAATAATATTTGACTATTTATGTCCTTATTTATTACTAATTATTGCACTGTTTTTATTCTTGCAATGCCTATTCTAGCTATTTATTGACGAAGCTGCTCAGACACACACCCTAGTTTCTAATGTTTTCATTGGTTAATGTTTTTATCTCGTGTTTTGACCGGGACACTAGTACTTAGTTTCGTTCCTTCATGTAAATGTGTGTGTGGAATGACAATAAGAGACCCTTGAAGCTTGAGAAGTTTGGGGTCATGCATTAAAAGACGTAAACTGTTATGCAGCACAAGTGTGTCCAACACTGATAATAATCATAAATCAGCGTCAGATCCTCATATTAGGGTGATTTCTGGAGGATCATGTGACACTGAAGACTGGAGTAATGATAGTATATTCACATAGAGAACAGCAGATTTACATGATAACAATATTTCACATTTTTACTGTATTTTTGATACCGACCCCAAACTTTTGAACGGTAGTGTGAACATTATGGGCAAGGAAGCGAACTATTAACATGTGATCGCTTGAACTAACTGTGTCCTGCAGTCTGTATCTCTAATGTGTGTGTGTGCACGAGTTCTGTCTCCTGTTTGACTTCACTAATCTCTTCTCTCTCCTCTAAACTCTGCTCATCTTCGGGCCGCTGAACAGACCCGTTTGTGCCGACCGCCATCTTAGGTGAGGAAACCTCCTCTCTCTTTCACACACGATGACGATGAGAATACACTCCAGAACATGAGCGTCTTCCTCAGTGTGTCGGTCTCGCTTTCCAGAACACACATCTAAACATTCTTAAATCCAGATACATTAACAGGAGAAGAACAAAGACTGAAGACGATTCTCTTCTCATACCGTTTTATTACACGGCTCTGTGGAATACTCGATTCTGATTGGTCAATGACACATCCAGTGGTTTATTATTCCCAGATAACAACAGAGAACAGAAACTCGGGCTCATCCGGGCCACTGAAGTCTAGAAACGCTATTTCTGAAAGATTTGCTTACGGAAATATTAAAACTATTTATTCATGTTTTTTTAATTATGCTTATCTCCGAGATTATTTATGCGTTGAAATGCTGTGTAATGCGTCGTATGACTGAATACCGTATCTCTTAAAAAAATATTTTTAAGATTTGTTATCACAACATATTTTCTTTTGTCAAACCAACTTTATAATAATTTACTTAGTTGAGATAACTTATTATTTTGAGTTTCTGATGATTAAATTAATCTCCTCCATTGTATTGACTCACTTTTTCCAGTTCAATCAACTTAAAATTTTAAGACAACCAGGTTACTTACTTTTTTAAGTTAAACCATCAATATTTTTTTAAAGTGTAGTAATCACAACATTTTTTCTTTTGTCAAATCAACTTAAATATTTTTTTTAGTTCAGATAACATATAATTTTGAGTTTCTGATGATTAAATTAATCTCCTCCATTGTATTAACTCACTTTTTCCAGTTCAATCAACTTAAAATTTTAAGACAACCAGGTTACTTACTTTTTTAAGTTAAACCATCAATATTTTTTTTAAAGTGTAGTTATCACAACATTTTTTCTTTTGTCAAATCAACTTAAATATTTTTTTTAGTTCAGATAACATATAATTTTGAGTTTCTGATGATTAAATCATTCTCTTTCATTGTATTAACTCACTTTTTCCAGTTCAATCAACTTAAAATTTTAAGGCAATCAGGTTACTTACTTTTTTAAATTAAACCAACAATATTTTTTTAAAGTGTAGTAATCACAACATTTTTTCTTTTGTCAAATCAACTTAAATAATTTATTTAGTTCAGATAACATATCATTTTGAGTTTCTGATGATTAAATTAATCTCCTTCATTGTATTGACTCACTTTTTCCAGTTCAATCAACTTAAAATTTTAAGGCAATCAGGTTACTTACTTTTTTAAATTAAACCAACAATATTTTTTTATAGTGTTAATCACAACATTTTTTATTTTGTCAAATAAACTTTATAATAATTTACTTAGTTGAGATAACTAATTATTTTGAGTTTCTGATGGTTAAATTAATCTACTTCATTGTATTAACTCACTTTTTCCAGTTCAATCAACTTAAAATTTTAAGGCAACCAGGTTACTTACTTTTTTAAATTAAACCAACAATATTTTTTTAAAGTGTAGTAATCACAACATTTTTTCTTTTGTCAAATCAACTTAAATAATTTATTTAGTTCAGATAACATATAATTTTGAGTTTCTGATGATTAAATTAATCTCCTTCATTGTATTGACTCACTTTTTCCAGTTCAATCAACTTAAAATTTTAAGGCAACCAGGTTACTTACTTTTTTAAGTTAAACCATCAATATTTTTTTTAAAGTGTAGTTATCACAACATTTTTTCTTTTGTCAAATCAACTTAAATATTTTTTTTAGTTCAGATAACATATAATTTTGAGTTTCTGATGATTAAATCATTCTCTTTCATTGTATTAACTCACTTTTTCCAGTTCAATCAACTTAAAATTTTAAGGCAACCAGGTTACTTACTTTTTTAAATTAAACCAACAATATTTTTTTAAAGTGTAGTAATCACAACATTTTTTCTTTTGTCAAATCAACTTAAATAATTTATTTAGTTCAGATAACATATCATTTTGAGTTTCTGATGATTAAATTAATCTCCTTCATTGTATTGACTCACTTTTTCCAGTTCAATCAACTTAAAATTTTAAGGCAACCCAGGTTACTTACTTTTTTAAGTTAAACCAACAATATTTTTTTACAGTGATCTTGCCGCTGAAACTGATCTCTCCACGGACGCTTTAAAAAGCCAATAAAATATTTCAACTCAGATCAATATTTTATGTCTAATTATTTACATTAAATGTAGTGTCTACACTACGGATACACTACACTATCAGACTAAAGTCTCAAATTATGTTGTGCACTAAAATTAATGAACGATATCTGCAATACGTTCGTGTTGGTTCTGTTTTGTTTACTAGGCTGCCCAGAACAGAACCAGACCGCCATTCCTAACTGTATGCTAACTGTCAATCATATTTGACGATAATGGTCCTGACAGAATAATGTTCAAGTAGCCGTGTAATAAGTGGGATAATGTACATCCAGCCGGTTGTGATCTCAGAATAAACCCCTTCAGGTTGATGAAGACCTGATCCTGAACACCCCGTCGGGTTTATTCTGAGATAACAACTTCAACACAGACTCACTTACAAGAGTTGCTTCTCCAGTAAACGTATCTTGATTTAAGAATGTTTTAGGTGTTTGTCCTGGAAAGCGAGACCGAAACCTTGAGGAAGACGCTCGTGTGTGTTCAGTGTGTGTGTGTGTGTTGTTGAGAGACAGACAGGAGGTAGATCTGACGCTTCTCACATTCATTCCTGCCTGCTTTTCTCTTGTGTGTGAGATCTGAGGTTATTCCTCCCGAGCCGAGGCTTCACCCCATCCCATCCGCATTCGGTGTCGTGCGTGTGACGTCACGTATGTCTATGACCTCTCATGTGCATGGACAGATAATGTGGACCGGATGAGGGGGGAGTGACAGTGTGGCACGATACAATAAACCAATCATTTCCATTCCTTAGTTCGTTATGCTAGTGATGGTTTTTAAAACACACTTTCTCATTATAACGTGCATGTGTTTTTACAACAGAACTCAGTTTTACTATCATTTCGGAATGGCTGCAGTAGACTATATTAGATATTATGTCTTGTTTTCTGGAGGAATTCATCAAAATGTAGTGAAAAAAAGCAAAATGATCTGCCAATGGGGTGGAAACATAATCTTAATTTGAACAGAAACGCGGCTCTTTTTCTGACCCCGTTGGCAGATCATTTTGCTTGTTTTAAGCAAAAAAACTGACTTTTTTTTATTTCCCCAGAAAACAAACTTAATATCTTTATTTTACTACTTTAGTAAATGCATCTTGATTTAAGTGTTTATTAAAGAGTTAAATGTTTGATAATTTGGACTGGAAACAAGACAAAAATACTAAGTAAGAAAAGCATTTTTTGCAGTGTAGAATATATTAGATTGGGTTCAGGAAGTATATTTCCCATTCATTCAATTCAAAGACTCAAGACTGCGTACTAACGAGGGAATTAATGACCTACTCGTCCCATAAAGCACTGGGGTTTTTTGTCTTAAAAGGACGGTTCACCCAAAAATCATTATTTACTTTGGTCCCCATTGACTTATTATTTGTTGCATCAGAGAACACACATGATGACCATTTTAGAGTGACTTTAACTTTCGCTTTAAGTGACTTTACGTAGGCAGCTATTTAGTTATAAAACGGTCTTTAATTTTTTTTCTGAATTGCATTAATTACAAAATGATTATTTTTTAAGCGCACTGATTTAGGCAGATCTTATCCCCGCGACACTCTGAAGGTGATCAAAATAATTAAAGCTGTTTTACAAAAAAAGTTAGCAAAATAACATGGACATTTAGTGCAAGATCTGCATGAAAAGTAACGCTGAAACAATGCCGCAAAATTTAAATCAATTATAACCGTGATTCATGACGTTGATTCACCTGTTAATAAATCTTTAAAAATGTCAGTTATTTTATTGTTAGAAAAAGGTTAGCACTAAATGGTTGGAAATTTTTTTTTACAAAATGCTTTAAATTACTGCAAGATGTGTACGAGAAGTAAAACGTTGATATAATTAGCGAAATTCAATACTGATTATACTGTCATTTGATGTTTCAGCGTTGGAAAAGTGTTTAGTGATTAGAGCCCGTCCGATAAAGGATTTTGAAGGCCGATACGATACAAATATTTTTGGGTTTTAAAATCCGATATTCCGATATATCGGCCGATATCTTTTTTATTTATTAAATATTGTTGGATTTCACACACGTGTAAAAGAAAAGCTAACTTTTCTGCACAAGATACGTTTGATACTTTTTCTCTATGTCTAAATGTTCACTCCTCACAAGTATAAATTATATCTAGAGATATGCTAGTTATAAATACGGTAATCATGGCTTTATTTAGGCAGAAAACGTTCATTGTGGTTTCCAAGCTCATTAATGTTAATGTTAGCGGTCTTCCACTGATGATAGTGGCATTAGCTAGCTTTGTGGTTAGCTAGTCTATGATGAGCCATGATTTAACAATAGATAACATCATACTGCAAATTGTAAAACATACATTTTCAATATAACAGGCCAAGGAGAGATGATTGAAGCGTGTTTCGTCCATTTTTATTTTATTATTTAAATATTCATTTATCGGCCGTAATAACTGCCGATACCGATATTATGGAAAATGCCTAATATCGGCCGATAATATCGGCCGGCCGATATATCGGTCTGGCTCTATTAGTGATAGATTAATTTAATTCACTTGTAAATCAACACTGAAAGAAAATAGAACGTTGAAACAATGTTGCAATATCAACATTCATTCGATCTGCAGACTTGAAAGCAGTTCTAACCGTGATTCAACTATGATGTGAAAAAATCTGTTTAAAAAATGATGTTAATTGATGTTAAATTAACAACATAAATCAGCATTGAAAATTTCTACAGAAAATAGAACGTTGAAACAATGTTGCGATATCAACGTTCATTCGATCTGCTAATCTGAAACTTCAACCTTGACTCGATTTACTCATGAATTAGCGGTGAAATATGGTTGAAATAATGTCGGTTGTTGCCTCGATACTGAAAACAATGGCATTTAACGTAAAGTGGTGAACAAAACACTTCCGAATCAGTGTTGATTCGATTTCCCAAACTGCAGCCGGTTCACGACGCGGCTAACCTCGGCTAGCTCTCCGGAGAGTCTTCGCCACACAGACGTCGGGTCTAGAATGGGATTTTTACTTCCGGCCTCGTCTCATTCTCTCATGCGGACGGTAGTCAGTCAGAGCCTCAGATAGTCTTCATGTGTAGCTGCTCTTGCTTCAATCTATCTTGTTGCTTACACCCTTTTTCCTCTCTCTTCCTGTTTTCTTTCTTCACATTTAACCTGTTATGTATCCTCTTAAAAAGTGCCCATTAATGGTAAGTCGCCAATCGGCCCTGTGTTTTTTGGGGGTTTACTGTCAGTGGGATCCGCCCCCCCTCAAACCGTGTCTCTCTCTTTCTCTCTCTCCCCCTCTCTCTCTCTCTCTCCCTCTCTCTCTCTCTCTCTCTCTGGCATGGCCTGGTGTCGCACGCCCTCCCCGTCCACCTGTGCAGACATTAGCTAGCATGGCCTCCTCATACACACATCCTCCTCTCACCTGCATCCTCACACAGCAGAACATGCCTTACGGAGCATTTCTGTCTTGTTTCCAATGCAAATATGTAAAAATCAAGATGCATTTACTAGATGAGTAGAGATATTATGTCTCATTTCTAGGGGAAAGCTATCAAGCTAAATTATCTGGCAATCTTGCTTCCGTTTGAATTAAAATCATTTTTTACCCCATTGGCAGATAATTCGCCTTGTTTTAAACCCCATAATATGCTCATCTAGTAAATGCATCTCGATATTTGGCCCGGAAACGAGGCAGAATCCTAGGTTGGATCATGTTTTGGCTGTGCACATGTGCTTCTTTTGCTTTTGATTCTGGTCCCCAACCCTGTTGTGAAGGTCCACATCCACACATCACGTAACCCTTCATTCGGACACCATTCCACCATTCGTGCGATCTCTAGTAAGCTAGTTTATGAGAACAGACGGCTTTGTTTTGGTGTGTATCTTGGAGGTGCGCGCTCTGTTTATGCACATGTCGGATTAGAGTCGTTGTTGTTGTTGTGCTCATCTCTTCATGTAGTCGTCGTTTAGCAGCCGTAACCCTTTGTTCGTCCATGTTTGCTGACCGTTTTTCTGTGGTTTTGGTGTAGATGAGAGCCAGACGATGACCAGCGAGACCAGCAGCCTGGTGCAGTCACACACACACTCCTATAAGAAGCGCGAGGCGCTGGACGTGCCGTACCAGACCGGACAGCTTCACCCGGCCATCCGAGTGGCCGATCTCCTGCAACACATCACACAGATGAAGTGTGCCGAGGGCTACGGCTTCAAGGAGGAGTACGAGGTGATTCTGCGGGACACGCTGAAAACATGCTTTCCTCACGGGGGGATTACAGTCCAAATATTAAATCGAGATGCGTTGACTGGATGAGTAAAACAAGCTAACTTATCTGCCAATGGGGTTAGAAACAGAATCTTGTTTTCTATAAAAGAGGAAAACGTAGAATTTTTATGTCATTTTACGCATCTTGTAAATGCTTCGTGATTTAAGAAGTTTTAGACTGGAAACAAGGCAAAAACACTAAGTAAGAAAAGCATTTTGTGCAGTGTACTCTCTTAACCCTTATGCTGCATTAGGGACATTTTTGGTCTTTTGCTTAAAGTTTAATTTCTTTGACCATTTTGGCTGTTTTAATGCAAATGGTATGAAATTTGGCAAAATTGTGACTTTTTGGATACATAAAAATGTGATCGCATTTTGCAAAATATGTATAACACACACACTGTGTAGATCAAATAGTAACACTCAGCACCATAAAGACCAAAAATGGCCCATTGAAACCCATTAAAACGTTGTTTAAATCTGAGGCTGTCAGTAATACATGAAACATGATTTTAGCACAAACATCCTTTCATTTTGAAGCAAAAGCATTATATTTGCATTATATAGTGTATTCCACCAGATGACGTCACTACATATTTATTCCCTATGGGTGGAAATGCACCTTATTTTAGGCAATAGGCAATGTTTAATAGGTGGCCATTTTTGGTCTCTAACGCGCTAAGTGGGATTTTTTGCAAAGTGGGACTGTGATAATCCAAATCTAAAGTTTTTTCTTTGCATTTAGTTTATTGAAAATAATTGAATTTTTGTGTTTTTTCCTCTTATACAAATCGATGGTTTCGCAAACAAAACTGGTAATTAAAGGGTTAAAATCCTGAAATTGAATACATTTTTGGTAGTTATGATGAGGACTGATGCTGGTTAAAAGATTTAACTTGGTAAAAGTGGAAAATAATAATAACATATAATATTTTAGGCAATGTTTAATATGTGGCCATTTTTGGTCCTTAATGCACTCAACGGTGTTAAAAATCTAATGCAGCACAAGGGTTAATATCATTTGTTTTGTCACGTGTTTGTGCATCACTGCATGCTGTTTGCTTATTATGAATAATTCATCCTGAAAAATCATTTAAAGTGCCTCTATTATGCATTTTTGTGTGTAAAAAGTCTGCAAAGTTTTAAAGCTCAAAGTGCAGATAACGTTGTTCACTAAAAGAAAGAACTGATTCTGAACTAAAACGAGTAGTTTATAATTCCACTTTCTGTTACAATGTAGCTAATTAGCATAACGCCCGCCTCTGGTGTTGATTGGCTGAGCAGCGTCTTTTAGCCCCGCCCTCAAACACTAGTGTATCTGAGACTGCTGCTCGTGTTGTTCAGTGTGAGTGGAGATTATGAGGACATTACAGTGTTTCTGACCAATCACAGCAGAGCAGCGCTCAGAGAGGCGGAGCTTAGAGACTGAATCTACACAGAAGCGTTTCAGAGCTGAAGCTGCAGTGGAGATTATGAGGACATTACAGTGTCTCTGAGCGTGGGTGAATGTGAATCTGTCGTAGGAGACTCAGAAACAACATTAGGAAACTTTAATAGGGCACTTTAAAACAATGCCATTCCAAACCTGACTTTATTTCTTCTGGGAAACACAAAAGGAGATGTTTAGCAGAATGTTTAAGCTTCTGTTATGCATACAACAAAAGGACTTCTTTGTGTTTAATGTGAAAAAAGTAAAACAGGTTTGAAACGACATGAGGATGAGTAAATGATTCTACTTTTCTTTTCATGTTCACAACAAAAATGTATGTTCTTCCTCGGCGTTCCTCATTTTCCAGCACAAACATCTAAACAATCTTAAATCAAGATTCATTTCCTTGAGAAGCACAATGACTAAAGATAAGAAGTCTCGTTTACTAGTAAAATCTATCAAAATAAAGTGAGTTTGTGCTTAAAACAGGAACAGAACAATCAACTTAATTCAGAGAGAAAACAAGATTATTGTTCCGACTCCACTGACAGATTTCTGTTCTTGTTTTAAGCACAAACTCACTTTATTAGTAAACAAGATTAGATGTTTGTGCTGGAAACGAGACAGAAGACCGTGATCTCATGATCTCCGACCCGCTCCAGTGTTGGTTCTGTCCCAGCCCGATCTCCTCACACACACACACACACACACTGATCCACGGCTCTGTGTGTGTATGTGCCATCCTCTCACTCACAGCTTGATCCCTCACATCTCAATGAAGTAAATATTTCAGGCGAGCCGTGGCTCGGAGCCGCCCCGAGGGCTCGTTCATTATGGATAGAGATTGTTTTAGAGTTGTGTAGATGTAGAGTTCAGCACTCACTCCATCTTGTCTTAACTGTGTTTTTACCCTCCATGTTGAATGACAGTCGCACAATGATTGAGATGACCAGCACTAAAATATTCCCTCCTTATCTTTCCATGCTTCTTGTTATTCCATACATTAACTTTGGAAAAGATCAACGAGGTAAGCAAGCCTTTCTGGATGTGTGTAAGATGTTCTGCTTGCTTGTTAGTTGCTGATATGAAAGATTAAGCCTTAAAGCACTCATTGACCAATCATAGCTAATTGATTTTTTTTGTAATTTGAATGGGAATACAGCATCTGCGCCTCAGCAGCACATTTTAAACCATGTGGGAAATATAGTTGCAGAGTTACACAGAGAGAAGGATAAGACTTAGTGGCTCTTATTTTGTCTGTAAGAAGTTTGAGTCAAGCCAATGCATAATTGAACTATTTCTTAAAGAGTAACAGCTTTATACAGAACCGTCGTGTTCATCGAGTGACAGATTAATACGCATCTGAAGTGAAGTGTCAATAACAGTGTCGGAGTTACACACTTTATCAATTATGAAACGGGAGCTCCACAGATTCATTTCCAGACCACAAACCACACATCAATGGATATTATTCATTGAGTTATGACTGGTTTTGTGGTCCAGGGTCTCATATTTAAAGTTAGCGACTGTAACCAAGGGTGGGGGCGGAGCTTAAAGGGTTAGTTCACCCAAAAATGAAAATTCTGTCAGTATTTACTCACCCGCATGTTGGTCCAACCCCGTAAGACCTTCGTTCATCTTCGAAACACAAATTAAGATATTTAAGATATTAAGATCGCTCCTGCATACTAGTCCATCGGCTTCTTGAGGGAATGACTCGAAAAGTCATTAAAGACATCCTTAAAATAGTCCAAGGGACTACAGTGGCTCAATTTTAACTTTATTAAACGACGAGAACACTTTTAGTGCGCAAAAACAAACAAAAATAACGACTTTATTTCAATTTCAATTCTCCATGGGCCTGTAGTCAGTTAACGTAGTGTGATTGCGTAAAGCTACGTCACACGTAGGCTCACTATTGGGCGACGCTGGTCATGTGTGTGTGATGCGTGTGATGTACAATAACAGAAGCTTACGCTATTAAACTAGTAACCTGACTCGCGCAGAGGGAGAAATAGACGAATAGTTGAAATAAAATCGTTATTTTTGTTGTTTTTTTGCGCACAAAAAGTGTTCTCGTCGTTTGATAAACTTAAAATAGTCACTTGGACTATTTTAACGATGTCTTTAATGACTTTTCGAGGACAGCAAGAGTCATTCCCTCAAGAAGCCTATGGACTAGTATGCAGGAGCGATCTTAATATCTTAAATATCTTAATTTGTGTTGCGAAGATGAACGAAGAACATGAGGGTGAGTAAATACTGACAGAATTTTCATTTTTGGGTGAACTAACCCTTTAACGCAGAGGTCGCTATGGGCAGAATGATGCGATGATCATCACACCAGAACCACCGTCGACTCTGGTTCCTTCTCTCCTCCATCCGCAGTAATGATGCATAACAATACAGAGAAGCTGGGAATCGACAACTGCATCCTAGAAACAACATGCATTATTAAATCTGATGCTTGTTTTATTCATGCTTGTTTTGACATCTTCCAGAGAGCGAGTGTTAATCGGCATCGGTTTCGGCACAACTGTTTATTTGACTTGAGTTCTCCTTCATCCACAGCGCCACCGAAGGACGAGAAAGGTTAACGTTATTGAGTTTGAGTCTAAAGGAATCCAGATCTGATTCTTAGAGTTGTGAGTTTGAGCTCAGAGTTCCAGGCCTGCGTCTGATTGGCTGTGGTTTGGAGGCTCAGCCAATCACAGCGAGTGTCCTCGAGGGACAGAAACAGCCTGGAGCTTCCCATCAGCCATTGCTCCATCTCGACCCATGAAGCTTATTTATTCAGCACCACATTTCTATATTTCAAAAGATTATTTTCCATCACGCACAGTCTGAGAATCATCATTATTCTCTGCAGTGTGTGTGTGTGTGTGTGTGTGTTTCTGCATCCACATATCCTCACGGAAGCGGCGCCAGGGTTTGTTTGACAGATTCTTCACTTCATAACGCGCCTTGGCTTTGTAAACGCTCTCGAGGCGTGTGAATATTTAAATGTGTGTGTTCTGCTGACTCCAGCGTCTGACACCCGTCTCCTGCAGTTTGACTCAGTCGTCATTATTCTCGGACTCCCGCATCTCATTATCTGAAGGTGCTTGTCACTCGTTCGCCCGCTTCCACACACTGTCACTTACGAGACGTCAAAGGAGCAGCGTCTCCACACACACACACCAGCACACACCGGGCCGCGCAGAGCAAAACACGCTGGAGAAGAAGCGTCAACATGCATTACATCGCTTTTAATACGTCTCTGTTGATGTGCGAGAGCAAATGCAAACAAAATTAAAGCTGCGAGCAGCATTTAGCGGGGTTCCAGCATTTAAAACGTTAAAGGATTAGTTCACTTTTGAAAAAACTTATGCTGATAATTTACTCGTCCCCGTGTCATCCAAGATGTCCACGTCTTTCTTTCCTCAGTCGAAAAGAAATTAAGGTTTTTGATGAAAACATTCCAGGATTTTCTCCATATAATGGACTTCAATGGGAACCAAACAGTTTAAGGTCCAAATGAGAGTTTCAGTGCAAACTGTTCAAAGGGCTTTAAACGACTCCAGACGATGAATAAGGGTCTTATCATGCGAAACGATCGGTCATTTCAAAACTTATTCCAAAAATTTTACTTTTCTAAGGACAAATGCTAGCTTTGCTCTATTCTGTGAGGCGCGTTTGTAACGTCACGTAATACGTAATTACGTTCAAAAGGTCACGGGGACGTAGCCGGAAGTACAGAGTGTTTACAAGTTGAACGCATAGGTTGAACGTGCAAACTAACTCAAACGCCGTTTACAAAAAAATGAATTAAAAGGTAAAACAACGATGTCGGACGATTTTGATTCTGTACTTCCGGCTACGTCGCCCGTGACCTTTTGAACGTAATTACGTATTACGTGACGTTGCAAACGCGCCTCACTCACAATATATTACAAGGCTAGCATTTGTCCTTAGAAAAGTTACATTTTTGGAATAAGTTTTGAAATAAGCGATCGCTTCGCATGATAAGACCCTTATTCATCGTCTGGTGTCGTTTAAAGACATTTGAACAGTTTGCACTGAAACTGTCTTTCGGACCTCGGACTGTTTGGTTCTCATTGAAGTCCATTATATGGAGAAAAATCCTGGAATGTTTTCATCAAAAACCTTAATTTCTTTTCGACTGAGGAAAGAAAGACATGGACATCTTGGATGACATGGGGGTGAGTAAATTATCAGCAAAAGTTCTTTCAAAAGTGAACTAATCCTTTAAGTTTTATACGGCAAGCTTTTAACCACTGACATCATAGATGGAAAAGACCATTTACACAGGAAATAAATGGTTTTCAAAGCTTTTTGACAGTTATTGCGCCACCTGTGGTCCGATCTCTATAAAATTTGGCGTGTTTCTTCTGCATGTTATGTCACACATGCTCATCTATTTTTGTGTTTTCCTTTAGGATTTATAGGCTTTTGGGTGTATTTTGTCACTAAATGATCCTATCACAGATGCAAAAGATCAACTTTTTTCCGATAGTTATTGATCTTGCCTTTGACTGGTTTGGTTCCGATCGGGTGATAAACCCGACTAGTTCGCAAAAGTAGGTTTCGGACAAAATTCGACAGAGCAGAACATTTTTACTGCCTAAATCTAAACTGTAGCCAACTTTGATTCTACGACAAACGGTCTAGGAGTTGTGTAGCGCCACCTATGGGCCAGTCGGGTCATACTCTGATAGGTTCTCCCCAAATTCTTCAAGTCTCTAGCTCTTACGATCAGTTTTACGAAGCACTTTGAGCCTGAACCCCTCATGAATGCATCTTTTAAAGTGTCTATTCATCGAAGAACCCCGAAAAATACAATGCTTCACCATTTCCACAACACTGATAATAATCATAAATGTTTCTTGATCCTCATATTAGAGTGATTTCTGAAGGATCATGTGACACTGAAGACTGAAGTAATGATGATGTATATTCACATAGAAAACAGTGCAATAATATTTCACAATTTTTTTGTGAAAAACATTAAAAATCCTTTCCACCAGGATGAGATCTTGAATTTTATCATCATCATCATTACTTTGTGGGCGGCAGTGGCTCAGTGGTTCATGTGGGTTGTCTACAAACCGAAAGGTTGGTGGTTCAATCCTCGGTTCCACCTGACCAAGTGTCGAGGTGTCCATGAGCAAGACACCTAACCCCAGCTGCTCCCGACGAGCTGGCTGGCGCCTTGCATGGCTGACACCGCCGTCGGTGTATGAATGAGTGTGTGAATGGGTGAATGTGAGGCAAATGTAAAGCGCTTTGGTGGCCATTAGGTCTATGAAAGCGCTATATAAATGCAGTCCATTTACCATTTACCATTTATCCGTCGACACAAATGCGCAGAGTCGGCATCATCACAGCTGCGAGACCATGATGACGAGTGTGTGGATCTGGAGAGAATCCGCTGGAAGGCTGGCCTTCAGAAGCGGCGCTGACGTTTATTTTCATAATCATCTGTAATTGCTTTGCCTTCATTAATGTTTCATGAGCATCGGTTCAGGAGGAACACACGTCTGCTTTCATTCCTCCCTTTCTCGCTCTTTAATTCCCTCCAATGTACATCATGTGCGGAGATGTTGTGAAGTTAAACTCGTTAAGCGCGTTAGTGGAGTAATGTTCACGTGTGGATGATGCAATAAACATTAACCCTTTATTATAAGACATCTGTCCCTCGAGCCCTACAATTACACTTCTTCTTTTCTGTCCAGAAATTTTATTTTATTTCATTTTGATCATATTTCTTATTTTATTTACCTTTAAATGACTAGATTTGATCAATAAATAATAAATAAATAGTCATTTAAGCACATTCTTTCAATTGAAATTCAAAATAGCTCACAATTTCATGCATAACCCTTTTAATTCAGTTTAAAATATCTTGCATTGTGTGTGTGTGTGTGTTCAAATACACATGTAGACATTATTAAAAAGGAGATTTTAGGTGAAGTTTGAGCGTTGTGAGCATGTCCGGTTCGCCTCTGTTCTGAAGCGTTCTCAGATTGAGCCGTGAGGATTTATTTCTCTTTTTAATATCAACCTCAAAACCCCATTCAATTTTGTGTGTGTTCGTGGTTCAAATCTCGGACCCTCCGGTGAACACTCGGGGTAAAATGAGCCGAAGCTGAAACTGTGTTCGGATGCATGAGAACTCGGATCAGCTTTTCCCCCTGACACACTTCATCAGGATCTGTTGTGTTGACCTTTGACCTGTCGTCCGTTCTCTCTGCTGACCCTGGTTCTGTCTGATTGTGTTTCAGAGCTTCTTCGAAGGACAGGCGGCGCCGTGGGACTCGGCCAAGAAGGACGAGAACCGGATGAAGAACCGTTACGGGAACATCATCGCATGTACGTAGAGAAGCGTGTTCCTCCGAGCGTGTGTGTGTGTGTGTGATGAGAGTCGCTCTTACAGCAGAGATTCACACACACACACACGCAGCGTCAGTGGTCATTATGAAAATGAGCTATAATAATTAGGATGATTTTTCTGGACGTTGCTGTAAGAGTTTTCCCAGGAGCCGCGAGATGTGTGTGTGTGTGTGTGTGTGAAGCGGGGTGACTTCAGTGTCCAGACGAACCAAACTTAGACATAAACAGAAAAGCAACACTGTTCAATCTCACCGTCTCTGGCATTACAAATGCACTTCTGGTACTTTTTGTGATCAGGTCTCACTCCACTTTTACACCTTTCCTTCTGGCAACCAGTCCCAATGTAATATAATATAATGTGTGTGTGTGTGTGTGTGTTTTCAGACGATCACTCGCGTGTGCGACTGCAGCCTCTGGACGGAGAGCAGAGCTCCGATTACATCAATGCTAATTATGTTGATGTAAGTACAAGTACACACACCAGCCAGAGCTTACATTACAGGTCAAAGTGTGTGTGTGTGTGTGTGTGTGTGTGTGTGTGTGTGTGTGTGTGTGTGTTTTAACTCTCTCAGTCAGTATCAGGATCACAGCTCCTCTTATTCTTGTCTCGTCTCACCAAACACACACACACACACAGAGAGTTAATCCAGACGCACGTCAGCAGATTTAGGATCAGATTTTCCCGCCCCAGATGTAAACACACACGACACCTGTGGGTTTGCACACACACGGCTGTGTGTTATATTAGATTATTTTATATCATGTGATGTGTTGTATAGTTAATACATATTTGTATTAGAGATTGCTGATACTTCACTCTGGGACATCTGAATATTTCGTGTCCTTTGGGAACTGGTAACGGTTAAAGTTGATGGTTTTAAAAAATCCCATCATTATAGAGTCTCAGACACCAGCGAGTGTGTGTGTGTGTGTGTGTGTGTGTGTGTGTGTGTGTGTGTTCTTCCTCAACACATCGATTAAAAAACACACATTGTTTTAAATATCTTTGAACATCCACATAGAAATGAAGTCTGACATGATGATCAATCAGTGATGGTGGAGTGAACGTTCCCGGCGTTCCCAGCATTCCTGGCGTTCCCCGTGTTACCAGCGTTCCCTGTGTTCCCGGCGTTCCCAGCATTCCCTGTGTTCCCAGCGTTCCCTGTGTTTCCAGTGTCCCCGGCATTCCCGGCGTTCCCAGCGTTTCCAGCATTCCCGGCGTTCCCCGTGTTACCAGCGTTCCCTGTGTTCCCGGCATTCCCGGCGTTCCCCGTGTTCCCAGCATTCCCGGCGTTCCCTGTGTTCCCAGCGTTCCGGCATTCCCAGCGTTTCCAGCGTTCCCTGTGTTTTCAGCGTTCCTGGCATTCCCGGCATTCCCAGCGTTCCCCGTGTTACCAGCGTTCCCTGTGTTCCCGGCATTCCCAGCGTTCCCCGTGTTCCCAGCATTCCCGGCGTTCCCTGTGTTTCCAGCGTTCCCCGTGTTCCCAGCATTCCCGGCGTTCCCTGTGTTTCCAGCGTTCCCGCATTCCCAGCGTTTCCAGCATTCCCGGCGTTCCCCGTGTTCCCAGCATTCCGGCATTCCCTGTGTTCCCGGCATTCCCAGCGTTTCCAGCATTCCCGGCGTTCCCTGTGTTCCCGGCATTCCCTGTGTTCCCAGCGTTTCCAGCGTTCCCGGCATTCCCCGCGTTTCCAGCATTCCCGGCGTTCCCTGTGTTCCCGGCGTTTCCAGTGTTCCCGGCATTCCCGGCGTTCCCAGCATTTCCAGTGTTCCCAGCGTTCCCGGTGTGCTTCTGTTGCTCGTGTCGCTCAGGCTTTGAGGAGGCAGAAGTAGAAGCGGGTCAGAACCATCAGCTGTTCTATGGTACATGGACTGCATTTATACAGCGCTCTCACAGACCCGTCGGAGCAGCCGAGGTTAGGGGTCCTGCTCATGGACACCTTGAAGAGATGAGATGAGGAAGAGGAGGAGGTGATGATGAAGAAGAGTGTGGAGATTCTTCCTCCTGAGCTTCACTGGGAAATGAGATTCTTGACGTATGGAAAGAGTGGATTATCCGAATCCCACAGACTCTGAGCCTCTGCTCCATTATTCCCGAACATAATCCCACAATCTGTGCTGGAGGCGTTACTGTAGATATGTGCAGTGAAGGAGAATACTGTGTGTGTGTGTGTGTGTGTGAATGATTAGATATATAATATTACATTATTGATAATTATATTTAAATAATTGTTAATATAATTTAAATATCAGATAATTGAATAATTTATTTAATCTTGCTAAAATGTTATTTTTTCTATA